>OZ014454.1:3463118-3922963 GCA_963966035.1 Acleris laterana | reverse complement strand
TACTAGACTTATACCCCTTTTCACTTGAACTTCAATTATCTCTGTCTAGACAGAAACTTCTCAGATTTTTAGACGGCATAATACGGCCTCTAAACGCATTATCGGGCCTCTAAAATGTTCCTTTGTCTATGCGCGTTACACGTGTTTAACGGTAAATACAACACAATACAATGCTAAATCAATAAGGCGTTTGTCACGAGTGATTCATGACCTTAAAATTTATTTGAAAGGTTATACACCTCGCATATACCCGTGATTATTGACACCACATTGGGTCTAAATCGTATAGATTTTAAGAGTCTGGCGTTGAACATGTTAACGGTTAAAACATGTTCACCGTTTACTTCTTACATCCTTGTTGATTAAATTGTGTAAATTTGTAAGTGATTTTCTGTCACTGGTGCTGGCAAATGGTAAAATGCTTCACGTCTACTTCGCTCATCTTTACGGTCTTAAGTACCTCCTGTAGCATTAATTAGATTGGTAAGTGCCTTCTCTGGGTCGTATCGACCCTGTCAGAGATGGGGTCCAATTTCTGTATTTCTCATTCTGCTCAATTTACCAGATTCCGTTTTGAACGGAATCGTTTATGACCAAATTATTAATTTCACATTTTCCGAATTTTCCACATTCTAAATTTTCACAATTATTGATTTTACCAAATACATATTTGACACATTATTATTTTTTCAAATTCGATCTTTGTCATAATCTGAATTTTCAACTATATGATATACCCTATACAAAAACATTTCGTCCAATTTCAAGAAAATACTTTAGTATATTAGAAAACACAATAAAAGCAATGAGAGCGCCACTGTACATCCGGCGTACGTAACGCTCGGCGCAGTCTTAATGAGGTTAAAAAAAGTTAGGTTCCGAAGTTTAAAAAGACTTCAGTTTTTCGGATGGTTACCTACTTCTATATCCCCTAACCTTGGCACCAAGCAGCAAATTATGCACTTTTGTGTTTCAGTGTAGGAGTACTCGTACTCACAACTCAGATAAAAATGAACCATTTTAGCGGCATTCCAATTAAGAATTACAATCTTAAAATTGCAAATACTCATGTATCTCAGACTCTACTTGAAATAGAGAGAAAGGCTGTGTGCTCTTTTGCCTTATTACTATACGTTACTTACAGCAAAGAAGTGGGGCCGCAGCCGCCCTAGGATGTATTTGCTGCATTCCGAAGTGACCTGCTGGCATGCTGCGCCGAAGGTGAACACTCCGAGGGTGATGTAGCTCTCCCAGACCCAGCCCGGGATCAGGGCGCCGCAGAGAAACTTCTCCCCCACGCTCCTGCCTTTTCGGTCTCGGACAAACTCTATTATTATTACCTGAAAACATTTAAAAACCAGTAAAATGGCGAATGGCGTGCATTGCAAGATGTGTACACTCAGCATTGGGTGACAAGTGACGAAGAAGAGAAGTTTTGCTGCCTTCTAATGTCTTGGAGAACTATATGTCCTGCAGCAGAGGACGCAGAATTATTTCTAGTTCGATTTTTAGTCCTTTACTGTTTCATTTGTCCATTTTGTCGAAAGTTACCTAGAAGGGGTTTTTTAAACTAAACTTTTCAGAATTTAACCTTATTTATGTATGGTATAGGTTTTATAAAAAAACTAATGGTTCCGGATAAAAATACTATAATAATACCTTTTTGACATATGGAATTCCGACAAGCGAAACAGTTGAGGAATCAAAACTTCGGACTTGCCTTACATGTAAGGTACCTAATTTATGACGTTCATGTTATGGACATTATGGTCTTACAGAATGGTCAGTGCAATGTGGAACCTATAGCGATATTGATGCTGATGATTTCCTGACTCCTCTCAGTTTTCAACTAGCTAATATAACTGCCTAAATATAGTCTAAAGCAATGAAAACGGGTCACTTTGTATTGAATTGCCATAAAAGTTACCGTTTTCATTGCTCCTGAGTGTACTCAAATCCAGTAACTTCGCTGGTTAAAATCGCATGTCAACCTTAATCGGCATACAAATTGGCATTGACCCAACCTTTCAATATTTATTACTCTATCAATCTGAATGAACCTAACCATTACAGTAATCTTAAGAGATACTACAATAATAATAATCAATAATCTCTGATCGATTTTTAATTTATCGATTGCATCTTAGCAGATGTGATGTGGTCAACGTGTTCCGTTATCGTTACATTATTTTTTCAATTACCTGAAAATCTACCATGGCGTTACATTATTTTCAAATAACTGAGTTATAGTACAAGAAGATCAAGATTCGTTCTTACTATCTTCTTCAATTAATTAGTTAAGTACCAACTTCCGCCATTCGTTTTCCCTTGATATTTCTGCTCCGTTTTGGTAGCGCGATTCTTTGTTCTTGATCGAGTTAAGATTCAGGACACACTGAAAAACCGAATGGGTTGATTTTACTAAATTTTAGGACCTACCCATGAGTTTCGTTGAGGTAACACCTAACCTTAGTAAAAACAACACATTGAAAAGGTTACTTCAACCTTTTTAGCGGTTAACTCAACCAAACTCACGTGTAGGTCCTATTTTAACCATAAAACTTAGTAAAATCAACCCATTTGTTTTTCAGTGCAGGCAATGGAATATCGTGAATTATTTAACACTTGACCATGAGAACATTTTGTTTCAGACATCTTATTTGAGACTTAACCTTCATTTAATCCGTTATCGGATAGGTAACCAAAATAGATCACTGCCACTGCTGACTGACTGATAAAGAAGTGACGCATGAAACTCAACAGTCAAACTGTCTCCATAATGGGATAAACCATTTCAAGCCTTACCGTGGCCACCATGATCCCAAACCCAACGGCAGCCAGCCAGGTCTCTGATACGGACTCCTCTTTAAACGGCAGACGCAGCGAGCGGTCATCCTCGAAGAAACCCACCTGGTACCCCCTTCCCCAAATCAGGAAGATGATGAGGGGGGCACCCACTGAAACAAACGAGGTAATCCTTATCGATACATATTCCACCGCTATTACATTATATTCATTCATGACTGTCGAACCTAGGGTCTTGAAAGGGGTTTGGGTAAAAGTGTTGTCATTCGTAAAAGTCATACATTTTCAAGGAGAGCGGCCATTAGTAAAAGTGGTAAATTATGATAGAATAATTCAAAATAAACAATGTTTTGTTATGTAATGTAAAACTTAGGTGCATCGGAGCCGAGATATTAATTATTCATACCTGGGCGTACTTTTAGTACCAAGAACTGAAAATATCTCGGCTACGATATTAGTAAACGCCATAAATTATATATATTTATGTGTATTTTGAGGTCCTCTAAATAACTATGTAAAAATTATCCGTGGCCGGTGAAAAAAAGAGACAATATTCTTCAAACAAATTTACCCAATGCCGTTTAGTACTCATTCTACTCGGTAAAACCATATTGCTTTTAACGTGTTATCATATTGTCAACAGGATGACAGTAATAGCGGCCAAGTAAAGAAATATACGTCAAAGGCAATATGGCCTTGTAGAGTAGAGGCCAGGCCCAATCACGGTGTTTGTGAATGGAGGATTTTTGCCATTTTCAATAATTGTGCAAAGACAATTTTTCGACAAAATCGATATAATTCCATGAAAGACGATTAATGATTATGAATATGAATCTACTTATTTAATTAGACTAAAGAGTATTTCTCTTTTTTTTTGCCACTGTTAGTGACACCTCCAGATTTTCAAAAAAAATGGCAGACAGGTAGAGACCATCGAACTATGCAATAATTAAATAATATTGTAATGTGTCCCAAAATATTTGTATGGAAAGTTCCTTTTGTGTTACCAAAAATGTATGAATATCGGTAACACAAAAGGAACTTTCCATACAAATATTTTGGGACACATTACAATATTATTTAATTATTGCATAGTTCGATGGTCTCTACCTGTCTGCCATTTTTTTTTTAAATCTGGAGGTGTCGCTAACAGTGGCAAAAAAAAAAGAGAAATGCTCTAAAGATGAATTCTATTTTATTATGCATGGTAAAATTAGTTTTCAAATAGCGTTCAAGTTTGAATCTGTTGGCTATATGCAAGCACTTAAAGCGACACTTTACAAAATTAAAACCGGGATTTTTATTTTGTATAGTGTCTTAATATATAATAATAATAAATATTGTAATTTTGTTTAGAACGTCGTTTTTTTTCATTGCATTCAAAGTGAAAAGTAGAGTGTTTAACGCGAGCCAAGAACCATAATGACACTCGCTCAGCTCGCGTGGCTAAACATCTCATGGCATTATGGCTTGTTTTAGTCCCTTGTTGAACAATCTACTATTATCTATTTTACTTCATTAAAAAACTGTACCTCAGAGACACATGACGTTTAATGCATTGTTAATTGTTACCGAGTTTATTATGTTATGAAACAGTCAGTTCCCATAGCCGACATAACAATAATAAATAATAAATATCAAGAGACAATCTCACACAAATTCATCTAGTCCCAAACTAACCCAAACTAAACTAAGGTACCTATAATTAATTGACATAACGTTATTGTCCATTTAATACTTCTTCTTATTTGTAGCATGTTATACTTATGACTTACTTTAGGTTGTGTCCCTCCTCACCCTTAATCCCTACTCAACCCGTTTTACGTTAACCAGGTTCTAGACAACGATAAAAACTATGTACACACTTCAGATACAAACTTAAGTAGTAATAACTAAATGATAAGCAAGCGTTAAAAACCCGACTGCATTTTTATATTGCCGTCGACAGAGGTACCTAACAATGTTAATAATTGTCATTTTGCCATTGATATTTTTTAAATTTTAACCGTTTAGGTTCCTAAGTCACCCAGGATTCTAACAATACCACACACGTCTAAATCGGCTCAGGCGTTTAAAAGTTATGGTGGAATAAAGAATCGTACATACATACATGAACCCTGATAATATTACACTCCTTTGGGCAGTTGCGTACAGCACTTGCGCTCATCACAAATTTTAGCCCATGTCAGGAGTCGAACCAGGGGCTAGCTTCGTTTTCCATGATCATTACCAACTATAGTCTGTGTCAATCAAAGAATTGGCAAAGATGTAAACAAAGCCAAACGAAACCATTTACAATTATTACTCTATTGTCTATTACGTAGGAACTTTTACAGATTAAGAAAGGTCTTTTGGTTAAGTTAGTTAAATAACAATCTTAAGCGATTTGAGAGCAAAATTATTTTCGGACAAATGAAAATTCGAACAAATAAAACAGCGAACAAATGTTTTTCGGACTTAAGAAAGGTAAACCAAATGAACACCTTTTTTATTTTTCAAACATTTCCTTTTTCGGATATTTTTGGCTGAATCTTTGAAACTGGACGATCCTTAACGATTATTTTTGATTCAATAGTTTAGTATTTGTAGCTTCTTCATTCTGGTAAACCATTTTTTTGATTAACGTTGTGGTTTTATAGTACAGTCAACAGCATAAATAAGTGATCATTTATGTACGTTGTCACTTTCAAGCGTTTCACAATTTTGTATAACATTTTAAACACGACGTTAAAGTGACAAGGTATATCACTTATTTATGCTGTTCACTGTACTAGAAATTATTCGAATTGGACTCTGTCATGAAAGTGCGTGAAAACCATCTCCATCTCATGTTCTTCGCGCGGAACCACATAAAGCTATCCCTGTATCCCTTTTCATTCTTGTTTTGGCGTGGCAGCATATGTGGCATCTTAAGTACACGGCCAAAATACAAACAGTAGCAAGTGGCTCAACAATTACGTGATCTGTCATTACATTCATTTATCATTGTTTAATCCGTATCAGTAGGTACATACTCGTAAGTCTCATGATAGAAAACTCCAAAATCTAATATAAGATAAAAACAGCCTATTGACATTTCGTAAAACATGATAGCGCTATCTCTGATCTTGGATATATAAGTGCTTCCGTATTCATCATAGATTGGATTGGTGTTCTAGCTGTAGATCAGATGGGCAGGATTATCTAAATACATATTAGTAAATGTGATAACGACTACATATATTCTACTGTCTTAGACTATTTATTTCACCAAAATATGTATATATTTAAAAAAAACGGAATTAAAAGGACGATGTCCCCATGTATGTAGAAGTCGTTTATTGATATTCGCGGGTAAAAAGTACCCTATGTCCTTCCCCCTTAAGCTATCTCCATACCATTGTTTTATATAATGCTAGGTTAAGTTTTAAAATTGTATATTTAAAAAAACGACTAACTGTTGAGTTTCTTGCGGCGCTTCTTCTCAGCAGTGGTCTCTTGCGAAGCGCTGGTAGATTTTTGACGTGTAAAAGTGCCCGTGCGGCCTACTTACTGAATAAACATATTTATCTTTTTTATCTTTTACCAAATTTCATCGAAATAGTTTTAGCTGTTTAACCGTGAAAGTGTAACAAACAGACAGACAAAGTTACTTTCACATGTATAACATTACTATGGATATGGATAAGAGATGAAGATGACATAAACATAACATAAGTATACTAATTTCTTTCCTTTATTTTAAGTTTTTTTTTCTTTTTTTGTATCAAATAATTACTCTATGGTGACAATAAAAATACAATTGCGTTTTAAGATATACAGTGGTGGCACTGGTGGCCACATACTCGTAATTATTAGGAACAACACTTGCGTTTTCCCCATACAATCGCCTACAAATATGACTTTCCAAAGGGCATTGGGTAAGTTTGTATAAAGAGAATTGTTTTTTTTTCAGCGGCCATGTTTTATTTTTACATAGTTATTTAGAAGACCTTTATAATAGTAATAGGTACACTATGTATAATTTATGGCATTAATTAATATCGGAGCGAAGATATTACAAAATTAAGTGTTCAGTTTTTGGTACTAAAAGTACGACCGGGTAAGAATATTAAATATCTCGGCTCCGATGCATTTAAGAGTGTTACATTACATAACAAAATATGTTTATTGTGCATAATTTTATCATAATTTACCACTATTTGTAAAAGTGGTCACCTTGAAAATGTATGACTTGTACGAATGACGACACTTTTACCCAAACCCCTTTGACAATCAAGAATAAGGTTCAAAAACAATTTTATTTTTCGTTCCTAATTATGTGGCTGCCACTGTATCTAAGCCTTCCCTTCACGGCGCTTTTTTTACGATAATGATAATGATTAAATTGTTGATAGTGAATGATAGATAGATAACGATAAGCAATCAAAATGTTAATAGTTAATGATAGCAGAAAAATTACAACTCACGATGTTGGACACCCCTGGATGTCATCTTATTGCCAAGTCATTCAACATATTGCTTGTCACTATCATGTATTGTGTCTGTTATCTGCTACACAAAGGTGTGCCACGCAAAGGGGAAGTTTAGTCATAGTATTTCAAAGTAAGATTATAATGGATTACTTTATCTGCAGGCCTAGCTAAAAAGATGCAACGTATGGAGCTAGCCAAAAAATGTATAGAGTTGTCATAAACGCGGCAGTCGACGTGATCTGTCATCAGTACCCTTACCATGAGTTACAATTATCGTACGCGCTACCGAGTCGAAAGCTCTGTCCCTCGCACTCTATAAGAATACTGCGAGGTCTGCGAGGGATAGAGCATTCAACTCGCTAGCGAGTACGGTAGATATGTAACTCATGGTAAGGGTACTGTATAGAGTTAGGACTTTAGGTGGCAAACCGTGGTTTTAGAATCCATGGAGTCGCTGTTTCCTGATTATTATAATACATACTTCGATCTTGACCTTCATTATTGTCATATTTCAAAATTTTTTAATTATTAAATCGCTAAACGAGTATAAATTTACGTTTGGTACGGAGGATATCTCCGCTGTAAAAGCGTAACAAACAACCGAATATTAGTAGGTATGGATAAACTAAACCAAAATATGGCAGAACTAAAACAAAGTGATGTAATCATAATTTGGAAATAGCGACTCCATGGATTCTAGAAACACATTTTGCCACCAAAATCCTAACCCTAGTCATTAGCTTACGTCTTTCCTATACTTCTTAAAAATTGAAAATGGCTAACTTAGCGTTATACATCTTGACTAGCCCCCCTGTGTGGATTATAAAATCGGTAATCGTTATCGAATGTGTTAGGGAAGATATCCAAATATGAAATAGGTCCTAAATTTTGGAAAAGTAATTATAGTCCGGGAGCTGTCTGCGCAAAGTCCTGCCTTATCGACTTACTATTGAAGCAATTTGTAGTTAAAACAGACTATGGTTAACCCTAAAACAAGTTGGTCTACCGAGGTGCAGCCGTGCACTTTTACGCAATGAATTTTTGTAAAATACCTCGTGTAATTACTGAAGGAAAATAATCTAATCTGTTTCCATTGAAAACCGATTATTTTCGTTCGAAGTCGATAAGAATGACCTTAGCGGCCAAGATCTCGTGTGTAAAAGGTAAAAGGACACATATCGTTACGTCTGTTGGAAATAATTTCAGTCTTATAACATCGTCATCGTCGTCATAGTCGCATAACAAAAAACTGTCGCAATCTAGCTAGTGTTAGAAATATTTTTTATCGATATATCGACAGTTATGTAATAGAAGGTTCAAGAAATAAAAAAATATTAAAGGAAACATTTTACGTAAGTTTTGTATAAAATTATATAGAAACATATGCAATTCCTTCTTCGAAATCCACGTCAGCACACACAGTAGCACGTGAAATTTTATTTGGTTTATGACCATCAATTTCTCAACATTCATTCATTCATTCTTTCTCTGGGAGTACAGTTTCTGAAGTGTCTATTATTTTCCATGAGATAGTCACTTCATTCATAGTTTTACCTCTTATTTACCCGACGGGTTATTTTATTACTTGATATGAAAAAGTAGGAGTTAAAATTTAGATGGAATAACACATGTAAAACACTGTCGCGAATAATTGTAAAGTAATGTAAATATAATACTCGATATCAATAAAAAAATATTTTAACACTAGCGACAGTCTTTTGTTTTGCCGCGAAAAATCCGGGCTCTGATAATTAGGAACATCCCTACTCCCCCCTTAATCCGTACTCACCCCATTTTACGGTAGGTACCTATAACTACAAATATTCTTTAAAGTCCAATCGAAGTCTAAAGTTATGTACTTACGTGAGGATAAACGTAAGTATTATCCTTAAACAAATAAATAGTTCCCATGGGAACAAAGATAAGCGAATGATAAATAAAATGCTGGTTTAATTTTGGTGGTTATCTGTAAAATTGGTACCTACAATATTCGTCCGTATTATTCAAGTGAAAGATTATGTGGATCCAAAATAATGCTCACTCATATGATAATCTTTTACCATATTATAAATTCGAAAGTGTTGTGTTCGGCTCAACGGTTCAACGCTTCAACCGCTGCGGAGGAAGAGGAGGGCCGAGAAGATGGTTACTCCTGTAACTCCTGTTCGCTGCGGCCATGGTAACCCAGTTGATAGAGCAAAAATAAGTGCAATAAGGGCGGATTCGACCAAACCAGAATAAGGTCCTATACCTAGATTAAACGCCGAATTTGTATTGACTAATCTAGGGGTAAGTCTTATTCAAGTTTCGTAAAATCCATGGTTAGTCGTGTAGCCTAGGCATACAATAAGAACATATAGAGTGACGGAACCAGTAATGAGTAAGGACCAATGATGGACACTTGGTTCTCATCTAAGACTGCACCGAGCAAACGTCGAGCGTCCAGTGGCGCCCTCATTGCTTTTATTGTGTTTTCTAATTAACTAAAGAATTTCCTTGCAATCAGACGATACGTTTTCGTAGCGCAAGTAAAAACACAATTTATGGGATACGTAACAAACTTTGATAACAATTACCCTTTCGTTAGTCATCTTAACGGGAAAAGGTGGCCACTTTTTTCGGTTAAGTTGATAACTCGAAGGTCAATTGTTATTTAACTATGTGATGTACCCTATAAGTTGTGTTTTCATTTGTAGTACAAAAACCTACCGACCAATTTCAAGAAAATACTTTAGATTATTGTAAAACACAATAAAAGTAATGAGGGCGCCACTGTACATCCGGCGTACGCTCGGCGCAGTCTTAACAGACTATAAGGGTTATTCATTTGTTTTGCAACAATCAATTTAGGACCGTATGAAATTTGAATTAACAGTGAAGTGTCCATTACTGGTGCCTGCCAGCTAAAAGTTTCCATCATTGGTGCCATCACCCTAGCATAGAAGCCGGACCATAAGCTGAACTTTGCACGAGCTATCCTTTACTGCTTTTTAGATTAAGTATTTCTTAAGAAGAACTGAAGCAAAAACTAGGTTGGTTTTTCTCCTTCAACTGTCAAGGTTACAACGTCAAATTAAACGTCGACTCTAATGGAATTCTCTTGGACCTCTTGGGGCCTTACAAAAGCAGATGAGACAAACAGATCTATTCAGACCTTGAGACGACCTACCAAATAACGAAAGTATGCCTATAAATAAGCTCAATCTTTATCTAACTCATTATGAAAGCCATAAATAGAAAAAGGTCAAACATATTTCTTTCGTTGTTCCTATAGTCCGGTTCCTATGCTTGTAAAAGAGGGGCCTTTCGAGAGAGAGGTTACAGAGGCATTTTTAAACAGTATACGATATAGGTATTTACTAAGGAAGAAAAAATAGCAGCTTACTATCCATCTCCACCTTTTTTCACGATCAAGTTAGTTGACTAAGGACAATATGGCAGGAGTTTTATCACGACATGACCCGTGGTCCCACTACTTCGTCCCACTGCTCTATTCGCTTTCGTCAGAAATTCGCCAGAAACCATTTATATTCTGCAAAAGTAGGTTAGGTAGGTTAGGTTGGTCCGAAAATAGGTAGGAGGCCTAGCGGCAGGGCCCGTCGAAAAGAGCGGTGGGTTGGAGTAGTGGGACCACGGGTCACGACCCGTTTCGTCATCTGTGTTAAGAAGTCCTATGCTAAACAGCTAAACTATGACAGATTTCAGGGTTTGTTGGACGTGCAGAAAAGGAAAACAAAAGAGTCTTAAACACGTCGACATTGTCGCGTAATGCACATAACTTTTATTGCTCGTAAATGTGCAATGGGCTGCTGTGCACGTGAGTGCACTCGTAATCAAACAATGGCTGATCCGTAAGATCAGTGATATTGCATCCAATAGTGCTTAGTTACTTATGACCTACCTACTTTTCAAGCTTATGCTTTGCTCAAACAATGCGAGTAAATGATACAAATTTAAAATTGTACCTATTTAGGTATTTCTAAGTAAAGTCTCGTTTTGAGAATATTTATTGGAAACTACGAGTACCTAGGTATTGAGATTGTTTCACGCACAACGACCGCCGCCTGTAGCCGTCCGCCGTCTCCAATATCAACACCTTTTAAGTTTGGTGTATGGGTTTTTTTTCAAGGTCCTTTAAATTTTATATGCAATAGAGAGCATTTCTACATAATATATTGCAACGGACAGGAATGGTTTTTCATACGTTTATAATTACTCCTACAAAGAATTAAGTTTGGTGTATGGGATTGTTTTCATGGACCAAATATTTAGTCCTTAGAGGTACGACATAAGGTTGCGAACGTCAAAAAAATGGTAATCCAACAGAGTTCCTTACAGGTTCTTCTCTGATCCGTCGCGATTGAACCTGCAGTAAACTTAGGCTATAGTATGTCGCTACTATGATATATATGTCGATTCAAAAGAGTTTATTATGTAAACCTACTTGAATAAAAAATATTCTGATTCAATGTCTATAAATAATTGTAGGCGTAGAACTTAAGTCAATGACTTCTAGCATGTAGTGGTGTACAAGACTAATATAACATATAAATTTCAGATAAAGGATGTCGAACGGTCAAATTCTAGTTTTAATTTTTTATTTAATATATTTTATTTATTTTATACAGATATGATACAACTACAAGTAAAAGGTAATTTTACTTAAGTTTTTCACCTAGGTACCTATACCAAAAGTTTTTTTTTTGTGTAAAGTCCACTGAAATAACCGAGCGGCAATAAATAACTGCTGATAGCATGTCCCGAGCATGTTAGGAGTCCCTCATCAGTGACTAGTGACCAAAGCGAGCCGTTGATTTTCATTACGGTATTTTTAAATTGCAATGTGTCACGACTCACGAACTATACATTTATTTCACGATCCCACAAACCAAGGCCTCTTTCCCGCAAAACATTACAAGCATATCTTAATAACGTTATTAAAATAAATGAATATCAGGGGACCAATTGACCTAGTCCCAAACTAAGCTCTAGGCTTGTATTATGGGTACTAGACAACGATATAAATACTTATATAGAGAAATATATACTTAAATACATAGAAAATAAATATCCATGACTCAGGAACAAATATTCGCGCTCATCACACAAATATCTGCCCTTACCGGGATTCGAACCCAGGACCGCTAGCTTCGTAGGCAGGGTCACTACCAACTACTTAGGCCAGCGCGTCGTCTCAGTATCGAAAATATCGTTTTCACTACACTACTTATTTCATTAGTGTTTATTTTGGTTGAATTTTCGATAACTTTTCATACATAACGTCATGCTACTTCGCAACGAAATGAAAATTGTAACAAAACCATAACGTTATCAATTGCGCGTTGTAGCCGTTTTGTAATTATAATGGCCTAAGTCAAAGAATCCTGCCACAGGCGACTCATAAATACATAGAAAACATCCATTTACTTAGAACAAATACTCCCGATCATCTATCACACAAATTTTTGCCTATACCGGGAATCGAACCCGTGACCGCTAGCTTCGTAGGCAGGGTCACTGGTAAGTCATAAATAATTCATAATTATAAAGTAGAATATTAGTTTTTTTTTTTTTTTTTTGCCCCGCGGCGACTTCAACAGCTACTACCGCCGGGCTATGGCGTTTCCACGAATTAGTGATTTCGCCAGTGTCAAGTGTATATAAGTATAAATCAATATAGCAATAAAATACAATCCAATCTTCTCTGGGAAAATTGGGAGCAACGTTGTTCGGTAGTTTGTAGGACAGAGGTCAAGATAGTTTTAACCTATGAACCACTTCGAGTCCACTTGTAACGAGAAGAAAGATGCCAGATACGCGAAATAAGTCCAAGTTTTCAATCACTGTGCAACACAATGGCATAAAAAGTACAAATCACTATCAGAAAAGAACTTTGAACACCTAAATACACAAAAAAATAAAACTAAAACAAATTACACATCCGCCATCTTTTAACGTTGCAAATGGCCCCCAGAATATTAGTTAACGTCCGGTTTATTTGACATTTGTTGGTTTGTAATGTTGACTACCCTCAAAGAAGTAAAGAATAATAAAACACAACAATAGTTATATATCGTTGCTTAAATGCAAAAAGGCCACTTATCAAAATGTGTTTGTGTTGTATTTAAATTCGGAATGCTATTATACTTTAAATTTTAAATCAAACTATATCTGTTTTTGTTTTGTGGCGCTTTTGCATTTAAGCAGCGATATGTAAGTATATCTATTATAAGAGGAATAATATTTAAATTTATAATAAACTTTATTATAACCTACACTGTCGGGCACAAATAGAGGCTCATTGTAAGTAAATGATTTCAATATTACACTGTGACCCCGATATTTTATAATACTTATGACAAAAATGCGTTATACAGGAAAAGTAAAGATACTTCACTATTTTTATTTAATTTGGTGTTTATACAAACGTCCGTGCGTTATTTATCCTTATTATGTTTTTCCTCTTAAGGTAGGTAGGTACGATGTGCTGATGATGACTTGGACCCAAATCATTATATTTTATTGACAAAGCTTCCAATTATTAGATTAAAAAAAATACCTACAGTTAGATTGAGATTAAGTTAGTTTTAGATAGATAGATAGATAGATAGTTTATTTGAAAAAACATGAGTCTAAATAAGTTCTTATGGTACAGAAGTTTGTTGCATACATGTTTTGCCATAATTACAGCATTCAAATATTCAGTATTATTAAGAATTTAATATTATTATCATAGCATGCCACAGTAATCCTATAAACATCATTATGAGCAAAAAATAAAACAATAATAATTATAATTGAATCGAATGTCACAGTAATTAAAAACATTATTATAAATGTCAAAGCAATAATAATAATAACTTAAGAGCTAAACGGCGTTTATTTTACAATATCTTGTGAAATCATTTAAGTCATAAAAGCATTCTTGCAACAATATCCCTAGCAGCTTTTTTCGAAAGTCATTTTCTGGAAGTGATCGTAAATTAACAGGAAGTGTATTATATAATTTAATAGCCATGCAATAACAATTGTTTTGGTAAAATTTCAATCTTTGGTACGGAACTTCCAGATCATGTCGCCTACGTTTATTGTGATCAATTCGTTTAAACAGGGATATATTTTTCTTAACAAAATTACAAATTTCAAAGATATATAGAGAAGGCAATGGTAAGATGTTTTTCCTTTTGAATAATGGCTTACAACTATCTAGGTAGTAAGCTCCACACAATGCTCGCACACATTTTTTTTGAAGTTTAAATGCTCTGTTAGCATCAGTGGAGTTGCCCCACAGTATTAGTCCGTATCGTAATTGTGAGGAGACATAGCCGTGAAAATAGCCGTTTGGTTTATAATTCATAACAACTACAACTTTTCAATTTCTTTCTTAACAATTTAAGAAGAAATTGTTTAAGTGTCACTATCACTACATAGTCACTTCCCGCTATCTGCCCCTATGTATGCTTAAATATTTAAAACTACGCAACGGATTTCGATGCGTTTTTTAAATAGATAGTGATTCAAGAGAAAAGTTTTTATGTATAATAAATTCTGTTTTATGTACGGGTGTTACAGAAAACTTCCATAAACCGAAGCGAAGCGAGGGCGGGTCGCTAGTAAATTATAATTCGGACTGATCGATCATGCATCCGTCACAATCAAATACAAAGTCAGCAAGCATATCAGCGATATATTCCTTTTAAATCGATACTAACTAAATTAATTCCATACTGTAGGTACATAATCATAGTATTATAAGTACTCACCGCATAACAACACTGCGAAATCCAGCACTATCTTCCATACCAGCTTATCCTGTGCCATTTTCCACTGAAACGTTTATCCACTTGCAACTTTTTTAATTTATATTTTTAATACTCGCGACGCGGCATCCTGTTCGGTGCAACGCACTCGACTGATAGCGATACGTTGACTTATCTACAACTCACCTTGAATTCCGTTATTAAAATCAAGTACAATAAAGATTTGCAACGTTTCCAATTTAAAATTGAGGGTATTTGTTCTTTTAAGGCTAAGGTCATAAACCATAATGCCTCCAGGTTACGATACGGAACTTGTAATGTATAAAATGAAATTTACAGTTAGCATATGTTATGTATAGTATATGGTTGTGAATGAACTCAGCGACAACGCATCGGCTGTTGTTTTTGTGTAGATGACGTAATACACATAGATTTTCTTAAAGAACCTAGGTACAGTCAACGTCAAAAGTAAGTGATCAAAATCAACATTTCAAAATATCTATTGTCATGGCATCCCAAATATAACATGTTATATTAAAGTGCTAAATTAATTGATGTTTTAATTAGTCAAAAGAAAGTGATCATAACAGCTGTGCAAAACAGAAGCCTGACATGACATTTCTATCAAAAGCGTCAAACGTGAATTGAATACCAAAATAACGACATTCCAACAATATCGGCAAAAGAAGGATTTATGGCAAATAATTCCAAGATGTAATAAAAACTTATTTTAAATCTTGGCGTAAGGGAGATTGCTATTTTGTCACTTCGCATGTTTTTCGACGAACATAACCAATATTAACCGAAGTACTCCGAGGTTGTCCCAAAACCAAGATTTTATAGTTAAAACTTTAATTCGAAATGTTCAACGATAACTTAAACTGTCATTGAGTTTTCAAAAATCGAAATAATGGTGATCACTTATTATGACACGTTATTGAGCTCATTTACTTTTGATCAACTACAATAGTCCGTAGCATTTGACTTAATGTATTGTATAGATAATTTTGGGACCCTATTTCATCAGTTTCTTTTGCTGTTGACTGTACTATGAACTGCGCGCCTTGTAGGGCTCATTCGGTGATTCTAAAATGTAGGTGTTACTCGTATACCTACTGTTAAGTAGGTACCTATGTTGTTTTTTGAAATGGGCGTTTTTCAAAAAAAGTGTACGTAAACTTTTTTTCCAGAATTCGTTTTATTTTGTTTTCCTTACTCAATATCGTTGATACTATCGATCCTCATACAAGAACAAAAGTGTCCCAGATTTTACTCTGCAAGTTTTTTTCTTCCAGTGCGTCACGTCCATATAAATAAAAAAAGACTGCATACAAAAATGTGACGATCTAGAATGGAATATTTGGGACACTTTTTTCTTGTATGGGGATCGATAGTATCAACAATTCTGAGTAAAAAAAAACAAAAAAAAACAATTTTGAAACAAAAACCTACCTATACTTGATGTATGACTAATTTTCGAGACGCAACGGAAAAGTTAAATTTTCTTAATTTTTGTTCTTAACTAGGGTAACCCTTTTTTGAAAAACTCCCAAATACGGTTTCTGTTTGCTCGTAAAACATATGTCTTGTTCTTTTATGGGCATAACTTTGTTTTTGTCAAGTTGTACCCACTTATTAAATTATTTACCACTCTACTTTCACTGAACGCGAATGTGCTTACAAACAACCTTTACGCCCTTTTCATTAGATACGTGCTTAAATTATTAAATTATTATAACTGATGGGTGTTGAAATATATGCATTTGTATTAATTTGAAAATAGAACATGTATTGAATGAGAACGGACATGTCAGTGTGGTTTTTTTGTATGACTAAAGCACCAAAATAAAAGGTGAGTAAAACCAGGTGTTTCTGAGTCATCGAAAGAATCGAGAACAAATCTCAGAACACAATACCTATGTATACAAAGCAGTATGATAAGAATACGACACTCAGTGTGATGCCTTAAATAGGTAGGTAGCTTGGGTGCAGATGGTAGCATTATAAGGAGTAAGTACTAAGTAATATTTTAATGCGAAAGTGTGTCGGTTTAGTTGTAACGGCACAAGACTTTATTTCAGTAATAGTTGGAGATGAAAACTGTACCATTGTTGAATGAACTAGTTTTTTTGTTTTTTTGGAACAAATAATGGTCGTTTGATTTAGTAAAGTTATAGAAAGAACGTCATAAGGCGTAATAATAGTACATTGTGTATTAAGGGTGGTAAAGAAAGGATTACAAACGAGAGTCTGTTAGAAGCCCGAAGCCGAAGGCTGAGGGCTTTAATGACTCGAGCTTTGCATTTCCTTTACCACCCGTGTAACATACAATGTTTTTCATCACAATTGCGAGGAAATGAAATAAAATCAGACAAAAGATTATATTTTTAACTTATTAGCGGCAGACTACATCATTGTCTGTGACTTACCACAGATAATTTCAAACGAGTTTGGAGTCCGATTCTAGTGACATATGAGATCAATAGTTTATTATGCGAGATTGTTAGGAAATAGTATTCAACTGACATTTCATCTCAAATGAAACTTCATATCGAATGGCACAAGAATTGGGGTCCTGACGTATTGTGATAGTTTGAGTCCACGTATAATATTTAAAAAAAAAGCTATTACGCACTTTAGTTACGTAATGGTAAAAAAAGGCCAGCGGATATTATTTTGGATTTACGGTCGATTTTTCTAGCATGTTAGGACACTATTTACGAGCAAGTGTGATGAAAAAATATTTACAGACACTTAAGGCCCTCTTCTCACTGGGCCTCTATGGTGGCGCAACCAGTCGCCGCCATCAATAAAATATATACAGCTCTGCTCTGTAGAGGATCTCACCTGGTGTACGTTTTGTTACGCGTCGTGTCATACATTTTGTAGGTGGCGACGACTGGTGGCAGCGTCATGGTATCCCGGTGAGAAGCCAGCCTAGAATATAACAGTTAAGGAATGCTAAATTGAACATTAGAATATTTTTAGTTGTAATTATTTCCTTGAGCTGTTTAAGGTTAAATAAATCTACGGGATTATCAAATGAAACCAATTTATAACTAGGTATCTATATTTATTTATTTCAGTTGTAAAATCAAATTCTTAGCATCTTATCAGTAAAATTGTTGCCAAAAACCAGAAATTATGACCCCCCTTATGGCCCTCTGCCAGAAAAACGCATTTGTTATTGAAACTGTATTGCATAAACTATCTTAAGTATAATTTTAGAGAGTCTAATATACTTCGGCTATTTAATTGTAGATGTAACTTTTTTATTTATGTAGTAGTATAGCAATTAGACTATTAGCAGTTGCGCCCTTCTTCTTTACGACATGAAATGGTATCATAAGGCCACTTAATACATGAGTAACTTACACAAATGAATCTGTTAAGGATAAGCGATTGTCCGCAAAAGGCTAGGTATTACTATTTAAAAAGGTACTGGCGACATATTAATAAATATCAAACGGCATAGTGGCCAGCTAAAACCTTTAATAATTAATTTGGTGTAAAGTCTTTTCACTTATACTTACACCATTTTTCCAAAACAAAATTTGTGTTAAAAAGGCATATCTTTTTATATAATTGACACAGACCCATTATTCTTGCCTATCTTTCAACCCAAAAAGTCGCATTATAGCTAGCGACATCAATAATTAAAAATTAAAATTACACGTAATAATGTGCCAATTATACCACTAAACAATTCCACTTAACACATACTTAATACTTACATTTAACTACATACATCATCTTTACTATCAAATAAAATTAAACAAACTTAACTACCAAAATATAAATAAAATGGAACTGATTACGCGTCCTAATTATTATAAGGCCACTGCAATGTTTTTACGTCCACTATTTTAAAAGGGTCCATTTTTTAATCTAACATACATACATTTACATTTTACCTTTCCAATCATCTGTTATCGTTACTGTTTCACAGACAATCATTTCATAAAACTTATCCCTTCGCAGAATTTTCGTTTCATAAAAAGCCATTATTCGCTGAAGCCGTGTTTATTTCAAGTTATCTTAAATATTCACGTAGGTTAGGTTAGGTTAGACTTGTAGCTACCACAAGATAACCTGAAATCAAAACGGATTCAGCAGAAAATAGCTTTCTATGCAACAAAAAATCTGCGAATAGATACGTTCTATGAAATGAGTGTCGGTGAAACAAGGATAAACCGTTATAATTCGATTACAAAATTTGGGTGGGAATTTAAAATTGTTCACTGTTATTTATTATCAGACACAATATACGCTTTCGAGATACCAAAGAAGGCGGCTAACTGCATAGTAATATTATAAGCATTATAAATCCAATACGGTTACATATAGAGTACAGAATGCTTTGACTACTACATTGCAGTTAGGGTTACCATTTAAGCACTGTGATACGACAATTTTATATATTAGAAGATTTATATAACAGCGAACATAATACATCTCGTCTACAACTAGATTTCGTTTTAAACATCTCGTTAATACGTGAAAGGTTCATCTGTAATATTTTTACATCTCTATATCACAGAATAAAATACGACCTTTTAGTCTTGAAGACTTTAAAAGGCATTCTCTATGCTTAATCTAATTAATATAGTAAATAAATGAGCTGTGTACATATAATTTTAAATTTAAAAACAAATATAAATGCATTTCAGAAAAACTTTTTTTCTAATTCGTACCAATTTTCATAAAATACATATTTACAAACTAAACTAGGTTACAACTTAATAATAACTAAACGTAAAATTGTACTTTAAGTTATTTTTTATTTTACAATACCCCATAAAAAAGGTTTAAAATAAATAGTGGTTAAATATATGCATAAATAACACATTGCACGACAAAGTTAAGTAGAGAAAGTTCCTTAGATTATTTTTCGACTATTTAATTTTTTAGTATTGTTTTTGAACCAATTTTGTTATTTCTAAGATCTTTCATAACTAAAGATAAAGTTAAAATTTAAAGTTAACGGAACGCGAAACGATCCTATACCGTAATATAAAACGAAAAAATCTGTAGGAAAACAAATTTAGTATTGTGCCGTTTTTCTAATGCCATAAATTTGACTTTATCTACTACTCTTTACGATCGCCCCCGATAAAGTGTTGATAAACTTACTTCGCTACATTGCATTAAGCGTATCTCTAGCTGCCTAGCAAAGTAATTTTTAGGTAGTAATTTCTATGTTTTATTCTAATATTTTTCTAGATTATAAGGCATTACATTACAATTATTTGTCGACAGATATTGTTACTGTTCATTGGTGCCAGTTAGGCCATGACAAATCCCATGTACGATCACGAACTTTAATTGTCAGGCTACTATAGAACCCTACCGTACATACTGTCAAAGTATCAGAAATAAATTACTTACTCTAAATAATAATCACCGACTTTCTTTGACAAGGTTCTTAGGTGGCTCGACAAAGTAATCCGTGATCATATAACATATATGCTTAATAAGTAGTACGCATTGTGACTCCTACGGTAACGTACTTATTCACTACAGTTAAACAAAAGCAAACCAGGAAAGAAAAATATTCTCATACAAATTTCGAACTAGTCACGCCATCTACAAAAAAAATCCATAACCATTGGCCTCTATACACAACAAGCCTAAAGATTACCTAAGATTCGTGCTAGTTCCTTACTCGAACGATAGATGGCGCTCACTTCAATACCTTAGCTGTCTGAGTCAGTACTCGGGTGAGATGACAGATGGTCACTCCTCGTCGGAATGTCAAACATGCCAGCCGGTGCCGGACCTGGTGTTGCCATTGGTCGCGTGAAGTTCGGAGTCGTGGTGATTGACTGGTTGACGGTTGCGTGGCGTTTTGCGGAGATTCGAGACGAATGTGAACTGGAATTAAATTAATAGTTTTTAAGTAGTCGATTTGACAATGTGCTCATGGGTACATTGTTTGAGTATTGCGCTTGCATGTACAAATAAGGAAGCGTTACGCGATAATGTGTCAAATTACAATAGTTTGCCAATACATTGTCAATCCACAATATAATGGACGCGGAGGAATTGTGGGTTGACGCTTTATTTCGTAACAGGACAGACTACGACATCTATCGGAACTAATTGTAAGTAACGTTAGTTAGTGAAACATTCAACAGATGGCGATAGATGTCTTGTTACTCAGTCGTTTTCTATGATTGTAAACCAATGCAACTTTTCCCTTAGCTAGTAACGCGCCAAAAGGTCACAATAAAAATGTGTAGCAATGTCGTAGTGTTGGCACTGTTCAGTTCTCATAACCTATTTTCAAATGGTGCTACAACAAATTACGTTTTTTTTTTGAGGTATCCGTATGGATTACTTACGTAATTTTTTTTATTTATTTATTCTGACGGTCATTTTGGTCACTTACGAGTGCTAAAAGCACAACTCGGAACCCCAATTCTCCAACTAATTTTTCAAAGGTCGGCCGGTACGCGAAAAAGTAAGTCAAAGTCATAGTAGAGGAAAAGTTGTCGGCACGAGAGTTCAGGTCACCTTTTCGCTGGAGAATTCAAGTTCAAACTGCACTTAGCGATCGCTAGCAGAAAAGCAGCGATCTCAGAATAATCGCTAATGATCACCATCAACGTGTCATCAAACTTGAACTGTCTAATACGGGCGAAGAACAAAACTCACTATAATAACAGCATAAAGAAGTCCAACGCTGAAGCCAGCCAGCACGTCGCTCCAGTGGTGCTTGTAGTCGGAGACGCGGGTCATCACCGTGTACCAGGCCAGCATCACCAGTGCGAACTGCAGCCCGTGCCGGAGCAGCTTGGAGCCTCGCCACGTGAACCGCTTGTGGAGGTAGAACTGGAGACACATGTGGTTGGTTAGAGACGCTTAGTAGAATTTCTTCTAATAGATTTTCGTTTTTCTATGAAGCACAAATGACGAATATACTGTCAGTTGCAATACCGAATGACATTATGAAGCTGGGAGTACATCCAAGTGGTTTTCTCCGGTTTTTGGATTGGAGTAATGAGACCTCTGAAACTATAGCGTTTTTAATCAACGAAAGAATAGAAAACACTAAACAAGATTTTTTTTAAATATGTCCGAAGTAAGGATTACTTTAAATTAGGTGTCGAGTTATAAAACTAATCTTGATTAAAATGCCCATCTCAAGACGTAAGTAAACGTCAATTGATTAAAATAAACTGTCAAGAGGTACATCTCACTCAAGATCAGTCAACTCAGTAAGCCACTTGATCATGAGATTTTAATTAAATACAACATGAGAAGTTTTCACCTTGTGTGAACTGTTCTAGCGTATGTTGCAACAGATCTTGAAGTTCCAAAAAACACTTACAGCAAAATACAGCATAGTATACGCAGAGAAAGAGGAGTGGCCACTAGGGAACGACAGCCGCATCTCCTTCAGCAGTTTAGGTTCCTTGCCGAGACATTCGAAGTCTGTGATGTACCGCCATTTGTTTTCTAGTGCGGAGCAGTCAATATCTGGCCTGCAAACCTGGAAAGAATAAGAGAAGCTTGTAGTAGAGAAATGTATCGGGAGATTCAATAGTTGTCAAAAGAGACAAGTTATCAAAAATAAGCATTGAAAAACCTAAACTCGTTTTCTTATAGTTTAGATACGCGAGACATTTAAATGACTCGAATCAAAATAGTTTTTTAAGAGGAAACCAATAAGCATGCGCAAATACGGATTAATAACATATCGTCCATCGATGCTTTGCGGCATTTGAATAAAAAAAAAACTGACACATTTTACCATGAAAAAAATGCATTCCATATTTTTTTATTGACGTGACTGCATTTTAATCTATTTGATTAAAAATAAACCAGTTAAATACGTGGACGCACGTCACGAAAATAAAACTGTCACTAAAATGATTTATAACTCCACTGTATATTTACAAAGTCAATAAAACATATTGAAAAAGTCGATAACGCGTAGCGTAGTGGTTTATATGCAAAGTGTTACCGAGAACACCGCGATATTCATGATGGATGACACCCAATACCTATTCAAGTAGTAAGGAAATTCTGTTACCACTTTGTTACTGATAAAGATTATCTTGTATAGGTGTAATTTATACTCATTTAAAAGTAAATGATCAGTAAATGTATTGTGCCAATTTTTAAGTTACAATACTAATTTAAGCGGAAGGGGCTTTAAGACAAACGAAAATTCGGGCAAACGATGCATTAGAACAAAATGACGATTAGGAGTTCCATAGGCCCTATGCCATGGGGGAACCATTATTTTAATCCCCGAACGCTTATTTAATAAATAGGTGTTATTTTCTTACTCCACCATAAATATATAAATTAATTATATAACTATGACTATTATAACCTAATAGTTTAATGCAAGGATTATCGCCAAATATCGAAAGACCATAAGGGTTTACTTGGCCAACTCACAGAATACTCCTCTTACTTATCCATTACAAAACCAGACCGTAAATTGTCAGCCAATTAATATTTTTGCACTCAAAAACAATCTGTCTTGGCCCCGCGGCTTAAATGCTGGTTTGACATTTGCTGGGTCTCTGAACGGCAGTTAAAATAATACAAACTTGCATTTTCAGTTGGTGAAAATTGGCATAAGCATTGCCACGCATAACTTTGATTTTATTAAGCCAAAGTTTTTGCCGTTGGAAATTATAAGTTTGCGAGCTTTAGCCCCTTTTTGTTTCACGCTAATATGTCAGACTTAACGTTTATTACACGGAGCCGGTGCGAATTGAGGTGGAAACCGAGAAGGCGAGGCGAGAGGCGTGTCTTTGGAATAACACCATAATGCTTTTAGCGTTAAGTGATACGAAATCTTAAGCCGACAAGGTATCGAGACTAGACCTAGAATTATAATATTGCGCAGGCCATGACCAAGAAGGCTAAGGGCAGTGGTGTAATGTCCACCTGGTTGGCAACTGCTTTTTACTCTTTATGAAAGGTTCAAAATTGTAATAAAAGTGCTGCACAGTTCCCATAATAAATGTACAAATAATACCAGCACGAGGTTGACGAACGAAAAGTCAGCTAACGACTTGACGACCCCTTATCGTGATTCAGGGCCAAAGAACACAATATTTAATCCATTTTGTATGGTTAATCCTGGTCCCGGCACCAAACGTGTTAACAAGCATTCATAATTCTGTTTACAGTATCGATAACATACCATTACCGACATGTTCTGAATTAATTTCTATACTATAAAAGGGCACGTCAATCATCCAATCAAGTAGCCCGTTCACTTTCCAACCCGTTTTGCGAACTTTTTGCACGTTTTAAGTTAATCGCTATGAAATTGGCGGTTATATCGTCTCGTCCGTTCGTGAACGGGGTAAAGTATTTATTTTTCATATTTCGCATACTAAAACGATTGGGTAATTTAGTGATTATGGCAACGAGCTGGAGGCGCCTGTTCCGTGGGGCGGACCTTACGTAACTTTTTACGATGATATTTTTTCAAGATTTTAAAATCGAGGAAAATTTCAAGTCATAAGCCTATACCACTAATAAAACGGATGTTTCCAGCACCCTTCAACGATAGCTAAACAAATTAATATTTCAAAAAACAGCACTCATGACAAGTCACAAATAATGGCAACATTTTGCTTTCCAGCTTAGTATTGATAACTACGTAATGTATTAGATCAATTTGTTAATCATCATTGTTGTGTGGTTTACAAGAGTTACCATGACTGGAACGGACCTAACATATATCACTTGTGTTTAAATGTACTTTGAACTTTATTTAACTTTATATGACAACACAAAAAGTAAGTAAAGACAATCATTAGGCCTGGCAGAAACAAGCCAAGGTTGGTGCTGAATTTGAGGAAACTAATGCTTCCATTCACCCATTCAATCCATTGTTGGCAGCTCTCGTGAATAGAGAAAAGAATAGAATAAATATAAATAATTTTAGTGTCTTCATTGAATCGACCTACAGCATACTGTGTACCTATTATCCAAGTCTAGACATTCATCTCTCCTAGCCATCAATCGTGATCGCCTACGTGCTATATAACCTTGCGGATTACAAAATGCCTACTTATTATCGGTGTTTTATGCAATCTCGACCCCTATTTCACTTTCTCTTTAGTGCTTATTAACCGATTATAAACATAAGTCACTTATCGCAAAATACTAGTTGGCTTGTCGATAAATGTATGGGTGCTACTTGATATTACAAGGTAATGGGACCCGTAAGGCATTAAGTTAATGTTTGCAAACGAGGTGTGAGTAAAACATCGTTGGTTGAACACGCCGCTGTTTTATACGGTTTTATTTAATTTTACTTTTGTTTTAGTATACATACATACATACATAAACTCACGCCTTTGTTCCCAGAGTGGGGTAGGCAGAGCTACAGAATTTCCAACAACTAAAAACTTTTTGATAATTCTGTAACCACATTTTGCACACTTAGGCGAAGATGTTTACCAGTGTATTTATTAGTGACAGGTTGCAAGCCCATCGCCTAATAGTACTACACGCCTTGTTTTAGTATGTGTCGAACAACTCATGCAAGTCATTTTTGAGCCAGTACGTGTTATTGGAATGGGCGGAAATTTGATACACATAATGTAAACCCGACAATGTATAAAGGAGCGATCAAATTGGAGTTTAAAATACCTACGCTGGAGTTGAGTAAATTAAGCTGCGTCTAAAAGTAATAACACGGCGTACGTGACCACACCAGTTGGCGTAAATGACACGTCAAATTGCAGCGACGCAGTGTAGACGTGTCACTGCGTAAGCGTAAGCGCTGGTCAGCATATTTTGAGCTCCAGTGTGGTCGATCCTTTGCTATGGTGTCTAATTGTCAAACGGGTGAAGGAAAAACCCACTTTTTTTTTGATTACCGCTGCATGAATTTAGGTATATTTTAGGTCATTTTCAACCATTCGATATCGCGCTAGATTCTTAACTTCCTTACGAGCTGATACTTGTACAAGATTTATATTGTACGTTTTAACGACGTCTTCAGTTGCGCGCAGCACATAAAAGTTTCGCATTCCCTTCGAATGTAGGTTGCAATTCCGTATTTACTTTGTAATAAACATTTACGTCACTTATAACTAGACGATACTAACAACGTCCGCGTTGAATATGTCTATAGTTTTCCCTAAAGATCTGTAATTATTTGATTTTCCTGAATGAAAAATGTTTTATCTCCATCGTCAAAACTATCAATCTGGTAATTGGAATTGGTTTTTAGGAAAAATAAACCAACATTTATAATTAGTTGAAGACTAATTGGTAAACGTTGCGTAGAACGATTTATAACATAAATAAAGCGTGATGGAGAGACATATACCTGAGTTTGGTCCCGGCACGGGCATTGATAGATTTTTTTTGTATTCTTTTGGTAAATAAATTATTCTTATTCTTATTCTTAAGAAACTACTCGAACATGCGCAGAAGTGTGACTGTTGTTAACTTCCTTTAATCTAAACTAGTACCACTTTATTAATTAACTTCTTCAAAGTCCATTCGTAAAGGAAGTGGCGCTTACTCGAGCCGCTTCTCACAATCGTGCGGTCACAATTCGGTGGCGAGTTAAAATTCAAAGCAACGCACAGAGTTTATTAGCCATTGGTCACGAAAGGAGCACGCCGCTTGAATCTAATGATGAGAAACGACAGACGTAATATGATTTGTTGAGCGCATACTGTTCGAGTACAAGTGCATTGACGCCGAGCCAAAGTGCAATCGTCTTCGATGTAAATTACAAGACGTTGAAAGGTAATCCAACCCTATCATTTGAAGAAACGATAATCGTAACACAAGTCAATACTTATCGTTTCTTGAAACTTTGTATTATCTTTATCATTTCTGTAGAGAACTAAATTCCCTAGGTAGATTTAAAAGGCATTCTAAAGATGTATCTAACAAAGAAAGACCGTATAACCAAGGATTTGCAGAAATCCTAAGATCTGCAGCTCCTGATTTTATATCAGATTCCGTAGCCCATACTCTAGTCGAGTACAGCCATGTTAAATTGATTCACCGTGGCACCTCGCCGCTAAGAATCCAAGATATGAGATAGCCGGTACACGGCAAAGATTGCGATCCCATCGGTTCGTGTTATTAAACGCGTGCCGGACCGTGGCAAACTGTATTAGAAAATAGGGATCACAAGGAATTACAAGCCTTATACCCTGACGTCAGATGCCCTTTCAGTTTAGGTGCTGCGCACGTTAATGGAGATTTAGAAGGCAATTCTATCGCAAAGGTGAAAGATCATCGCGATCCAAGCGAATGGTTTGTTTTTGTTTTCAGAATATTAAACGCAGTTTCAAAAATTCCTTCATACCAGGAGAAGGAATCAATCAATACACTAAACTTTTTACAATCACTTAGATGCAGTGCTGGAAACGTTAATCACATCGAACCACTAACAAAAACAAAATCAATGGAAATAAAACCATGAGAGCCAATCTCATTTGCCGACAGGCGCGACGGAGTGTGAAAATATTGTGGCATTTATAATATAAGCGTGAATATCACAATACCAACAACACATCTACTCCATATCTGTTTCGTGAAGTTGAGAAACGTGCGCACTTACAAGATAGAGAGAATAAGCTAGACATTAAAGTCTCCGAGCGACAAGTAATAGGCAGGTGAGAAATAAAACTGGTTCTAGATCTCGAGATAAATCCAATTACAGAATCATCTAGAGATAATGTTGCGGCAGAGTAAAGGGTTACAGTCGTAAATGCAAAGCTAAAGTCGTATAAAAGCGACGAAGACTGCCATTCCCGCTCTTCTGATAACTTTAGAGTCCACTTTACACCATTTAAATTGCTTTTTGATGCGCTCGTGTGGGTTCTCGACCGTTATTTTAACAGAGTGTAGAGAACGTTACTTTAATACTAGGTTTGTAGTGTAATGTGTAAAATGAAGTTGAGGGCGACAAAATGCTCTTTATGTTAATTTCTGTTCTTATTAAAATAGGAAATATAATTGGAAAAGATCCCACCTCAGATTTCATCCCAGTAAAACACTTTTACAAGGCGTACGTTGAATGTAAATGACCATTCAATAAAATTTCTAAGGCATTCCATGTATGTAAGTTCTAACAGTAAGTTGACCTAAGAAGAAAGTGGCTATTACAATTTCAGGAAATATAAACGTGGTTTTAGTGTTACGACGTCAATGGCGTCATAAATAACTAAATGGTTATGGTTCGGAGATCGTCATGGGAGAAATAGATTTACCTACTGTTAATAGAGTACCTAGGAAGTGAGTATTATGCGTTTTAAAGAAAATTACCGTGTAACAGCTTTAAATTATGCCTGCATCTATGAAAGACGATAAACCAAAAATATGAGAAAATATTAGTCGTAGAATGAAGACGTAGATGCTTACTGTAACCAGTAAATTCCAGATATTTTGAGGATCATGGTCAAAATGGGTACTTGGTGACCATCAAATCAATGCATAAACCAACTAGTAAATAATGTAAAAAACAACAGGAAACCAAACAGCAATACAAGCCCTAAAAGACAGCTCTGACGCACACACAGACAATACTCATTGAATAAACTAGTAGATATGGTTTCATTGATGATCAGAACAAGTATGGAGCCACATAAAGTCGTTGGGCTTGACATGACGTGAAAAGTGAATGTGATTTAGACGTACAATTACAAACCACCCACTGCTTGGTATTTCGTCTAGTTAGCGTTTTGAGTAGAATACAAAGCGAGGACGTTGTTTGAATAGGAATGATATAATTTTGGAAATTCGAAGGAGAGGTATAGAAATTGTCAAATAAAATGCATAACGTAGTGGACATGAAGTGGTGGATATGAAGTCAAAAAGTAAGTTAATCGTCGATCAAAAAGACAGACCAGCCAAGATGCTGATAGAGGGTCAGTTTAAAATTGTTATTTTCATTCATTTTCAACTCTTTGTAGTTTAGTTTGTCTTCAGTTTCTAACAATTTTTCCTTGAAACAGGGCACCAATTTAAACAACAGTAAACAAAACATTTTTGGAGCCAGCTTTTGTTGCCGAGTAGATAATACTTTCGCTCATTCCCAAAATACCAGTATTTCAAAATACCAAACTACTCTTTTTACCAGGTTCTCAAAAAACTAGATTTGAAATGTTGGGTAAAGATAATAAATAATACCCTAATTTGTATGTTTACTTTTGGGATTCCGATATATTGATAATCAGGTATGTTAAAATACTGGTATTTCGGGAATGAGCGAATACTTTTGCGAAGTCATCATGTGTCCCAGAACGGTGGGTCTAGGTTGAGTATAACGGAGATCCTGTCTTCTACTGTAAAAAATTACATATGTGGTCCAAATTTTAGTCTGTTCTATTAATGGTAACTGTGGGGTTATTATGACGTATCTGTGCAATCCATTTTACGCTGAGATAAAAGGACCGATTTATGTAACTGCAATAGCTCCATTACGCTCACCGTAAAATGAACTGCATGTCCATGTCATGATAACCCCTTCAGGTTCAAAACTGGCTTACAACATTCGAAGCGGACAACTTACGTTTGTACATACGAACATTGGAAGTTAAATGAAACCTTGTAAAAAGTATGCCTTTTCAGCATTATAGTAACTTTACCAAAACAAACTCTCGTTGATCCGTGCAATCGGTTTAACCCACATTTCTATTGTATGGATGTTATTTGAGTCCTTCCCGCACGTTCCATTTCAACACGTAACCGGAGAACAAAACACTCGCTAACGTGTTCAAAGTGAAAACAAGGCACGTGCCCATGATGTAATAATAATATAAACTGTGTTATTGATTGATTATAAGTGTTAGTTTTGGTAACGGATGACGCGATTAAAAAAAAAGGTTTCAAACTATACCTAATGCAACACTCGTTAATATCATAATCAATAAAGTAAACTAAAACTCATTAGAAAAACGTAATAGATTTAAAAGCGTTAAGAACCTACGTCTTAACGCTTAATTAATTGTCTTTGTTTTTACTTAAATAAACATTGAATTAGTGGTAGGGGTAGTAGGTATTTCTTACTCGTCTGATCGGTGCTTTTCCAAATAGGTTTTAACATAAAAAAAATTGGTGACCAATGAAAAAAAAGACAAAATATGTTTAAGTTCCTAGGCCGCACGGGCCATAAGTATTAATAGTATTCATAAGAGAAACGAAATTATTAAAAAATGGCTAAATTTGTTTTAAACCACTATACCTACTATTAGAATCTTAAGCATTTACTGAGTTGGGAAAGTTAAGTCAGGATCACGACCCCGCAGTCACCTTGTATACATCAAATAAATCAACTGCCAGTAATTGTAAAGACCTGATCCAAGTATTTATTGAAATTACATTATAAATCTTGCTAACTGACTTCAGCTTTGTGCAGTTAAACCTATTACAAAAAGGTTAGTAATAGCCCTCAAAGCAAACATTGCAAAGGCGTGTTTGTTAAGTAATTTCACGTCCTTTACTGCGCAAATATACTTTTCGAATAGGGCTTAACAAGATTTAAACGAAGTACACGTGTTGCAAGAGGACGTTAAAGATATTGCAGCACCAGACACATAACAATAATAGGTACTTATTCACTTATGGATTTAAATACTATCTCTAGGATATGCAGCAAAACCTCATGTCAGGATTCAAAGAAAAATAACTGAGAATCAAAACACGTAAATAGAATTGAGAAAGAGCGTTAAGTAGAATGGAATAGGTTCCTTTTTTAGCAGTATCTGTGATTTAATCATTATCAATATCACCATTATCTATTGTTATACCTAAAGATTTCTTAAACATTATCTTTAAACTATGATAATCTGTTTGTAATTCTACCGTTGTAATCGGCTTCCTGTTTATAACAAAGAATTTGCAAGTAAATGCCTTTTGTTGGCGGTACTGCGTGTAATTGGCCGTATAAGGCAAATTATCTGTCATTAAATTATTCAGAAAACGTGACTTAGCCGATAAATTGCACATTAGTAATTTAAACAACGCAGTGACAATTGAAACAAAATTTACACAAGATAATACATTTAAAGATTGGTACGTATTAGTAATTAAGGGTAAAAGCGGTAGGTATAATAAATCGAATAAGACATGGGTAAGGAGCAAAAAGTTGGACCACAGTTCGACGCAGTTAACCATACAAACAACGAATTCTAAAAAAGTTCCGTTGTGCGACAAAAAGTATCCCTACAAGTGTATGGCTAATTTTCGTGTCGCAATGGAAAAGTTTACTAGAAAATTTAATTGATTGAGTTAACGTGGCCAACTTTTTGGTCCTTTCCCACATTGCTTCTCTCAGATGAGCACATATAAGTTTAAACATTATCGAGATGAAAATATTATGCTTAAAATCTGGGTCAAGCTTGTTAGTTTAAAGTTTACTTGTACACGCAAACTGATGTGTGGAATTCAGTTATCGACACGTTTCATTACCTTCCTGTTTTAAGTACGCTTGTATACGCATTTCCTCCTCTAGTTTACTAAGTTAACAGGTGCATCCGGTCTAGTATAGGTTAGAATATAATATAACTGCCAGAATAATTCCTTTGTTACATCATAGTAATCGGCAATGCGGTTTTAGGCAAACATCGATAGTGAAGCGAATTGCCTGTACATGATCATATTGATCATTTACATTCTGCGATCTGCGTGCAACTTTATACAAGCAGTGGATACAATAAAATAGATAGTGATAGCCAAAACATTCTGTCAAAGACAGAATGAGTATAAATTTCAAAATCAAACTTTTATCAATACCAAAAGTCAAATTCACACCAAATGTTTCTCACATTCCCTTTAAATTCAATTCAAACATTCACAACGCACACAGCCATTGTAATATTTGCGTCGCCGTGCTTTGTCAACAGTAGCTGCAGCGGTGGGCCTGTCGCCGTCAATTAAAAGACCAACTCGGCCAGCACTTAACACTATTGGTTCGACAGCTGTAAATTTGTCGTCATTATCATCTGATATATTATTATTGCTGTTATGGTCAGTATTAACTTTAGTTTTGTAAGGCCTTGTATTTTAAGGATCAAGTATTTTGTATAACTAGTGTGTCTTATTGTATTGTTTGTTTAAAATCAATTTCAAGAATCATGTTAAAAATATATATGTATTACTACGGATATAATTGTGTTGTGATAGCATAGTTTATTCTCATTGAACAGAAAACTACACGTTATTGAAAGAAGTCTTGCAATTCCAAGGACTAATGGTTTTTTTATCAATTACTTCAGCGACTACTTTCACTCGACCGTCTGTAATCATAATCATCACGATTAATTGCTTTTAATAAAAGAGTGAAACCAAACCCAACAATCGCTCAATCAAAAGGCCCCAGCTGTTTTTAACTTTTTGTTTTAATCGAGCTTCAAGATATTGAATTGCAAGACCTTTATGTCTACGGATGAAAAAAGACCGCGTTTGATACGACAATTACAGGGCTTGCTTTTATTTTCTGCGTGCACGTGCATAAGAACATTCATGTGGGAAACACCGTAAAAAATCAAAAGATTTCACAGACGAACAAACTTGAAACATCGATTAGTATTATAAACCTGACAAAAAAATATTCAACCTTGATACTACTAATCCTGTACCTTCCGACACTTTCATAACAAAAGGAGCAAAAGAGAGAGAAGTTCGGCATTCATTCATGTGGACAGCCGAATTGTTAAGACTACTGACACTAAATAACAAAGACCTCTACCACGTTGCATCACTAAAGGATTTAATAAAGCTGTAGAAGATCAAGATACAATGGTCGCCACAGGTCACGGTAGAATAGAGGGGCGAGTAACAAATCAACGTATTACTGGTATGGTGTCGTGTGTAGACTTTCCTGGGGGCAATGGTGATGCGTCATAAGTTTTAATTAATACAGAACATTTAGTTGGGGCAACTGTCGAAATTGAAATAAGTGTGAAAGAGAACGTTGACGTTTCCATAGATGGTGTGTAATTGATTGTGCGTGATGTCGAATGGACTGTACAAGTAATAAATTGGATGAGAGAAATGCTGTCACGCTTATACATTTGGGAGGTCATAAATATAGTATAAAATGGGATATAATGTTTTTGTATCGCTGTTAATGGAGCATAGATGATCGCGATGGAAGAATACGGGAGGGTATGGAAAGAGGAACGGTTTACTGTTTAACAAATCAATTATGGAGTAATGAAACTGATACCATCCCATTCCCTGCGCACTAATGCTTTTTTCTATTGATATACTTGAATAGGGAGACAGTAAGGAAGGCGTCCGAATGTTTATTAGCAGCTTATGGTAGTTGTGGTCTAAAACTACGTTCCACAGCTGTAAGTAAGACCGAGTGACCATCTGTCCCTACTCCACGCAGCTGGTTCATTTTATTACCAGAATTACATTTTGGAGGCGAAGATAAACGAATTCACTTGTTTATAAGCCAATTAACGTCCGTCACAGACTTTAACGGTGTAATAAAATAAACAGGAAACTTTTCTTGTTCAGAACAGGAGTTGATCTTTTCACAGAATCTTTAAGAAATTATTGGGTAATTGTTTTTCGGATGTGTGTTCGGTTAGTTATTTTGACTGCAGTTAGGTTCTTTGATGTTTTACGCAAAAATGGATTTGAGTAACAAAGCAACTACTAGTTTTTCAAAGCACTTGTCTGCCTTACAATACAAAGATACAACAAAATCTAAATGCCATAAAACGTTTAACACCAGTAATTATTCTTTTCATACGTCATAACAAAAACAATTGGGTCATAAAAACTAGAAGCCGCTTTGTGTCAACAATAAAAGAGAAATTGCTTTAAAGTTAACGACACTAAATGATTTTACGACTGTACCCGTGGGGTCAATGGCACAATCGTTGACTTCAAAAGGTTCACTAGAAAAAGAAGCAATAATATTCAAATGCATCAAGTGTTGAAAAGTAACAATGGTGTAATGAAACAAGTTTTGCACTAGGAGCTGTAAACCACTAAATCTATACTGGACATAGATCTAAATGAAGTTCAGACTCAATCAATAATGTACCTTATTGATCGAGTGGAGCGCTAAAAATAGCCACGGCTAAATGTCACGCTGCTTGATACTTTCAAACTCCTCAGACAGTGTGTGACCAGACACATGACGATAAGACACAAAACAAAACGTCTTGACACAAAATCATTAAGGCCATGGAAATAAAAACTGTTAACATGACATGCCACAGATTCTCATCATGAAGGGCTATTGATTCGTTACTTGGTTCACTCTTAAATCTTCCCCTTTTCAATCCCATTTCAATACTAAACAAACATGTGAGTTTAAATGTTTCAGCACCGGTCAAAAGCGGTAGCGATTTTTAATTACTGAATTTGTTTGATGAGAAACTTTTAGAAACTAGGTTTGTCATAACCTCTTCCTCCCTTTGCACATGGTTCTGTGTTTGCAAAACACTAATAGGCTCACTTTTATTCTCTACGAAATGAAAAAGTTCAGAAACGGCGTATTTTCTGGGAAACTATTTAGTGGATCGATGATCTTGTGATTTTGGGGATAAACGCGGAAGTTTCAGGAAATGATGATAAAGATGGTGAAAAAGTGGAAGATGATAATAATGATGACAACGATGTTAACAGTGATGATGATTTTACTGTGAATGTAGCATTACCCGCTGCAGCCTCCACATAGCACCGCCGCGAGACAACGTTTCAATCGTCACTGTACCGATAGTGCTAATTGGTCGTTTGAAACACGCCGCTAATGCGCACACGCAATAAATCCGATCTATCGGACGATGACTCCGGATGATAGAGGCTTTGGGATATGTTAATTAGGGAATTGTATAAGGCTGGGATTAAGACATGTCCCTATACATTTAAGATTCTTCCGTGAATAACTGACTGACTCTAAGAAAGGAGTTTCGGCAAACCGACCCCCAGAAATAGGTAGAAAGGGGAGAAGCGGGAAAATGATTCTATGCGTACGAAATCGTGAGCGTCGTCTAACTTGATACATTGAATATAGCGCATTACTTCAGTAGTTCTAGATTATTTTCATATATGGCAATAATGACGTGTAGGTACTACAATAATGTTACTTATTATCATTCTCAATTCTCAATTCATAGAAATTTCTAATAACAACTTTAATACAGTGTAAGTGTTAAATGTTTTAAAGTCCCGCGTTCATAGGTATCACTGGAAAAAATCAGGTCACATACGTTTTTAAATGATGTGCGTATTCGATAAGAACATAATATCTTTGTTGACCATCACAGCCCCAAATGTACAAATTGACCTCGCCTAGTGCCAACGCTGAAATTAAAAATTAATGTTTACAAGAACAAGATAACCCAGAGATCAAGAGTACTGATAATAAGGTAGTATATAAATTTAAATTAGATACATTTGGAAACGCTGTGATGAAATCAGTCCATAGAATTTATGTAGGTATGTTGAAAATGCCAACTCGCTCGTTTCATAAATCAGACAGAAAACACTTAAGCGATAAAGCCTTAAATTGGTGGATGGAACACCACATTAAAATAAGTAATTGTTTATTAGGAAATACTCTCTTTAGTCTTTGAAATATACAGCTATCACAATAAATCAAATTAATAAAGAAACAAAATCAACATGGACATTACCAGTATTTCAACGTCATGTAATTTGTAACAGTCATCCCGAAATAAATTTATAATAATATACAACAGGACAACGACAGACGAAATCAGTTACAAGCCGCGCACCACAGGATAAAGAGATGCAAATAAAACGAGTTAGAATATACAGATCGTATCCGGTCACAAAGTGGTACGAAAATTGCAACAGAATGAGATATGATATGAACTGCTCAAGTATTTCATCCTCTTGGGATAAATTTGAGGAGAAAAAATACGCCGAGAGTCAATAAGATAATTTGATTGAATTAAGTAAAAAGTAATGGACCCTTTACAATGACACGGTAAATGACAAAGCAAGGAAAATGAGAAAAGGATTTGGTGTTAAATGCAATTGGCATGCCCTCTTGGCATGCCAATTGAAAAAATACGCCGAGAGTCAATAAGATAATTTGATTGAATTAAGTAAAAAGTAATGGACCCTTTACAATGACACGGTAAATGACAAAGCAAGGAAAATGAGAAAAGGATTTGGTGTTAAATGCAATTGGCATGCCAAGAGTTAAAAACTTTGATAAACAATAAGATGTAAATAAATCAGTACTACTAAATATATTTTAAACTACATTGTTACTTAACTCGGACAAAGTAGCGCAAAAAACCGCTTTTAACAATGATGAATGTCACTCTCATTTGCAAAAACATCTGGACTTAAGTTATTTCTGAATATTTTACAGTCGATCTTATGACAAAAGCGATTGTGCACCGACGGCTGATTCCACAAGTCACTCGCTTGACATAAATAAAACCCAAACGATCACAGTGACAAGACTAATTTCAAAACATTTATTGTCACGTAAATATACTTGAAAGCGTATTCAAAATACAAACGAGTGAGCTTCGAAAGAAGAGTGTTGGTGCAGATGACACTGCAGCTACAGTTTACAATGAGTGTGTTTCGTATTTCTGAAGCGGTAAAAAAGCAAACAGTGCTACTTGTTCACGCATGGAGCGTCGTGAAAGGGCTTCAAGGCACAGATGGCCGGTACGTGACAGATATCAAAAATAATAATGCTATAGCGAAATCAATAAAGATTCTCACCACGTTAACTATTGTATGAAGAGTGGATGACTAAGGGAATTTACATAAACCAAATAGATTTGCACAAGGTAATGTACGGTCATTGAAAAGCGTCAAGGGCATGGGTCATGCAGAATATAAATTGCAATCGTCGCGGGTCGCCGGCCATGCGTGCAGGCTGAACACACCTTTGTTCGGAACCCTTTCAACGATATGCTCCCCTGGTATATCGCGTCACTCAGATCATTGTGTCCACACAAATTTGTTTTAGATCAGTTACGACTTGTCATATTTTTGACATCATGCTTAGAGCAGATCCTAATTGATCGGCCGCAAAAACAGAACCCACGCGTCAGATTCTTTTTTATGTTTAGCGAGCGATAAAAAACCTATGATAAAAATGAAACTCATAAAACCATTTCACCATATGTTGATCAAGCTACCGTTGGACCAATAAGTCAAAACTACAAGACGGGGGGCGGCGATGCGTATCGGCGTGCATTATTTATACCGGCTGCACCTCTTTACTGTGGGGACGCACGGTTTACAACTGCGCCTGCGGTTTGACAGTTTCATCTTTCCAGCTTTAATAGCCAGGCTAATTAATTTTCATACGGAATGGGTCGGATACAGAGCTTTTGTTGCTGAATGTGTTGAAAAATGTTTGATGACTTTTTAGCATGGTTTATCAAGGATATCAATATGTAATGTTAGTAATTAAACGACTTCGTATTTTTTCGTATTTATCTTGCTTTCTCAGTTAGCTTCAATACCACTGAAAAAGCTAAGTTATACAAAAGGTTCTTAATAAAAATACCATTTAACTCCCGCTTTTCGGGGCACCTTTGATTCTAGATGGTGATAATTTTCTACTTGAAAATATAAACCCAAAAATACATCCAACAGAAATCTATAATACATATCTTATCGCCAATGAAACAGTTACCTCTCCCATAAATTCGCATCAGCTCAAAAGGATATAAATACAAAATACCGCCGCGTTTCTTCGCCAAACATAGCAACGTGAATCCCCTTTAATCGGCGAAGTCTGAGACGAGCCACCCAGACGGTAAAACGTCACTTAAAACCTTAACATAGTCCGTGTAAATATAGCGTCGGCTCGTGAACACGGAGGATTAACGTACTCACATCCTTGAGAATATTCTGGACCTGAATGTGAACTTTAAATATGTTAGTTGTAACAGGTTTCTAGTAGACGGAAGTCTTGCTTTCTTTATGTTTAGCTTCTATACTTTTAAGCGAAATCTGGTTGATGACTGTTGATGGATTTTCGATGTATGTTCTCCTTTTATCTTTTTTTCTTAATTGTAAAGGTTGTTTGTAATTGTACTTATTTAGCAAGGGTTAGGGTAGATTTGTAGAAAAAGTATTAACACAGAGAAAAAATATGCGAAAAAGCAAATTATAGTATGATGCAACAACCTGAATAGGACAAGTCAAGTGGATCCAATTACATTTAAGATGGAGGTCAACCGAGTCACGCTAACTCACTGCAGTAATGTCGATGAAAGGGTAACCTCAGGGAATCATGGCTTAGGGTTACCTATCTTATCTTCAGATCGAAAAACGTCCGCTGTTTCGATTGTCTGATTTTTTTATTTGTCCGAAAAAGCATTTTTCTATGAAAGCGTTTAACTTTAATGGATAGTTGTAAAACGAACCTAACCTAACATAAGGTTCTGTAAGTATATCTTTCAACATTTTGAAAAGGTAACGGGTTCAGGGAAAAATGATTTTCGGACAAATGAAAATTTTGAACAAACGAAAGAGCAGTCAATTTTTTTTCGAAACATCGATGGGTAAGAAAAGCTTAGGTTTTGAAAAAATAAATAAACAAAATTATGCTAGTTACAATATTAACAAGATCTAGGAGACTAGACGTTGTATGGATCAAAGCTATCTTAAGTATTTGGTTGACATCCTGTTGTAACGATTATAAACGTATCATGCGGCCATTTGCCTGTCTCAGTGTTTATCTACGTTTTTTAATACTAATGTTTTGTTTTTCGATGAAAACATTTGGCTTTGCCGGATGATAAGATGGTTGTAAGTAGGTAGAAGTTTTACCTTCTATAAAGAAAGTAACGTTATCGAGAAAACGTGTGTGGCGAACGTGTCTGTATTAAGTAGATGCCTAAACGTGAAATAACGCTGACGCTGACTTTCTTATCGTCATCGAGTAAGTAGTAAACATAAGTATACGTAAAAAACGTGTTTCAGAAGTTCGTGCTACGAATAGATTCAGAGCACGTTTTCTCGATTGCGATTTGTTAACGTTACTTGCTCGATAGAAAATAAATGTTCATACTCGGGGTGGACAGAATTTACCTTCTTCATTAAAGCAGTTGCAAATAGAAACTTTCATAATCATTTCAACTAAAAATCAGCTGCTTTTTACATACGTAATTATAAATAAACAATAGTAGAAAACAAACGAGTTTCTAAAACTTCTCAAACTATTTCTAAATGTATTTTACGTTAAAATTGAAGATATTTCAGTCAGCCCGATGCGTGAGGGCAAACCGCGAACATAAAAAGCCTAAAAATCAACTGCTTTTTACATAAGTACGTAATTATAAATAAACAATAGTTGTAGAAAGCAAACGTGTTTCTAAAACTTCTCAAACCATTTCAAAATGTATTTTACGTTAAAATTGAAGATATTTCAGTCAGCCCGATGCGTGAGGGCAAACCGCGAACATAAAAAGCCTAAAAATCAACTGCTTTTTACATAAGTACGTAATTATAAATAAACAATAGTAGAAAACAAACGTGTTTCTAAAACTTCTCAAACCATTTCAAAATGTATTTTACGTTAAAATTGAAGATATTTTAGTCAGCCCGATGCGTGAGGGCAAACCGCGAACATAAAAAGCCTAAAAATCAACTGCTTTTTACATAAGTACGTAATTATAAATAAACAATAGTAGAAAACAAACGTGTTTCTAAAACTTCTCAAACCATTTCAAAATGTATTTTACGTTAAAATTGAAGATATTTTAGTCAGCCCGATGCGTGAGGGCAAACCGCGAACATAAAAAGCCTAAAAATCAACTGCTTTTTACATAAGTACGTAATTATAAATAAACAATAGTAGAAAACAAACGTGTTTCTAAAACTTCTCAAACTATTTCTAAATGTATTTTACGTTAAAATTGAAGATATTTCAGTCAGCCCGATGCGTGAGGGCAAACCGCGAACATAAAAAGCCTAAAAATCAACTGCTTTTTACATAAGTACGTAATTATAAATAAACAATAGTTGTAGAAAGCAAACGTGTTTCTAAAACTTCTCAAACCATTTCAAAATGTATTTTACGTTAAAATTGAAGATATTTTAGTCAGCCCGATGCGTGAGGGCAAACCGCGAACATAAAAAGCCTAAAAATCAACTGCTTTTTACATAAGTACGTAATTATAAATAAACAATAGTTGTAGAAAGCAAACGTGTTTCTAAAACTTCTCAAACCATTTCAAAATGTATTTTACGTTAAAATTGAAGATATTTTAGTCAGCCCGATGCGTGAGGGCAAACCGCGAACATAAAAAGCCTAAAAATCAACTGCTTTTTACATAAGTACGTAATTATAAATAAACAATAGTAGAAAACAAACGTGTTTCTAAAACTTCTCAAACCATTTCAAAATGTATTTTACGTTAAAATTGAAGATATTTTAGTCAGCCCGATGCGTGAGGGCAAACCGCGAACATAAAAAGCCTAAAAATCAACTGCTTTTTACATAAGTACGTAATTATAAATAAACAATAGTAGAAAACAAACGTGTTTCTAAAACTTCTCAAACCATTTCAAAATGTATTTTACGTTAAAATTGAAGATATTTTAGTCAGCCCGATGCGTGAGGGCAAACCGCGAACATAAAAAGCCTAAAAATCAACTGCTTTTTACATAAGTACGTAATTATAAATAAACAATAGTAGAAAACAAACGTGTTTCTAAAACTTCTCAAACCATTTCAAAATGTATTTTACGTTAAAATTGAAGATATTTTAGTCAGCCCGATGCGTGAGGGCAAACCGCGAACATAAAAAGCCTAAAAATCAACTGCTTTTTACATAAGTACGTAATTATAAATAAACAATAGTAGAAAACAAACGTGTTTCTAAAACTTCTCAAACTATTTCTAAATGTATTTTACGTTAAAATTGAAGATATTTCAGTCAGCCCGATGCGTGAGGGCAAACCGCGAACATAAAAAGCCTAAAAATCAACTGCTTTTTACATAAGTACGTAATTATAAATAAACAATAGTTGTAGAAAGCAAACGTGTTTCTAAAACTTCTCAAACCATTTCAAAATGTATTTTACGTTAAAATTGAAGATATTTTAGTCAGCCCGATGCGTGAGGGCAAACCGCGAACATAAAAAGCCTAAAAATCAACTGCTTTTTACATAAGTACGTAATTATAAATAAACAATAGTTGTAGAAAGCAAACGTGTTTCTAAAACTTCTCAAACCATTTCAAAATGTATTTTACGTTAAAATTGAAGATATTTTAGTCAGCCCGATGCGTGAGGGCAAACCGCGAACATAAAAAGCCTAAAAATCAACTGCTTTTTACATAAGTACGTAATTATAAATAAACAATAGTAGAAAACAAACGTGTTTCTAAAACTTCTCAAACCATTTCAAAATGTATTTTACGTTAAAATTGAAGATATTTTAGTCAGCCCGATGCGTGAGGGCAAACCGCGAACATAAAAAGCCTAAAAATCAACTGCTTTTTACATAAGTACGTAATTATAAATAAACAATAGTAGAAAACAAACGTGTTTCTAAAACTTCTCAAACCATTTCAAAATGTATTTTACGTTAAAATTGAAGATATTTTAGTCAGCCCGATGCGTGAGGGCAAACCGCGAACATAAAAAGCCGCAAGCCATAAAATGTTTGTTTTACAATATTCAGTTAACTTTTTTTACGGCATAGCGAAGGCAAACGAGCACACAGGCTACCTGATGGATCTGTGACCCACAGACTAGATTGTATTCCCAAAACTACATTCTTAAGACTGCAATCCGAAGACTGAAAACCGTTGCAAACGTTGCCAACTCTGAGGACTGAGATGAAATGAGTCTTTGCAATTTCACCGGTTGTTAGGACAACCCAAACACAACATTGCGAACACTGCTGTTTCGCGGTAGGCTAAAGGATAAAATACTGTAAAGCAAAAACCGTATACTCTTTCTTTTGAATTTGGCAAGCTTCCCGCTATATACCGTTGTATGAAAAGGGGTGACGACGCATATCATTTCATTGCTTCAAGTGCTTTATTACCTGACAAATGACGTGATTGTAAATTTTCCAAGTTCAATAAGTAATTCAGGTGTACGTGAAAATATTCACGTTGTTTCAGTTGCTTCAATGTTATCTGTTGCTCGGTAAACGTATAGCTAAATCTCTTTGGGACGCATTTGCATTGTGTGTGTTATCAATCGCATGTATAATAAAAGTGTACAAATAAATGACTATCTCAAATGACGTTTTATCTAATTCAATTAACGTAACTTGTGCGTGTGAGTTTTAGTTTTTTGTAATTGTTGCATTGACTATATTACTACGACCAAGATGCATGGAAAATTCAGCTATATGTTCTTAGAATGCAAATCTTTGCACGCAATCTTTTGCGAGTTCTCTAGTTACGCCATTGTTTTATAGACTTCATTAGTTTTTGCCTACTTTGTTTAGTTATCTATTGCGTCGTATATTTTATGATAATTGCTGAAGGCTTTATCTTGATGCGAATTTTTACGTCAAGATTGTAAATAACAGTGTCAGTTTGTTTGTTCGTGAATAGAAAACTAAGCACTGGGTTAAAAACAGTCAGCACAATACCGAGTTCTTATTAAATACTGTGTCGCAAGAGAAATGTAACGACTAATAAATATCAGGCTTAACTGGAGTAATCGTGTAATAAACTTGTTTGCTCAGGTAATTTAATGATACTAAAGCCAAAACATGACGCTATAGTGATCATTAATTACTTGATTAAAAACACTCCCGCTGAGTGTACAAACGACCGTCAATAAACATAATTCTAATGCAGTAAAAACATCGCGTCACCTAAAAGAACAGGGAACCGTTTTAGAGAAATTTGACCGACTAGAAACGATCCAGCTCTAAGCACATTAGACGAATGTTATGGTTGTTCAACAATATCTAACCCAAGATAACTCCACAAAAACTCTACAAACTGCAATGTAAACTGTACGTCATATAGGTGAGTAGATAGTGTAGATACCGTTTTCGCAACACTACTATTCACACACTGTAAAAATATGTAAAACAGCGAAATCAACGTATTCTACTCTATCTAAATATATAAAAAGAGAAACTGACTGACTGACTGACTGACGTATCAACGCACAGCTTAAACGGCTAAACGTAGGCACTTGAAATTTGGAAGGGACGTAGCTTAGGTACCGTAGAGGTGCACTAAGAAAGGAATTCCCGAAATTGAAACGGGAACGGGAATTAGCGGGAAAATTATTAACTCAAAAATAAACTTTGCCCAACGAAGTGGACACGGGAACAGCTCGTTATATTCTAAAAGTAAAGGACAAAATCACTACGATCGTTCCAAAAGTTCTATTACGTAATAAAGAAATAAATACTTACATCAAAGAAATGCGGCCGGAGCCTCCCGATGGTGTACTTGGCGATGTCCGTGGTAAGCTGCTGGCAGGCGCAGCCGAACAGGAAGACGCCGACGACGCGGTAGGACTCCCACACCCAGGCGGGGATTTCTGCGCCGAGGATCTCTCGGCGACCGCCCTTGTAGTCTCGTAAGCGGATCCATTCGGTGAGACACATCTGAGGAAGAAGGTTTTGTTAGGTATTTCACTTTTTATACAAGATTTTTTTCACTTCTCATGCTCTTAAAATGTTACTTTAGTCTTTGCACATCGGGACTAAAACTCTTTGTTAATCTCTAGGGACTAAAGTAATATTTTTTAAATTTATTTTGGAAACTCCTAAACAGCCAATCACGTTGTTTGTGAATGAAGGATTATCGCCATTTTCAGTGATTGTGTATGGACCATTTTTTGAGCGTGGAAGTAACCTCAAAATGAGAACTGTGCAAAAATATAAAAAATAACGATATAATTTTGTGAAACACGATTAATGATTACGAACATGAATCTATTTAATTACATTAAGGATAATTCATTTTATTATGCATGGTCCAATTAGTTATAAAATAGTTTTCGAGTTTGAATCTGTTGGCTAAATATGCAAGCATTTAAAGTCACTTTACAACAAAAAAACCTCGGAACAATTTTGTAAGAAACAATATTGTAATATTATTCAATATTGTAATTTTGTATATGTCGAACGTCTTTTTTTGCCTCGCATCCAAAGTGAAAAGTAGTTTAACGGGAGACTAAACAACCATGACACTCGAACTATAGCCACCCGCGCTCCGCTCTGGTGGCTAAACATCTCGTGTCATTATGGCTTGTTTTAGTCCCTTGTTGAACAATCTACTATTATGGCAGAGTCAATTGCCTTTCATGACCACAGAGTTGCAGTTCAGTGTCATCTCAGTCATTGAGAGCTACTACAACTTGAGGAACTAGAGGATTTAACACAATCAGATATCGCACCAACATCCAAGATCATCAACAGACAAGCTCTGAATTCCCCAAACACTCGTTCGTACTGCATTGTCATCGGATTTTAATGCATGCCTGATATAAGTCCATTGAAATAATGGAACTGGTTTAAAATTACCTTGCAAAATTTTACGTACGAACAAACGAATGAACTTTGGAACGAAGAATATTGAAAAAGACAAAAAAACTGATACCAGAATATTAGACAAAGTTAGGAGAGTTCCTAGGAACGTCTATGTGGTATGTATTTCGTGATATCACAAGCACAACATGGAACCCGACGCGTTCGGGAATTTATGTGATTTTGTATCCTACATAGTGTGTGATAGTTTATACACTACTAAAAAACTTCGAAAATACCCAAGATAACATACGACAATGTACATAGTTAGGTAAAGATGTAGGTACACAATAAACAATGTTAGTTTGATTGTGATACGAGTAGTATGATGTTCTGGAATCAGAATTGTGGAATAACACATTATCTATAAAAAACATTAGTGTACCTACTCGTAATATCCAACAGTTGTTAAGCCTCAGCCGTACACTTAATTCTCTTTTGATTGTTCAAGTCGTTAAAATCAATCATATAGTTTTATGACGGCAATTAAATTCTACAGCAAAGTTACAAAGAACACATTTCCACAAAACATTTTTGTTCATTGTTGCAGTTACCTTTACTAACAGATAACAATAAGTTACTTAACTTATATACGCGGTTTTAAAGTTCAACCTAAAGACGTTTCATTAAATTAGGAATGCTTTTAATAACTTAGTTATGTTTTTAATTGATGTAGAAACCAATAAACATACAGCAGTTAAACCAAAGTAAAAGTCAAAAACTTTGATATATCAACCAAGATTAACGTTCCTGTGAAATCAAGGGAATCAAGAAACACGTTCGTAAATTTAGTAAGAAACTAGATAGTTGTAATACCACAAATGTGGTAAAAGGTCGCGTAGGAAACTTGCCAAGTCCTTTGACCTGACGACCTTTTAAGGTTGAACATGAAAAAATATAGCGCGAGAATCAAGAAATAAACCTTATGTCGACGTGAGAAGACTCTTGACATGCGTCTTCTGAATGTGGTTCTTAGTGTATTCAGGACTGCTGTTTATATCTGTTTTGGCAAGTAAACTCGAGACGCTCTTTTTACTCTTAGGGATGTCAAGTACAAAGAAGTTTTAGTTGTACAACTATTTAGTTGCGTGTCAAAATTCTTTGGGAATGTATGGACTGGCTTACAATATTCCCATAGACTTTTAACACCCAACCAAATACGTATACATGCTTATTTAAATTACTTTACGGTCGAGGGCTTTGGATATAGCGATAAAGCCGACACGACAATGGTCAATGATTTGGAACAAAATTGACGCGCACACGTCACGATGCTAGTGCCTTACTTTGAAAAGTCGAAGTTCGACGTGAGCTCCTCGATTATAACATAACCAATCAGATAGTCTCAGTTGTGATCTATGTCGACATCTATTTGCACATTATTACACACGTAGGCCAACGCAACGAGAAAGCGATTTAGTGCAAGGACTTGATGCACTTCAGAAGGTAAAATCAGATGCAATTTTTGGTGAATGAGTCCAACAGCGACATCAAGTGTCTTTGACCTAAAGATAAGGAATACTTTATAGAGGATAATTACAGCGAGTACGCGACTGTTGCAATTTGTAGTGGCCTTGTTTCTGATAGGGCTCAGGGTCGGGTCGCACGCGCATCGCATAATGTACTTAATCGATATAATTCGCAATGTGTAAATTTTTCACTGACGCCCAAAGTGTACCAATTCGATATATTTTTCAACAGCAAAAGAAAGAAAGATAATAAAATATTATAACCACAGGCACGTTACGAAAATAAAATGAAGCATTTAATCAAATGAGGCAGCAATATTAAAAAAAACTTGAAAATACACTCAAATGAAGTAAAAACTGGTCACGATGTATGTAAATTTGCACGTGCAGTGATCCGTTTTTAATGCTCTTGACTGAACTCGACGTCTCACGCACGAGTAAGATAGAGTCGATGAAATGCAAACAATAAACAAGATTCAGTTAGAGGCGCTTTCAAGTACTAAACGTTTATGCAAATAGTCATGATTCTTTGTGTATTATGCTAATTAACAAACATTACTATGCGTGTGTCCACATATAGTACAGAAATAATTTGATCAGATCTGTTGAAAGGAACTATAGAAAGGACAATCGCAAAACAATTCTAAAATACTCGTTCATAACAACACAGTTTGACCATTTATGGACACTTGACCAAGTCCTAATCGAAAGTAAAAATAAAGAGAAATTCGAGAGAAATTTATTTAGAAAAGAAAGAAAGGAAAATAAAAAAAGAAAAATATGAATCCGTGACGTGACAAAGGACAGATTAACTACGCGCAAGAAGAATATAGCCACAAAAATTGTCCCAAACCCTCCCAACTCAGGGCAATGCTGGCATTTTAAAGTCATCACTGGACTTCCATTGGAAGTATTGGAACGATCAGGTCAAACCACTGAAGGAAGACATAAATTATATTATTTTATTTAAGATAGGTATAGATTTAATGTACAACGAGGAAATGCTGCCAGCATCTGTGGTACTTTGCCACGGGGGCCCTTTCTTAGTTTTTAGTTTTTATTTAGTTTTAATTTTATAGTATTTAGTTTAGTGATAAGTAGGTTTTATTTTAGTTTTAATTTATTGTAAATTTATTTGTCCTAAAAATAATTAAAATTACTTCACAAGTACTTAATTCAATTTCCAATTCAAATTATTTTTAAGGATGAACGTAGACGTTTGGCTGTCGCTCGTTCTGCTCTGGTTGCTATAGCAATGTCTGCTATTGATATGAAGCTATGCACGTCAATACATCGCTCTGATAAGCGATGCCGCGATGTGACGACGGTGAGAAAGAGGTCTAGTGCAATAATGTGAACTAATGGTTCCGTGGCATTGTAGTACGATAGAAGATTTCAGTAATTATGACAGTATATGCATGATTATATTGTTTTTTAAAGAGACAATCGAGCAAACGTCCGTGGTGGAATAATCACAAAGACAATTGCAAGCGTGTCGCCAGTCTAAAACAAAGGTTCTCTAATTTTTACACATAATTGGACATAGATTTTTAGCACCCAGTGTACAAAAAGAGTTTAGGTAAGTTTTTTTTAAACTGATCGATTAGGACGGCGATGTATACTCGTAGTTCTATAATTACGATTAAAGAAAGAGGCGAAGGTAGAATATCAATCGCGGGTTAAGTAGAGCAAATTGAACATATTATACGGATCTCTAAATCGATAATCCAACCATTACAAGTTGATTTATTAATATTTCCACTTTTTACTGCAGTTAGTGTCATAAATCATTCAATCACTTCCACAGGTGCCGTGTTTTCTTGTCAAAACATGGTATTAACGGCGAGATTCTGACGTTGGAGAAATTTTATTCAGTTTTTTATCGACTCTTATTACAACTTCCTGTGGTCGACTGAGCACACTATATTTACTTGAGTTACATATAATAATCGTGCAGTGGAGTTTTAAAAAAAATACAAATACTGCAAATATTCAATTAAAATAAACCCGGATTCAATATTAAATGCTACAAATTATTCTGCAAAAACCGCATGGCAAAATACTGGAATGGTATTTCATTACAAAAAACAACGATACAACACAGAAAACACAATAAATAACAGAACAAGCCCCAAGTCTAAAAATACAATGCATATTGAAAATCAATGTTACTGGAAGTAGTACATCAATATGGCTTATCAAATGTGACACATTTAGCGAATAACAATAACTAGGTCTGTCGCAACCAGTATTACGCACAGTGGGAGGAAACACGAGATTATTAATCCTTAATCAGCAGAGGAAGTAAGTTTATCTTTTAATTTTGGAGCATCATAATTCAAGCACCAACAATAATAACATAAAAAACCTACGATACTGATATTTATAAAGAATAGTTTAATCATGAACCTAAAACCAAGATGCAACAGAAAGTAATGAATGCATAATAAACAATCGCTATCAAAACCAATTACTCTCCTGCAGTAATAGATGATTTTATCTCACTAAATGGCAAAGCGAAAAGACAAATGACCAGCAATTAAACACTAGCGTGTATTGATTAATTATTCTTATGCAAATGATCATAAGAAGAGAGAATTGCATAAACGTGTCGTGCTTGATGCAACGACCTGCGTTTTTACTATAAATACCAAGAGAGCAATGGACCAACTCTGGAGTACAGATAAGAGATACGCTTTCTTTACGATACGGATACTAGAATTTACAGTGCTCCTGATTTAGTGGTTGGATCAAATTGACCATTATCATGCAATGCTAAGTGGCACAGTGCAAAATATGGTAATTTTTATTACTCTGTTACATGTATATGGCTAACGCAGTAGGTGCCTTGACATACATCCAACTGTAGTTAGAATCAATCTTACTAAAAGAAAAAACGCTTACCTCAATTTCTCGTTATCGACCGTTTTTACTTGGTCATGGTTATCTTTTAACCTAGTACCTAAGTACCTACCCAGATCTAGCAGGAATCTTTGAGCACATAAATATCGCAAACTAGATTAAATTCAGCTGCCTCTTATAACTACAGCATCAATTTACTTCAATAACAAAAAAAAACAATGTTCTATTTCTCAATTCCATCTGAATAAATAATCCTTACCATACTAAACTGACATCTTACACCTTGAAATTACTGGAGTAGATTACTATTTATAGACAAAGTCGACGTCGTCGCATACGCATGTCCTTGTTAATACTTATTATAAACCGAACCAAAAAGGATTAAATGCCGGCTAACATAACTTGGCATAAAGCTATTTCTGTAAGACGAGACAGACGGCGGTAAAGACATTTAAGTATCTCAAACCGTAATTAATGAAGCCGTAGTAAAACAAAGTGACAGGGGAGAAATGTCTAAGGAAGAGAATAATGCGGTAGTCGTTGGAAGCGACAGGCCTGGTTCAATTTGTTCGATAGTTTAGTGCCCTTAAGTACATTTGCATAGTCTATGGTTGAGCCAACATAAAACGTACATAATGAAATAACATCAAATCACAAGAAAGAAGTTTAATCAACGACGTACTGCGATAACGTTTAATTAATGCTGGCTTTAAGTTCGTAATCGTACAGGCTGATAATGAATTCTCAAAATTGAATGAACTCATCGTATAAAGGTCATAATCACACTGTTAATTTTGTGTGAAATTTCATTTCCGGCTTTGAATATAATAATATGCTACTTTCTTACAGTGACTAGGTAGGTAGGTATTACTTTTCTAGTTTGGAAAATAAATAAGATTTCTCGACGGGAAATAGGATTTGGCCAACAAAAATAAACCTACTTTTAAACCTAACTTACTTTTGACTATCTTTCATAGCCTAGTCTTAGTAAACACTCCTTAATTCCATATCACCTATATGATTTGTTCGGTTGTACGTTATTTTACAGACTGAAGTTGTTTAGAATTTCATTTCATAGAAATTTTTTCTCGTATTATCATTTCATAGAATAATCAATATGTAGAATAATTACTTTGAAGACTTTTAAATCATCGTTTTTTATTTTAAATAAAATTCAATGTTTCTTTTTTCATATCATAGAATAGCAAATTAAATATTCTTTGTTCTCATATTATTTATTTAAAATATAACTTAATAACAATAAAATCAACTTATAGAGTAGGGTGCAGTTTGTGAAGGTGTGTGAAATGAAACGTTTGAAAAAAAGCATACGATTTTAATTTGCAGTCAAATGGTATCGCATAGCTTATTCAAGGGATATAAAAAAAATAACCTCGAAGGCTAAGGCGGGAGCTTGCTTCGCTTCGCTCCCGCCATAGCCTTCTAACCTAACCTATTCAAGTCGGTTCTGCCCAGAGAGGTCTTGCTCGCTCGCTTCGCTCGCTCGCTCACTCATATTTATATCATAATATAGTATTTATCTTATAACCCAACCTTCTAAAAAATGCACTGACCAAACAATATTCGTTGAAAAATAATTATATTGTTTGATAAGTATGTGTCATGAAAAAATAAAATTACAAAATTCATTGAATTGATTTTCTGTCGAATTTGTTTCTTTCAAGTAAATAGTTAAAAAAAAAATATATACGAAGCAAAAATACAAGGACCAAATAGTATATGAAACATTTTCTGTGAAACAAAATTCTGTAATTTTTCAGTCTGTAAAACAAGGGGACACCGATTTGTTCATTATCAGAATGGAATGGATGAGTCCCCATCATGTGATAAAACCGAATCGCTTTTGCTGTTTTATATTCATATGTTATCTATACTTACATCAAATTCATCGTTTATCACTTATGATAATTAAGATAAATATCAATCAATCAGTTTCCGCATCGCCATATAATCATACTGATTTATCATTAAAATAAGAAAATATTTACACTTACACTTACTTGATTACATAAAATCTAATCTAATACCTTTAATCGAGCAATTCTTGTAGGTAACTATATAATATAATCTGAATCTCGGGAGCAGCTCAGACGATTTTCATGAAATTTAGGATGCAGGGGGTTCCGGGGCAATAATTGATCTAGCTAGGTTTCATTTTAGAAAACTTACCAAAAAAAACCCGTAAAAATACGGTCATCCAGGTATTGCATATTAACATGACGACGTCAAATAATAAATAAAGTACATAACTACTCTGATAATATTTTTAACCAAACAATTCAGGAAGCAAGTGATTTCATAAACTACTTAGTACGAGCTAATACGAGCCGTAGGTATAAAGCGTGTTAATTTTAAGGTAAAGTATAAATATAGAAAACATTGAAACCCGCATGCGGCTATATTTAGCACAAAGCGGCAATGACACATTTACTTCCGAGTGTTAGCGATACTTCCACTAGATTAAACAGTACTGATTAACATGGGTAAAGAAACAACTAAAATCAAAACTTTATGAAAAAACATTGAACAGGAAAAAACAAATCATCTTGCAATTGATATAAAGTAAACTAAACACTGAACTATCATTGTAAAAACACAGATAAACGGCCATTCTGAGATTTATAACGTAGTTGTGTCTACAAAACATAACAGCCGGTTAATAATCATGTAAACAACGGTCCTGATAAAAAATAAACCAAAGTTGCCGCGTTTTAGTGTTTCTATTAAAACGCTAAAGCTAAAAATAAAATTACACAAATATCGAGTAAAGACTAAGAAGCTGAACTAGCAACAGCACACGAAAACATTGGCAGGCACAATGCCAAGAGTTCAGCGTTTTTAGAAGTCGATTAATATATAAAAGATTATATTATCTAACAGATTCTAAATAAACTTAAACGTAGGTACTCCGAATCAATGTCAGTGTCACGTGAAGACAGACAAGAAAGCAGCAAAGATAATTAAGGAACACGCCGGGCAATTAAGGAAATTACCTCAAGGAAAGAAACTACAGACGGTCGCGGTGACAACCATGAAAGCGTAACATTTGTGATTCCTCTAATAGCAGCGGCACTAAACCATGTTATACCACCTGGCCCGTTTCTAATTAATTATAAACAAGTAGATGCGATTCTAATTAAAGGTTAGATGAAAGACATACAATGTGAAGTTACACGGGGTTATTATTACACGAATAAGAGAAACTAGTTTATGTAGATAGAAAACAAGGATCTTGTATCAAATGAAACGAGAACGTAGAGTTAGATCAAGTAACAAGTAACGATTGAAGAATTCAATAAGGCTTTCGTTGAATCGATAATTGACTGACTATCGGTAACGTGAACGATAAAAGTATAAAAAGTGAAACTGATAGGTACTGGTTAGACCGGTAAAGATAGATCAAATGAAATTGAGCTTTAATGAGGATCCCGTTTTAACCGCATGGAGAGAATACAGGTAGTAGAGAGTTGGACAGAATTAGATCTATTCAGTGACTGCAGCATACGTTTTAAATCTGTTTAGGATGGGATTTCATTTGAGCTAGCAAACGTATTTAGTATATGGAAATGTGCATTTTTGAATATTTATGTATGTATACGAAAAAAAAAGGAAATATAAAACACTGGCAATAAAAAAACAAACAAGTACAAAGGGAAACCGTCGGTGATACTGCAATACCGCGTACCTAACACATTCAATAAGTTGCAAAATGTACCTTACTGATTTACTTGCTGAGGTGTATTTTGTACCTTATTTAATTTGATATTACGTGCGTTGTGTTAATGATGACAATAAAATCAAAGAAAATAACAAATACTATGTGAAATATGTTTACTTGACTTGAGAGAAGAAAATCACTACATAGTATAAAACAAAGTCGCTTCCCGCTGTCTGTCCCTATGTATGCTTAGATCTTTAAAACTACGCAACGGATTTTGATGCGGTTTTTTTAGTAGATAGAGTGATTCAAGAGGAAGGTTTTTATGTATAATAAATTTTGTTTTATGTACGTGTGTTATAGAAAACTCAAATAAACCGAAGCGAAGCGAGGGCGGGTCGCTAGTTACTGATAATTTAAACATGATTGAGACAGGTAACCACATGACGGCTATTAAAATTATAGAACCTTGTTTGGAGATAAAATACCAGTTTTATCATACGTAAACACAGAAGCAAGGTAATTACTACGACAGAACAACAATCCTGGTCTAGACAAGTAGGTATTGGTTCTGTTTACGTACGCACAGAAGCAATCGTAATTCTAACCATGACGTCTCGATTGCATTGCAGTGCAATAAATTACCCACTTTATATTGGATCGATAAGAATAAGCGCTCGTCGTGGGAACACATCACACGTGTTGTAAGGAGCATCGATTTGATTCCGTTTTTGAATCCATGCAGCATACGTTCTTATAGAATTAAAAGGTGATTATAGATCTTGATTGTGCTACTGATAGGCGTGACGAGGGTTAATGATCTTAGTGCGCGTCATTTTAATTCATTAGATGTTTTTTTAAATAGTTATTTACTTTTTTAAATAATTAAATCAATTTATAAGCAGCAGCTGCTTGTATTATTTAGCATATTCAATTAACACGAGATATTAGTTTTGTATTTCAAACAACAGGAAAATCATTAAGTTAGCAAAACATATCATATTACTTAGCAACTACGAGTATTAAGCTTTTTTATAATCTAATCACATAAGTAAACTTGACCAAATATTGAACGCAAATAAAGATAAGATTTCGTACAATAAAAAAACGAAGACGCAAACAGATAATCGATGTCGCCGAAGCGCCGATGTTTACAAAAGATCGTAAACTTGGTGTTTGCGGTATCAATCACACCTTAACGTTCTTGGACTTGGCCAACGCCTTTGAGAAAGTGGATCATGAATTGTTTACGTATGTTTTTAATCAATCCATACGGCCACCATTTCGGAGATTAATCCTTATAGGGAAAATCGACCTAATACTACGATCATAATTCCTTCTGTCTCCTGTTTTCGCAATTCAGCACTATATAACGACAAAACATCGTAGCCATTTTATTTACAGTCATCATCATCATCATCATGTCAGCCGAAAGACGTCCACTGCTGGACATAGGCCTCCCCCAAGGCTTATTTACAGTACAATGATTCTATTAATACCCTTACCGTGAACACAGGAAGGCCTAAGCCGACGATGTACAGCATAACGTTAGTGACTGTGGAGTCCTTGTAGGGATGCTTGAGGGACTCATCGTCGCAGAAGAAACCCCGTCGGTACGGCGAACCCCACAAGTAGAACACCAGGATAAGGAATCCGACTGTAACAAAGAGATAAACTTTTAGGAAGACTGTATTTGACAAAATTTAACTATAGTTGAATGTCAAACCATGCCTGCTATAAACTAATGAATAAACAATCTAAAGGGTTATCGTTCTTTGTAAAAACAAACACCACAAAAAAGTCATTCCCTAACAAGATATTATTATCATACAAGTGGTTGTGATCACACTCCTCAAAACACGGTCAAAAAAAGCAGTTAATAAATCATAAATCCCATAATCAACGTGTCAAGCCGTAGAAAAAACTATAGAAGCTATTAAAATAGAGCAAACTCGTCAAGATGGAATTTAAATTGGTCCGACGTATGCAACCCCATCGGGCCCGAATTAACTATTGTTTAATGGGGTGCTCCTTTCTCAAACAGAGAGACGCGATGACAAAAAACAGCAGGTACCAGGAAGCAGAGAATCAAAGTGTTTACAATTGGTAATTTAATACGCTTACTTAAACAACGTTAGGTAGAATAATACATAAAGATAAGAAGATTATAAACGATAAACATAAACTATCTCATTTTGCAAAACATTACAAAACTGTTCAAATGAAATCAAAATCAAAATGAAATACGAATGACGCAACTAAAATCCAAAACCCAATTAATTCTTCGGTGATGCTGACGAATAAACATGTAGTTCCTTTTGAAGCCGACGACCCAAATGCTAACTTCCGTAAAAAATGTGTAACTGACGTCTACATATCGCTAGTTATTTATAGTTAATCTATAGAAGGGCCCTTTACTATTGATCTTGGTTGTACAAATAAACACACGCTTTACGACCGTACCATTATCGAGTAACGGCCGTCTCTACCAACAACTGTGGATTGAGGGGTAGCTTAATGCATCTATGCGGTTCATAAAGATTTTTTTCGTAAAATTACTCGCAGAGTTGATGTTACCAAAGAAAGACTTGTTATACAACTTGATAAAATTGTTATATAAACTTTAAAATTAGGGGAATTCGCGAATTTAAAGATACTATACGTGTATGGTAAGTCAGTAGCATTACGCAAGTAACTAACACATTCAAGCAAAAAATGCTAGTGAAACTGTAGAGATAGAGATTAGCGGAAAAATTGCCATAAGGAAATAAAACACCGTGTTCTGCTAAAGTACCTAAATATGCAAGTAAGTTTTTGTTAGATATTTACAACAGGAAAGTATCCTTCATGGTGTAATAAATCAAGAAAGAAATGGAAACCGTACTAAATAAAAACAAGTGGCATGCAGCACTAATTAAGAAACATCGAGAAGTGTTAACTTATAACTCACGTTTATTTCGTGGATGGTAATCAAAGCAGCTCTTTTTAATTATTCCTAAGCAAAGAAACTACACAATTATCTGATTTAGTTTTTAGGACAGACATTCCACGGAATAGGATTGGTTATTTTTTACTTTCAATCAGTACTGTGTTTAATAAAGTAGTCTATCTCACTAAACTACTTTATTACACCAAACCTAACTAACACAATCAGGGCCAAAAACTCAATAATAAGTTCATAGAAAAGAAAACAAACCGCCTGGCTCTCTGAAAGCGTGAATCAAGTCAGAAACCAAACAGTAATGTTTACACGCATGTCTACCGTTGCAAGAATTTCACAGACTTCTGTATAAGCAACTCAAGCAGAAAACCCATAAAACTGTGTGAAGAATGACGAATCATCGTCAACAGTCTTTTTAAATTAGGCCGATGACCTGTCACGTTACGTAAGGTCCATAATCTCAGATTACGACCGCGTAATCTGAGGTAGCTAGAGCAAACGCCAGGTAGTTTTACACCTTGCCTAACTTTGGGTGGAATTTGAGATGGCTAACGATTTTGGTGGTAAGATGACGTTATTGGAGGCGCGTGGCTTCGTGATTTTAATTAAGTAACGTGATATTTTCAAGTTTAACGAACAGCTTTCGTTACCTTAATTTGTAGGAGTTAGTATAGCACAAGTTTGGGTGTATCAAATTTTGAACGAAATAATATTGTACCATGCACGTTAACGAAACTCTATCGATACTCGCCCTACATTGCAAAAAGGTCAATGACTTGTTAAAATGTCAGAGTACGAAAAAGTCTACAGACTGCCTATCAAGCCGGTTCGAAGACCGGTCTGAAGGATATTATACCTTTATGCTAATATTTATTTCATTTAGGTATCCATTTCAAAATACCAAGCAAAAATTAAATAAGAAAAAGAGGTGACGTTGAACAAAGCAATGGAGCACAATTTAGAAATTATAATCATGTAAAACGATAACATTTTGCGTCGAACAAGGCTCCATTCTAGTGAACCGTGAAAGATACATAATATTACCATGGAACAGAATAAATACATCTGAATCAACAAGAAATTGGAGACGTCTGAGCTTACATTATCGAATAAGTCGTGTAATCAAACAACCACAAAGAATGCATTTAAAAAGGTTAGATAAATTTGGATCGTCCTACGCACAATTTCTCTTTTAACGATCAATGTTAAAGAAAAGAGAAAGTTAAAACGTGACATATTTTTGAACAAACATTTAGCGGGTTAAAAACTTGCATAATCAAATAATGTAGCTGAGAGGACAATGCAAATATGGATGCATAATGTATGTACGTGAGCCACTTGGAGCGATGCGTGTTTACATGCCGACGCGAAGGCAGTGTTCACACGAGAACACCTATTCCCAGTTGTTCAAATAATGGTAAAAGTACGTTAGGTACGCACACAGGTGGAGAAAATAGTACAAAACTACAATGGAAATTAATTAAAGGTAGGTACTTGGAAAGACAATCCACTATAATCATACGTTTATAAATAATTAAATGATAAACAAGTTCTAATTACAAAGAAAGAAGTAAAACCTTTCCGAATAATATAAAATTATGAATTATGTTGATGATTTTCTCCGGATATTAAATTACTTTAGATACGAACTAAGCTCTTGTGATAATCAAACATCATAACTTTTCAACACCATGGAAGAATAAGTAAAATAATCTAATAATTTGTTTCTATCGGTGAGAACCTTTAATTGGCTTTTTGTTACGTAATTTAATTTAGTTAATCTTGTTTTGTAAGCTGTTGGATCTCCAATAAATCATATATAAATAAATAAATAAATAAATACTTGATGGCCATAAACACAACGATCTATAACATCTTAATAGCGCGCACCAAAAATCAACAAGGCCACTACTCAATCAAGTTTTTGGATAAATGCCAAATGTGTCTTGTGAACTTGAGAAAGGTCACGGAAAATTATTATTTTCCTTAAGACGACCTTTTCCTTCTTCAAACTTAATGATTAAGTCATGCTTAGTTGTGACATGTTGGTATGTTTATGTGCCATAAAGAGTTTACATACACGCATACAGAACAAGACTTCTACGTGTACCTAATGCCCACATGAAAAATTACGAAATAATATAAACAGTGTTCCCACTGTTGCGTTTATGGGTGGAAGCTGTGGAAGTTAAGAGCCATATATCGCCCCTTTACTTCCTAAACCTCGCATTTAATCGAATAGTGAGATAGGAAAATCACTCATGTTCACTAAAGAATAAAGACTATTTTCCTATCTCACTATTCGATCAGATACGAGGTTGAGAAAGTAAAGGAACAATATATCTATTATCTAGGTTTAGATGCCTCTCTCGGGACACATCAGAAAGACAGTTTTCAATGAGTCGATGTTTACGTTGACGTGTGTTATAAAGATTGTGAGGCTGAAAATTTCCATACAAATTGTGGTAACATGTGTTTTATGTTATGTTGTAAAAATATGAAAAATTAGGTCTGTCTGTAGGTACGTTTTCTTTACCTATAAAATATTTCTTGAAAAGAAACAGAAACGAACAAACCTAGTTTTACATAAAAAGTACAACCTATTCATACTTCGCCCCCCAAATCGGACTTGATTTAGGGGGGGTGAGATACGGTACCGCCCGAAGCTACATTTGTATGAAAATTTTTACAGGAACGCGATTTAAGCGTCACCTCACAAACATCACAGCAAATCAGTTATAAAAACGGCCCTAAAAGAGCCAATGAAATTTTGGCTACTATAGGAGTAGATACAACTTAATTGAGACCAGGGGTAGGCATGAGGTGCGGGGGTGAGGTACGATTAAGCTCATATAGACACCATTGCCCTCTCCCCGCACCTTATGCGTTCAAATTCTCAGTTAAGCTGTACGCCTATGGCATAGTCGTTCTATTTTGGTTCTCAAGGTCAACATTGCGAATTGCTTGCCTTACAACCCACTGGAAGAACCATTTCTGGTGACCCGTGAGATCATTTGTTCATATTATAGTATAAAAAATAAATAACTGCATCTATAATAATCATAACTGTATAGTAAAGGACAATACGAGTTATTCGTGTTGCGCTCGAGTCTGAATAAAAACATCGCCGCATGAATGGGCCCACTGTTAACTTAACTGGGTTACTATGTACGCGCAAGCGCAGGCAGTAATAGGGGAACTGAATATGAAATGGTTTGACGACTTAGTGCCTTTGTGAAAGAACACTTTGTCAATAGATTTAACGTTCGTAAGCTTCGTATGTTTAGATGTTTTTGAATTCGATTGTGCAACTCTTGAAATTTACGTAATAAGTAGTTTATTTGATAGCTAACATCTTGTACAAGAATCGTTCAGATCGCTAGGAACATTTTTTTTAACCCTAGTATAGGAAAAGCAGTGAAGAGACTGGCATAGGTAATCCTTCTTAGTCCTTTGGCAAAGAGTGGAAGATCGTATTCTTAAAATTTCAAATGTGTATGGGTCTCAACTCAAGCCGGACTTACCATGCCTTTGTGCTCGTTGGCCTTCTTGATGTTAAACGTGACTATATGAGCAAAAATACTAAGTAATGGTTCAAACAAGGGTTGTTTCAATTTTAATCTACAACCAGAAAAAACTATGATTACTTTATTCTCCGCTCCAAGTTGCTGCCTAAATCTTGCATCTTGTAATAATGCATTCGAATTTATTTATTTATTAATTCGCATTTAATCTGCATATAATTATTTATATGCAGTTACCTTTACTGTTATTTCTCGTTTGACAGTTAAAATGCAAAAAAACTAACATTTTCACTATGCTAATTACTCTCGTATGCCAGTATCCCGGATAATGCAATTTTCCAGTGCATGGGCCTTAATTGCAGATAATACACACTCATTCCGTTACTTCTTACTAAAGAGTATCCAGAGATGTAAAGGTACCTGCGTACAGTCAACAGCAATAACATGCTAACCAAGATTTGGCTTCAAACTCTGCTGACACATCTCTATTACCAGAGGCATAAGTGCGTGTCGAATACTTTCGAGCGCAATGTTAGATAATATATTGCTGGCGACGTTACCTAAGATTTATTGAAATGCGATGCATTTTAGTGCACCTGCGTGCGCGCAGATGTTTTATGAATCACTAAATAAACATGAACGGCTTTTAGGCGACATTAATTGTAATGGAGCAATCACCGTAGGACCTTATCAAATAAAAAAAATATATAATTTGTAAGAATATGACAGCATTACAATTTAACTATATGGCGAATGTGAAGAAGGGACGATGGATTCAAAATTGTACCGTTTTTAACTTTAATAAAATATATCATCGTACTTGACCGACTCCTTAGTTCAAAGACTTGAGTCTCAGCATGATGGTTTCTTTGTTATCTTCGAATTATGATGATTTACAACAATAACACCGTAAGACTGTAACCGATCCTATTATTAGTAAGACATTAATTTTCTACATAAATCCTACGTTACTGATACGTAATATCCCCGCTGGTGCCGCTGGTCACTTAATGGGCCGAACGCACATTGACCCCGATCCCGCGGGATGGAAAACGAAACCCACAATATTGAATACACACTGTCAGTGCCGATGACACTGTGGATGTTCAAATAACATACAAATTGCTATTTGGTGGCATTGAATGTCCTTTACATATCCAGTGCCGAGAACACGCTATTGAGTCAATTTTGAATGTAAATTAGGAAGACTGGCAATGATTCTGTTAAGTATTAAGATTACAACAAAGTTACATAAAACTATAATTAAGAGAGATGCTTTGATTTGATGTTTCGTGAAGCATAAAATGTACAGCTACATAGTAACGAAAAACAAACAGCAGTGTGAAGTTAAGAACTTAGACCATGTTTGGTCATTCAAAAACCATATAAGGTCATTCAAAAACCCATTCGAGGAATAAGCTTAGCTGAATTCAACTGTCAGCTTTTTGGTATACAATGTTCGAAAAATTATTCGTGATTTTGGATTGGACATTGGTTTGAACTTCAACAAAAACAGGCATTACGTCGTAAAGAATTTAGGCATAAACGAAAAAAAAAAATAGTGATGAAAAAGATGATAAATGAGTTTTTAAAATGGTTTATTATTAAATACCTTTAAATAAAAACAGGCTATTTTTTTAGTTCTATTGCACACATTACGTAAACTAACATACAAATGCTCGTAATGTCAACTTCGGCAGCTTTGTCAGTCAATAAACAAACACAAAATCTCAAACCTTAATAACGGCCAGACAGGTTACATTATCTAGTTTATTTCCAGATTTAAATAATTCGTCCGTAAGAATGCCATATGCACATAATTGAATTGAAGCGTCTTCAGTAGGTATTCAAAACAAACGCGAATGAATCGCTAATTTACAATTACCGTGAGGAATTGGGTTTATTCAAAACATGAATTACTGGGCTTTTGCTGACGTAGTGACGTAGTGATTACAAAAGCGTCATAAGTGTCACAGCCGATGGGAATTGAACCTATATTCAATGCGGTCAGTTTTATCAACGCAACCAATGAAGTGATATTTTCCTACTATGACAAAACTGTAGACCGTGACAAAGTACCTGTTAATGAAGGAAAGCAAAGCGTAAACACTCAAACAAAAATGCCAGGAAAGGTCTTTAGCAACTCTCCACGCACTGATGAAATGCGTTCAAGAAATGAGTCTGACAAAACCGCAGCCCACGTCGACTTAACATAAATTAAAATGACAATGAGGACACGTCGGCAGTGCTCCTAGATGTAAATAGTTTTATTATACATTTAAATCCTACCTTAATAGGATTTGTCTTGGCTTTTGAAGTCGTTGAAGCATTTAATATTAAGAATGAAGAATAAGCAGGTAAATAATTTGTGGCTTTCTCTTGTCTGGTAGATTTCAAAAGAAATTTTAAACAGGAAATAAGTACATATTTTTATAATAAAGCCCAACATCGATGAAGAAAACTCTTTAATTTATCTTATACTCAGTATAAGCAGCAAGCGGAAACTCATATATGGAATTTAAATAATTTGAAAGTGTTAAGTGCTCAACGCTCTGTAGCTCACCACCAATCTCGAATCAAATCCAGATAATCTGATTCCCCTAAGTGAGAAAGTTGGCGTTTATGGCCATTTCTCTCATCTCATTACAGAGAAATCAGACAAATCTATCACACGTGAGACAGTTTATCAGTCAGATCAGGCTTTCTCGGAAACTTCAGTGTTTTTACTGATACACAGCATGAGCGGACTGAAACGACTTTTTGTGCAACCAAAGAAGTTGACAAATTGCTCCTTTAAAAGGCTTAATAGAACCCTGTTTAAGAGTAGTTAAGACTAGCATTACTCAGGTGTTTTTAGAGATATGGTAGAGAAAAGTTGATACGTCTCTAATGGAGCTATAGAAATTCTTTACTTGGATGTTTCAATGATAAATTGTGGCAGTAGCAATACGATCATTAGCTTCTCTAAAATGCCAAGGGCCAGTGTGAATTCTTTGTAATTGCTTTATTAAAACAAAACGATTAATCAAGCTCGAGTCCGCACCGCCTTGTTGATTGCTATTGGCCGCTAATTTCTTTACCCGCATTCGTCTTCATAAATGTTTTTTTGCTTTTGGATCGCAATTGCAAGGGAAGCAAGTTTTTAATATTTATGACTTTGTAATGTTCTGTTGCTTTGCTTGATGCAAATTATATAATACTAGCGACCCGCCTTTGCTTCGCATCGGTTTATGAGTTTTCTGTAGCACCTACCAAACATACCATCCCCTTCAATCACTCTATCTATATTGATTAAATTAAAGTTCGTTACGTCTTTAGGAAGATCTGCAAGCGTGCTTATGTTAGAGAAGTAGTAACTACCGTCAAATTTGGTCAAAAGACAAAAGGAGAAATATTTTTAGAATATCCAGGACCATGACAGTTACCAGGACTAGAAACAATAATGTTTTAACGTAGCGTGTATGAATCGCGTGCGCTGTCTTATTTAAAAGCAAGAGTAATCGCCTATTTACTCTCTTGAAAGGAACTTAATGAAAAGGCGGTTGAATAAGAGACCAATTAGCCTGAACAAGTTGCTGCAGCGTTAACATTTTAAAGTGTCCTATTTATTTCTTAAGTCCCTTAAGGCTTAAGCCATCGGGAGATCGTAAATATCACGCTGGGGTGTTATTCTCTCAAAAACAACGGACGGTCGGACGAACGAGCGAAATCGCAGCGGCGAGTTTAAGTAGTCCCGTCAGAGCGAACCAAACACATTTTAGCGCGCGTATTTACAATTAAGCAGCCTTATACGAGTACGTTCGATCCATCGGTAGAAACAATGCTGCTAAATTTTAAATGCACGGGCTAAAATATGTTTTGTTCGCACTGACGGGACTACTTAAACTCGCCGCTTGGATATTCCCTCGTTCGTCCGTGCGACCGTCGTTGTTGAGAGAATCACTACTCTGCTTTACACCCATATGAGGTGCTTATAATTCGACATTTCCCTTCTCACCACAATAAAAAAATATCGTAAATCTTTTTTTAGCTTCATGCGCTCAGTTGTTAAAAGACAACATTCAAGTTGCAGATGCACTTTAAAAACATAATAAAATTGATAGAGAAGGCACTGCCACAGAGTTTTAAAATGTAATATTTAAAATCAGTAACCTACCAAGCGACGGCTTTAGATACAGGAAAAAAAATGTTTATAACGTAATGTGTATGATTATGAATAAGGGAATCGACGAAACTAATTAAGGATAGTCATAAACAAATACGTTTATCAAAGTAACAACAATTGTTGTCATAACACTCATAAAGTCATAACAGTCGAAATAAAATCTATCCAACTTGCAACGGTACTTCTCCACGGTCAAACATTTAAATTTTAGAGTAACCACAGGAACCAAGTGATGAGGAACCAATTAAAATACCTCACAATAGTCAACGGTCAGGTTTCACCATGGTATACGGTTATAATAAAATTTAACTACAATTACGAGTCCGTGACATTGACATTGGTCAATGCTTTAATGAGTCATTATTTACATGCGCTCGCGCCGAGAATAGACTGCAATGCGATTAGTTTTATAAACGTATTAGTGTTACCGTTATCGGATTAAAACAAATAATTGGGTATAGTTTTTTTTCATTTCAAAAATTAAAATATGCTTATCAGGTTAGTTTTGATTGATTTTATAACTGTTAGTAGATTAATGTATGATGTTATGTTTTTCGACCATGAACAACAAATCGATTATCATTACATGAATAGTCACATTTTTCACAAGACGTTCCCAGTTAGTTTCTCAGTGTAATCTTTTATATAATCTTACGCATAGTTGACTTTCATAATACCTCTACATCTTCCTAGTTTCTTGGCGTCACAAAGCGGTTTTATTGTATCCTCCGGAGGCGAAGGCGTGTCGGCATCAGCCCCGTCATTAATTACAACAACGATACTACAGATATTGTCAGTACACGCTATTGTTTGCGCAGGCTTTGTTCCGTTTTATTAAGAAAGACAGCACTATCGTTATATAGGAGTGTTTGCTCAAGTTCTGAAACTCCCGAGTTGTTCTTTTCTCTTAATTGATCCCGATGTTTATCGCAAAAGGCAATGCGAAGTGACAGTGACTTGGCTAAGTGAAGCTCAAAGTCAACTAGCCTCTTAAATACTTTGTCAATTGAAACTGTCAAAACAAAAATAACACGTCAGAGTTATTGGCAATTGACCACCAAAAACCGCCACTAAGTGATATCGAATTCCATTACATCAAAACCTAAAGAGTGTAATTTAAACAGAGCAATTTCATTTTGCATTCAGACAGAAACAAAGCGACGCAAGATATTAATGCTCATTCATTTATTCCTCCGACCGAGCCCATACATCATACAAGAGACGGCATGGCAAATTTAAGGACTCCTTACATGGCATCTAATTTTAAACCTTCTCCTGCATCTTACTGCGATTCTATAAGGTCCTTTTCATCTTGGCTTTGGATTCAACGAGCCGATCTCAGGATACCTGTCAAGGGGTGAGATACGATTGCGATAACCCGATAACTTCAAATCGCGTGGGTGTAGCATTAAGAAGCAATAAATCTTCTGCAGGCCTTAATTATTACTTCTTATCTGGGAGAACATGAGCGGCTTCACATGAGATTTTTATTTCATTAGCGTTTAGGATAAGGCTCGGAGTAAATTTATTGATTCTGAACCACCCCTTTACTTTGAAGTGACAATTAAAATGGTTCGTGATATTTACGGCTTTCCGTGTTTTGTTACACTGGAGGATTTATTACGAGAGTTCAAACCGAAGACTCGAAGTCAGTTTTACGAGAACTACATTTAACTCACGTTGGCTAAAATAAATTACACCTTTTTACCTCTGTAAATTGCAGATTCTATAAATAACATTCAACTCCCCGGATCTCTCCTTAATCTGAAATTTCTCACCACTTGTTCGCAATAAGTTCCGAGCGGATGTAATAATGCTACATCCTTTGAGCATATTAGGAGCAATCTAGCACCGCAAAATACAGTGAAAACCCTCACAATGAGCAGTCTAAACATAATGTACGGTAATGCACTATTAAGCCTGGTGGTAGCCGGTTTGCCTCCAGAATCAACCAGGTATTATAACTTGAGCCAATTTTATAGCTAGTTCATGATCACAAGCGGTTAGTAAGGCTGTAGACGGAAGGTGTTTTTTGCTTCAGGGCAATCGATCAAGTGTGAAATTGAAACGATGACTGCTTTTGTACGGATATCTTTATTACGATTTTAGTAGTTTATGCAATAGTTGTATAAGAGAGGTCAAAAAATATGAGTGGCGTGTGTTGTGTTACGATGTGAGCCGAAGGCGAACATCGTAAAGGTAAGCGCCACGAGTGTTTTTTGACTTAGTTATACACCGTTGCATACAATACTTTTTCTACGACTAGGTTTCAAATGAAATGCAAAACTAAGCGAAAAAACTTACAAACGAACGAACGAAGTAAAGAACAACGAACGAGCGGGAAACAAGAAAATGACAAAATATGTGTCTATGGTTTACTTTGTTTTTAAATTGACGGAATGGAAAATAGATTTTTTTACAATTCCAAAACATTTTAATTTGACCAATCAGAATACTTCACCAAATTAAATCCACCAATCACAATACACATCGACTGTCAAACGGAACGATAGGTTCTTGTAGGTACGTGTTTCTCTTTAACTAATTTAAATCTTTAAAAAAAACTTTGTTTTTCGTGTCAACCAACCAGAATACAGCTATTTTAAAATCGACCAATCAGGTAACTGAAATCATTTCTCAAAACATTAGGTGATTTATAGTCCCTATTTCACAATCGTTAAAATATGATTAAATCGATTGTGCAACGCTAAGCTTTGGCAGCTGGCCGTATCGTTATATCTCAAAAACGCACAAGTGCTGTTTTGGGGCATAGACAAGATAGACTTTTCTCTGGATTATTCTGCGGACATATTATGTATGTTCTTATATTAGTGTTCGTGACTATATAAATGACAGATAAAAGTACAGGAGTAGGAAAAATTTATTATCGCATTCACTGCTGATTGGGAGCCAGACAGTTGAACTACAGTAAAATTAACTAACGTTAAGTTCTAGTCTACATTCCTGAAACAGGATGGCATCGTTTGGTCGTCTCCGGTGAAGCCCAATTGAGTACAATCTGAGTGGAATGTATTGTGGAAATTTAATTAGAGGGTCGACATCAGATATTCGCCGAATATAATTCTATCGTCATGGTAATAAGGAAGTGGATAAAACAGGCTGAAAGTCGAGCAGTCTAGAATATTTTCAATTATACTTTGGCATCAGAATGTGATTTATTTCTACTTCATCGGTTTTAAGTACATATAGCTTATTTACATATATGATATAAAATATTTATCGTCGTGGGCTTAGGTACCTAGTTTCTAGAGAAATCTATTAAATGTGGTTAGGTTATTTGGTTGGTTCTATCCCTAACTTAAAAAAATGTGGTTGTGGATAGTGTACCTATTAACTTTAATTTGTTTCCTGTAGGTTTACATCATTTACGTTTACAGATAGAACGAATCAGGCAGCTATTATAACCTATGGAATTTTCATATTATTATTTTTTAAACGGACTCAAGGAGTTCTAATTACTAATGTCGATTAAAAGAACGAACACTTTTTCTGTTGTATAGGTAATTTTACATACCACTATATCGCTTCTCATTAGATTGTAGTGTCACTTTACAACTCAAAGTGTACAATTAGGTACTTATCTTTATTAGTACGTTCAGTTGATTTTAAAAGGAATCAGTAACCGTTTTTTGGACTAAATTGTCTTTTAACGACACTTAAATAAGGTCACGCCGTTAGCTAGGACATATTATTTTACTATTGAAACTGATACGCGAATATTTTAGTACATTTATTGTGCAAGCCCCATCCTTCCGGTGACAAATATAAAGTAGAAATACATACCTATTGGTGTTGGCAAATATCCAGCAGTCCTCTTTGGATATTAGGAAACACAAATAAAGAAAAGGATTGGAGACGAAGCGATCACGCGAGTTACGAAGTAGGTCTTGTAAAAATAAGAAATTTCAGTTATCTATACGTAACTAGGCAAAATACAGATCGATCGATCAACCACTGATAGAGTGTAGAAAATCTCCGCAATCGATTTGCAACCACGATCGATTCTAGTTTTATGAGGAACGATTGGATGCGGCGAAGACATTTGACGATAATAAGATTCTTAAAGATTACCTACTTGTAATCGATATTAAAATGGCTTTAATGCTATATATTTTTTGTTATACTGATATAAGTTAACCAGAGCGCTACCAAAAATCATACACAAAAACTAAACCGAAGCGCGGTAATACCTAGTGTGTAAATAGTACCTATAGTAATACAAAAACAGAACAAAGGAACTTAACTCCCTCATCTCCAACTTTTCAGTGCTAAGTAAAGTTTTAAACCAAAAGAGTCGGCATTCGAGAAACCAAACGTCAACGTATGTTGACCTCTGATTTCATACAATCTCTACAACTCTAAGGGTCCAAGTTTTATACGTAACATATAAGTGGTACGGAACCCTGACCAAATGTGTGCTCCACACTTACCTGGCCACGTTTTTTTCTAATTGTTTTATCTTTAGTTACCATAAATTGCTTATCTGTCTTGTTTGATAAAGCAATATGCCGCAGTGCAGGATACACGTGATAGGGCACACAAATATTAGAACCCACGTGGGAATGACGCTGTTAATTATATCTCTTTAATCTGTACCGACATTACTTACAGGCCATAGAGTAACGAAATTTAAACAGACAGTCTTATTGTTATTTAATTAAAGATGGATTTTAGTTCAACGAACTAGAACGTATTTATCCGTGTTAAAACGAATACATTAAAAATAATTAAATTAATATTATAAGGTTTCATCATTAACTAAAGGTGGATTTAGAAGACAAATTAAAAACTCCAATAATAAGAAACATTTTAAGAATGTGAACATTAAAATGTGATTATTAAATGACTTAGGTACTTACATTAACAAAAGTGATTAAGTGATCGTAAATAAATTATGTTTGTAATGGCAATACCATTTTACTTAACAAATTTCATATTTATGAGTTGCACAAGTTTAAGTTTAATTTTAAATTATTATTTAGAACAAAATGTCACAGTATGATATGTTTGTTTCGTTAATTTTTATATTTGGTATTCAAAGCATAAATATTGATATGATGGTGCTTGATATCGACAATGCTGACGCTATACATTTATCCTACTTATTATTTATCGAATTTTGATGAGATTAGACTGGTAGTCCGTGTCTTAGATTACCGATTAGCACCATGCGATAGATCACAAAGGAAAATTGATAACCGAGTTCTAGGTCTAGGCACAGGAAGTCGCTGGGAAAATGCTTGTAGGCACTGAAGCAAAGTTTGACGATTCCGTTGCTGATTATTCTTTGGCGCGATGCTAGCGTGGCGACTAAAGAGACATTTTACCGCTAATTGTTTAGACGCACATGCTGGATAGATAGAGATAACGCCGCTGCAAGCACTTTAAACATTCAAAGCCAGTGACACATTATGCGCGTCCAGATCCTATACGAATGTTATTTGTTGGCTGTGAACGAGTTAACCAACCCGAGGATTTGATATGGAGTAAAATTTGAATGAATTTAGGACTAGAGTAGTAAACCTCGTGGTTTGTGAGGATCATAATATTAAAATCTAGGCAAATTGGTTGTCCTGTCCAGCTTCTGAGGAACTTTGTGAGGTTATCTGGAAAAAATCCCTTAAAGGGATAAGTTCACCTTTGGACATGTCTTTTTGATATATTAAAATATGATATGGGTTTAAAACTGGAGATGATGGAACCAATAGATGGTCATGGAATCTTCATATATCCACCGAGAATGAACCCATTCCACTGGTCTGGAAGAACAATGTTTTTTCTTAGATAGCCACAACAAAAAGAACATTGAGCTTGAACGCAGATGCTTTCAATTCGGATTTAAAACTGGTTTAAATTTTAATTAAAACATCGTATTATATTATCATGGGTGTGAAGTGCGTCCTTGATTTTTATATAAGTAAGTACCTATATCTGAAAAGTTGGTCATACTAAAAGAATCCAGTTTTTTCAATACTTAAAAAGGCATGGGCGAGTACCTGCTTTCTCGATATTATTGATACATGTGCACCATTTCAAAGAGTTGACTAGTGTTCGTAGGTCCCGGCATGATACAATTTTCTTTTACTGTTTACTTAGCTGTGCTTACCATGTTTAATACGCTTTGTAACTTTTGAAATTGTATTGTATGCTTAACATTGTTTAACTGAAGATGGTAGGGAAACGTGGGCGATATGGTTCTTGAGGGTCTGAAGTTTTTGGAAATACTTATGGTCAGACAATTTTGTATGGATGTGTCGCAGCGGCGAGTTTAAGTAGTCTTGTCAGAGCGAACAAAACACATTTAAGCGCGTGCATTTTCAATTGAGCAGCCTTATACGTTCGATCCATACATACTACAGAAAAACCAACATAAATACCTACATAGAAAACATCCAAGACTCAGGAACACATATTCGCACTCATAACACAAATAATTGTCCTTACCGGGAATCGAATCTAACCCGGGATAGCTAGCTTCGTAGATAGCGACACTACCATCTAGGCCAACCGCTTCGTCTATATAACCTGATGTTTGCTTGTTATTTTGCCAGTATGTTGAGTTCAACTTCTGCAATCTATTGTCAACCACTTCCCGCTATTAGAATGGTTATTAGAGTTTCATTTGACATACATTATCTAAAACTGACGACTGGTAATAGGTATATTCCGGTGTCTTACAGCTGATCTGATGATGCAGTCTGTAGTTGGAAGCATGATCTTTGATATTTTTAACGTAAGCTCACTGTATTTGGACGTGATAGGCTGATGACTTTGCATAAAAATACTGCCGGCAAGAAAGCTTTTTTTAATAATGTTTTTTTTGACAGATAATTATTCAAACCGACTATCCACCAAGCTGCAGGGTGTGTCATGGTCATGGCCATCTATATTTCCCAGTCTCTATTTTCTAAAAATGAACAAGAAAATTCTAAAGTCAAAGTAACGAGGAAGTAAATCTTAGAAATGTTACCTACAGTTATTTACAGTACATTAAGCTGCATAATCCAGTAATGATGATAGTAGTGGTAATGTTACCAGTTCTACAACATCTTTAAAACGTTTAATGCATTGCAGTAAGATGTCGTCTATAAACAACTTTAATCTGTCCGCTCTTGAATAATTGAACTGATGAAGCAGCTTATCTACTGCTGGTTAATATCAAAGAAGGGAGCTAACTGCCTACTAGTTACCAATAAAGTACTCATAGAATGCTTCGACTACTGCATTGCAGTAGCCACCTTCTTTGCTTTTACGGCACCGTAACAAATCGCACAACTTATACTTTTGTGTGACACAAATGTAAAGCCAATTTCAATTTATTTTCTTCACGGATCAGAGATCATGTTAACACAAGTATACACCTTTAGATATAATTGAATGCCCACCTCTTTCAGTTCCATAAGAAAAAGTACCAGTTTTGAGTTCTTGGCACTGATGTAATCGTCAGCTGTCATATAAAAGCCTGCTTTATCCTTGTTAAACTTAACTCCCTTTTGCAGAAGTAATTTCGAACTTTAGCTAATTAACACAAGGTTCCAATTTCAACTCACGAGAGGTTTACGTGCATAAACCACATTCTGTGCCCGGTTTCACACTTTCCCTACAAAATGGTCGCTCCATCGTGTCCTGCGCATGTTAAATCAGCTGTCATAAGTCCTTAGCGGATACGGTTAATCTGACAGGTCAGAGCCAGGATGTTTTGACAGCCGCGCAATTACCTGCCACTTTGTTTGGCGGCGGAGTTTACCGCTCGTTCACATCCTGTGAGTTGTTTTAGGGCACCTGTTTAATGCTAGTAACACTTCTTTTTACTCGTGACATGTGTATTATATAATTATGTTGTTACATGTTATAGATCTGAGACAGAATTCATTATATTTAAAATAAACCTGTTTACGCGGCATTGGCTGCGTAGGTTGCAATAGATGTCATGGCCGATGTCCAGCTAAATTTCATTCAATAACACTGTAATATTGAAGTAAGTACACATTCTAACCACTTGGAACAGGTGTAAGGAAAATATTAAATGAATAATTTTACCGGACTGCGCTTGACTCAACGGAGTTACATAATTTGTTACGCTATTGAATACAGGAAAGAGTAGAAAGACAGATGAGAAATGAACGACTAAAAAGAGAAAGAAAAATTAAAGCACACACCACACATCGCACTAAGATAACGCACTGAGAGCGGAGGCGGTGCGGTGCTGGGGTGTGATTCTCTCAAGAAGCAAAGGTGAACGAATGAACGAGTGATGTCCAAGCGGCGAGATTAAGTAGTCTCGTCAGTGCGAACAAAACACATTGTAGCGCGTGCATTTTCAATTTAGCAGCATGGTTCCTGCCGATGGGTCGAACGTATAAGGCTGCTTAATTAAAAATGCACGCGCTAAAATGTGTTTTGTTCATTCTGACGGGACTACTTAAACTCGCTGCTTGGACATCACTCGTCCGACCGTTCGACCGTCGTTGTTTAGAGAATCGCTACCCTGTGCGTTCCCATACTAAAAACGCCTCCGCCACGCTTTGGGCACGGTTTTAGGTATGGGAAGTATGGGAACGCGCCGCCCGTGCTTGCAGCTGCAGTTGTACCACGGGTCGGGAGCGGAATTTATATACTTAGCGGGCTTTTAAATAAAAAAAATGTAATTAACTAGAACAAGGTATAAATATCACTTATAATGCCGAGAGTCGTTAGAAGGTATTGAGCTATACAGAGCTATATCGCGCTATACGGCGATATTTTTTTGACGGTAACTGATAGACGTCACGTCAGACGCAGAGGGTTAAAAAAAAGAAATGAAAAATTATGTAGTATTTTCTAATATGTATGTATGTATGTATGTATGTAAACACTTTATTGTACAAAAGAAAAACCATAACAATACAATTAAAAAAAAAAAAAAAAAAAATTAAATATATTTTTATTGCAGAGGGAATTCATTTGTGTAGAAGTATATTGAAATGTTATTCTATTGTATAATTAAGGTTATTTTATGTATTTGATTCCTATATTGCTAGTTATTTTACCGGCATCTAGTCTCCACACTAGAATGCAATAGTTGCGAACAGCAGAAAGAGCCGTTACTTACGTAGATGATTTTGTCTTAGTAGATACAAAAGTATTAATTAGTGTGTGATAAGATAAAGTAATTGCAATTCCGTTACTTTAATATGACTCATACTGCTATCATCAAAATAATATATTGTTTTACCTGATAGAAATGATTCACGGAAATAATTAAAACACCAACTTTTATCATTGCATCAAACCAACCATCTTTCCGATATGCCTTTTAACCGAAATTAAATACTTCCCTGAAAAGGTTTTCGGTGTGATAATGATAACTGATAACAGACTCATATGAGTCACTTTGCAGTATTTTCCCGGGAATTCATTTCTGAACGATAATAGGTAATAAAAAACAAGACACGGATACAAGTTCTGTGTTAGACGACGCGATAGCCTAGTTGGTAGTGACCCTGCCTACGAAGCTAGAGGTCCTGGGTTCAAATCCCGGTAAGGGCAGATGTTTGTGTGATGAGCGCAAATATTTGTTCCCGAGTCATGGATGTTTTCTATGTAAGTATTTAAGTATATATTTCTCTATATAAGTATTTATATCGTTGTCTAGTACCCATAGTACAAGCCTAGAGCTTAGTTTGGGACTAGGTCAATTGGTGTGACATTGTCCGCTGATATTTATTTATTTAGATTAAATAGATCTAGTTATGCCGTCATGTGTCTGTCTGTGCTACTACAAATGAGGGATTTTTAAAACTAAAGACAGTTTTTTGTATTATTGACAATACTATTAGGTACAACATTCACAACAAACCATTCATACTTATATTATAATATAAACGCGAAAGTAAATCTCATTGTTTCTTTATCACGCTTTCACAACTAAACCGCTGAACCAATATTAATGAAATCTGCTATCATATAGCTGGAACCCAGAGGGAGGATAGGGACTTTATTCCAAAAATCGAACATATTTTCGAGGGAATATTGAAATTGACGCGGACAGAGACGCAAGCCACAGAAGTGGTCTCTGCGTACACCTCTGGGAAACGGGCGAGATTTAATGTATGTACGAGTATGTATTATTTCTATCCATGCCGTAAAGAGTATAAGGTACTCAGTAGGTACGGCGCTGATTTTCAGTGGGACCCTTAACCACGACCTTTAACTAGTGCGTAAGATATGTTTAGATTTTAGCTGTGTTGTAGTAGAAGCCTATGGCACTCACTTCCACTATAGCACATTATTATTATTCGTAGAAAAATCTCATACCTAAGGTACCTACTTATAAACAAATGAAGACACTAACGGGCTGATCGATCAACGCACAGCCGGAACCGCCAGACCTAGGGATTTGAAATTTGGAGGGAATATTCCTTGGATATTCGTACCCTAAAGGGTTTAAAAGGGGGAGTAGCGGGAAACAAATTTTACGCATGGAGGACTTTGGAGTTGGACTGTGTCAAAGTGATGTTACCAATCAAAATTCTTTTGATTTCATTTACAGTGTCACTTTGACATAGACCTAAGTGGTCTAGGAATCAATTTCCTTGACTGTACCTACGAAGTCGCGTAGGTACGTCAAGTAATAAAATGAACTGTATAAGAAACGCTTCTCGTAGGCGCCACCCAACCGACGAGAACAGAATCCTGAATACCTGATAACGCCAGTGTAATTTATTCTAAAAGATAACGTAGTAATAGTACCATATTGTGTAATGTAACGTTGTCCCCAGGGGATTCTTGGGTGGTTCGGTTATCTACAGCCTGTTGTAATCTACCTACACACTTTTTCTCGAGTTATTTCTATCTACCTGCATTGAAGGTATTGACAGAGGAGTTTTTGTAGTTACTAAAAAAAAAGACAAGTTCAGTTGTTGCATTGTGTTTTTTCCGGCAGGTACCTTTGCTTGTACTGACGATATTAGTAATTTAATCGAGTAGCGAGTATTTTACTACTATACTCGATTAAATGTTCGTTGTTCAGACACATTTAGTGACTTACTAGAATATGCTGCAGTCTGTCTGTTCAGAGAAAAACACACGTAGCTACCTAGGTGCTTTAAATTTGCGAAGTCCCATCCCACTACTTGATTTTTTGTATTGACGCAACCGTACAACTACGTCAATTTGACCGAGGGGAACGCGCCGTAATGGATTGAAAACAATTTTTGTGACCAAAAAACGGATGTAAAGAACATCCTTCTGAACTATGAAAACTATTAAACTAAGGGTGGAATTGACCAAACGAGAATAAGGTCTTATACCTAGATCAAACACTGAATTTGTATACATTAATCTTGGAGTAAGTCTTATTCCAGTTTTGGTAAAATCGATGGTAAGTGAATTAAGGTGCATGCATAGTTAAAGTTGCGTCATAACAAAATTGTGCACAAAACAAACAAAATTTTTATTGTACCCATAACTGTTAAATAGGCTGTAATTATACCTATGAATAATTTGCTTGATTGCTATCCACCATATTTAGAGTTATGTTAATAGTATCAGCCTGTACATATATCCTATGATAATGAGATTAGGTGGTAGATAGGTAGGTACATGATTTTATACCATTCAATCACAAAAAAATACATAAGACATTAAAAACCTGCTCTAAATACCCTAAACAAACTTACATTGCACACAAGTAAAAATATATAATGAGATTGAATATCATCTAATTTAAAATTATGATAAAAAAACGCTTAATTTATCTCATCTGATGTCATCCGTAACATTTTACTAAAAGGTAAAACCGACATAGTCAGATAAAACCAGGAAAACCAGTTAAAAGGGGAAAATCGTGCAATAATCTAAATAATCATTGTAAAAACTACAATCAAGAGGAACAATAACATGTGCATAAGGACTTTATACTCTAACTTGATACTTTTAGACGGCAGTACAGATCAACCGATATCTCAACAATGATACATTTCTGAGAACGGCAGGACAGGGTCAGACGATGAATGGGTGCAATTGAACAGAAGCAAGCACTGTACGGTGCACAAGTGTGGTCAATGTGTAATGCCGAGTGAGTGTGTTACTAAAGTGATGGAATACAAGTTAAGCTTACAACTTTAAAAGTTAAATGTGTTAATTAGCTGATAGTTAAACAAGTATTTTAATTGACTCAGTATATTATAGGTGATTAAGGTATTTTCCTTATGTATGGAATAAATTTAAAAAAATATAGGTTTGTTAAGATAATATTTTTTCATGGCAATGACCATTGTTTTTATGTTATAAGTCAAGCTCGGTCAAGGTCAAAAAATAAAATGAAAGAAAAACTACCAAAATAAGAGTAAGCCTAAAGACAACATATAACAAAATAAAAAGTGTAAATAATAATACCTCAATGGTTTAATATTCATTTAATATTGTGATAAAAACAGATTTGGTTTCTTTGGCTCATTTGGGGAATTGAATTTCAATAAATGCAAATAAATATCTCCGACTTAAAAAAGCATGTAAACAAATCTAGTTTATCGTAATTTTATTTAATAAACATGCAGCGATAAGAACCATAAACCCATTCGTGGGAGGTAAATAAATAAAGCAACAAACTTACTGCAAAACAGTATCACGAAATCCATCACTATTTTTCGCAAAATAAACTTAGAATCACGGTTCATGGTTATTGAATGGCTACGCGAGTTAGCTTTACGATCGTTCGTATCCATTACAAGTGGATTTTAATTAAATAATTAGGGTAAATATCGAGATTCACAAGCACAAATTGTTACGAAACGAAACGGTGCGAGCCGTGCGAACGTTTTGAACTTTTGACAGTACACACGTCAATCAGGAAACGCATGCGCGCGCAGACTGCGTCAACGTCAAGCAAGCGAGCGGGAGCCGCGAACGAAACGACCGGTGCGTTTACGAAGTTCACTACACCCCGTAAACTTTTAATCGGTTAACAATAAAAAAATAACGTACAATAAGTGCTGTCAAAACTGGAGTAAGATGAAATCTAGTACTATTTTCTATTCTTATCTTTTAGATTCCTTAAGTTTCCAGCCCCTTAAGCGGTACGAAATGGATATAAGTATTAAATGTTTTTATCGTTTTAATTTAAACACAGATTGCGTTTATTCAGCACTAAGAAATCTTTTGCATAGGTAATAATATTTTATCTACATTCTATTAAATGACATGGTTCTTGGTGTACTTAGTTGCATTTTAATGTTCAATTTAAAATATCGGTGATCTACATAATACTTTAATGTGTAAATTAAAATACAGGTAGGTACATTAAGATACAGGGTAAAGACAGATACAGGTTTCTCACATATTGTAGAAAATTTAGGATATACATGTAGGTAGATAAAATTATGTATGCGACTGTACGCATAATTGGGCATTAGATATGCACCATGTCCCGTCACATAAATAGTAAACCAAAATCGCGATTAAAAATATCTGACAAGCCCTTATGCCTCTCATAATAAAGATGTGTCAGATATTATTGAGCCCAATTATGGATAATATCGTTCATTGAATACAAAACGGACACAATCCGAAATGAGTCAGTGTTGCATTTTAAAATTAGAAGCGGTTGAAATACGATTTTTAATGGAATAGCAAGTTATTTTGGAATGTGTCCGTTTTGTATTCAATGAGCGATATATTATTGCTGGTGACTGTACTAGTTGCAATTGTTTTGTAATTTGAATTATTTAGGTATTGCTTTCCTCGCGTAAACCTTAATTAAAAGGTAAAAATCAAATTCCTTTGTAAAAAAGACTGAAAACCGCTGGTAGGTACGGTACGTATTTTTCTATTTGGTAAACATTTATATGAAATTTATGAAACAGGCATTTAACAAATTTTGGTAAGTACCTAAGTCAAGTCTCTTTCCAGAAAAGTGTGAATTTGTATGTATTTATGTATGTATCAAATAAAAATAGGCCATGTTGATTTTGTAAGTATTTAAACGATAAGTTCCATACAATCTTAGTTGTTCCAGTAGGAGTTACTAACAGAATGTCATAACATTTAAATATTAAATCCTTAAACAAATATTGATTATATATGCAATTTTATTGACAGACTTAAAATAAAATAAAATAAAGGCATAGTGCCCAAAATTGTCTAAGATTTTTGTGTCTTGTGATAATGTAAGCCAGTTCCTTATAAAAAAAAATCTTAGAACAACAGGTCCGCGGCTTTAAAACTCTAATAAACTACTTACAACAAAACTCATGGTTAAATGTTAACTATATAAACTCCTAGCATTTATTTCTCCTTTTTGAAATTACTTAATGCAATTAGAACTTAGAAGCAGTTGGTAAAATTAAACAAATATATTTCTGAGAACTATGAAACTATGCAGTGTACACTTTAGTTTTCCAGTTAATACCTACTTCGTCAACAAACTGAAATGCGAGTTGTGAGAATAATATGTGAACTTTCACAACTACTCCGCTGAGATAACGCACACCGCGGGGATGAATGAATCCGGTGAAGATTGGGTGCGACAAAGGGCCCATTTAATCCGTTTTTTACACCCGTTTTTATCGACCGCTGAGGAATGCCGACATTCACTAGTATTAGTAATAGTAATCGGTAGCTAAGCACCTGTGGCATTTTAGATTTATGAATGCTTATAGGCAACCTTTGAAAAAATACAAACGATAACTGTGAAATTAAAAACTATGTTATTAGATTTAAGTAGTAACGGATCAATTAATGTCGGGTTCCTATATTCAAACCGCGGACAGATAGATTAAAATGTGTCAAATATTAATCTGAAGAAAGCTTCATCTATCAGTGGTTTGAATATGGGAACCGGACAATCCGCTCATTGAATACAAAACGGACACATTCCAAAATAATTTGCTCTTGCATTAAAAATCTTATAAGAATAACTTCTAATTTTAAAATGCAACACTGACTCATTTTGGAATGCGTCCGTTTTTTATTCAATGAACGATAAGTAGGTAGCGTGCAAACTAGCGTGGTGTGTGATCTCTTTGGAATAATGTTTGTATGTCTCTTAAATACTTTTTTTAAAGTAGCCATAGATGGTGAAAACTGCATGAAAATCCGTTCAGCAGTTTTTGGGGTCAGACTGGGGTGGGGTTGGGGGGTGGACCCTCATTTCATAGAATATTACATCGCCGAATTTTCAATTACACGCGCAGGAGCTAGGTACAATTTTTTTGGTCACATGTCTAACCTATTTTTTAGGTTTCGGATAGAAAATGTCTTTACGCATCGTCCCTCCCGGCTAGGGTAGCAATGTGGGGAGTATGAAGGACTCTCGTACCGTATGCATACCGTCTAAAACCTCTCCGGTGTTAACCTGGTCTGTTAAGCTTTCGTAACCGTTGCTTAAAATAATCTAAAATCAATACGATTTCAGCAGAAATCACCTTGTGTGTCGGTGATCCAAAGGGGACACCCACCAAGTACATGAAGTATGCCAGATGCTACCCTCACTGAACCGTCCTAGCCTATCTTATCTTATTTTAAACCCCCGACGCAAAAAAGAGGGGTGTTATAAGTTTGACGTGTAAGTCTGTGTGTGTGTGTGTCTGTCTGTGCCCCGTAGCTCTTACACGGATGAACCGATTTGGATGCGGGTTTTTCACTCTGTAGATCGTTCAATCTTTATCGTACGCACCGCTTGGTTACCCTTTCCCTTTAAACAAGTAAAACATAAGAAACAATAAGTAAGCTAAAAATTGTTTAATTAAGGCAAGGACATGAACGCACAGGTCACCCTAAATTCTAAGACCCATAGACATTTGCTTCCTTAAGACTGCTAATGCACCAAGCCTGAGGACTAAGATTGAATGCCTCTATGCTACTCGTACCTAGTTCATCAATAGTCTTATCCCCTCATCGGAACACAACAATGCAAACACAGCTGCTTGACGGTAGGTTCATTGAAAGATAAGATGGCGGTGTCACCCTTAAAAAGTGAAAGGGTTTTGCCCGCGACTCCGTTCGGGCAGAAGATTCTTATAGTTATTCCCTCGGGTTTTTTCCAGTTTTCGAGATAGAAAGCACTCTACTTATAAGTTAAACGTTCATTAAGTTTAACGTAACACACAGTAAAAGACTCAAGTAATTTTTTTATATTTGATAAGCATAAAAACGTTCTAAGCTACGACATCTTACGGACATATTGGCAATTTGGGAACCTTAATGATACCTACCTTACTTGAAAGAGTTTTTAAAAAACGATATTAGATGTCGCTCTGTATAGATTGATTTCAGCGCCATCTATGGAAAAATTTTGAAACTTGTTAGGTAGGGCCGGCGGCCGCTTTTGTAAGTTGCTGGTTTCTGGTTGTAGAACGCTAGAGAATACGTAGATGGCACTAGTGAAGTTTCATTAATCACGAATAGATGGCGCTAGTGACAGTTGTTTTTAAAATTAGTTTGACTGACTTCAGTATAATCAAATATTTTTTAAACATCAATATATTTGAGTTGAGTTTAGAGTAAAAATATTGCGAGTCGCTGATTTCAGCTGGACTGACCTATACCTAACATTTTACAAGAAGTATTTTTTTGCGGCGGCGCGGCGCGGCGGCAGATTATGGCGGTTTTTTGTTTTTTTTAATATTAATTTATGGTGGGTCTACAGTTGTTTTTTGAGATTGTTGTTTGTGTTTGTAGTAACGGCTTCGGAACCCTCTGGGCATGGTCCGAGATGCTTTTGCCCTGGTATTTCTAAATAGATTTTGCTACCTGGGCCATTCTACTTTTCAGTGTACATTTTTGCTATCGTCCGATAAAAAGTATACCAAATTATGAATCCGCGAATAAATAAATAACATGAACTTAGAATGTTTAAGCTTAACGGTTTTCAAAGAAAAACCTCTTAAATTACTCAATTATCGCTGAAGAATCTTGGTAACTCAGTGGTAAATTGCACTTTTTCCATAGAAAAGGCGGGGACATCAACGTCCACTGCGTTACTAACTTTATAGTTATTACAAATAACTTTTTATGAATTAGATTAATTCTAAATATAAGCTTATTTACGTCCCTTTTAGAATTTCAAGTTTAAAAACGCACCACTTCACCGTTTTTTTAAATAAAAATTGTTTAGTGAGAACGTGGCTAAAAGTTATGTACAACGAAAAGTAGAATGGCCCACCTACCTTGATAAATTTATACGGAACTGCTGAGCTGTTGCCCGCGACTCCGTTCGCATAGAAAAATTAAATATAGTGAAATAATTTTTAAAATCGCTCTGGTTTTTACTTAATTAATTACTAGCCAGCTGTTCCTGTGCCCAAGTCGTTGCGCAATACACATATTTTCTTTGGGTTAATATATTAGCCTATGACACTCATGACACTCACTAATAACGCGGCTTCCTATTGGTAAAATAATTTTCAATATCGGTTAAGTAGATTCAGAGACCCCATACAACGTCACAAACTTTACCTCTTTATAATATTAGTATTTATAGATACTAATAGTGTAGATTAGTGTAGATGAACCAAAACTAAACTTTCAATTCTTATGTCTAAGAATAAAGATAAAAAAGGTGTTCGAAGGCAAACTTATTCCTTCAAGGGATCTCTTAACCCTTGAGCTACCCCTGCTGTATGAGCAGCTGTACCTACCCCTGATTTTTAATTACAACTCTTCGTCCATAAACGAACTTCTCTGACCCTATTTTCAACCGACTTAAAACAAAACAAAAGAGAGGGTTTTCAATTCATCGCGTTTGTGGTTTTTCGGATGTGGTGTAGTTAGGCGTTTTCAAAAAAAAAAGTGTTAGTAGGTACAAAGGTCAAGAACAAAAATTAAGAAAATTTAACTTTTCCGTTGCGTCACGAAAATTTGTCATACATAAAGTATAGAATTTTCGTGACGCAACGGAAAAGTTAAACTTTCTTAATATTTTTGTCGTTAACAATTGTACACTTTTTTGGAAAACGCCCAATTACAAGAATCAGCGAGTGATTATTAATAAAATAAATACTTTCTTTCTTACTAAATCCATTCCAATCCAAGGTTACCTATTATATACGAAAAACTAGGCTTATACACATACTAGCGGTCGCGCGCGACTCCGTCCACGCAGAATAATAAAACATAGCCTATGTCACTCAGGGTGAATGTAGCTTTCCAATGGTGAAAGAATTTTTGAAATCGGCACAGTAGTTTTTGAGTTTACTCATTATATACACACACAAAAATACAAAATTACAAATCTTTCCTCTTTATAATTTTAGTGTAGGTAGATATACATACATAAGCTCCCGCCTTTATTCCCAGAGTGGGGTAATAATTGGGTTATTAACTAATTCTGTAACCGCATTTTGCACAATTAGGCTAAGATGTTTATATATCTACCAGTGTATTAGTGACAGGTTGCAAGCCCATCGCCTAACAGTACTACATAGAATTTATTCCCTTAGTCGTCTCTTACAACATCCATGTCAACCTTATCGAGGGACCCCTTCAATTTAAATTACTTGTCGTTACTAGTATTATTGTTCGGCGTACCTACATGCTGACTAATTATAACTCGGCCTGCGCGCTACCGTGCGCTTTGATGCCGTTTTTTTTTGATAACAATTTTACTCGATTTTGTCATGGCACGTCACAGCTACTGTCTAAATCCGAGCACTGTCTTTAGCAGTAGCAAGGCGGATTATTCGAGTCTAGCTGGCTTACTACTTATCTCGTTGAAATGTTTACGCGATGTGAGGATTACATGAAAGGTTATTCTGAAGGATATGTTAACAATGTCATTTTATTTAATATAAAAGTTGAAAGTATTTAGAAAAACACACATCGCATATCCAAAGACAGGACGCGAGCATTCGAGCGGGAAAGCTTCTTTTAAAAAAAAAGAAGAAAAGTGTCAATCTGTGGTGTGACCGGCGGCGTACGCGGAGTATGTACAGATGTAGTGAATAATCCTTTCCCATCGATTTTGGTCGGATAACTTCGTATTTATCTTGCTTTCTCAGTTGGCTTATTGATGGGTACTGAAGCTAATTGAGAAAGCTAGATAAATAAGAACATATCCGACAAAAAACGATGGGAAAGGATTATTCACTACATCTGTAATTTGTGTTGAAGCTAATTAAATAGTGTTTGAACTACCAAAAGTGTTTACTCGTACTTCTAATAGATATTATGTCAGATTTTACTGACATAGACTTTTCTATTACCACTATTTAAATGAAAAAAAATTGATATTGAGAGTTTATATGTGTTATCAAGCCACCTAATTGAGAATGCACGCCTTAAAATGTGTTTTGTAGGATCTGACGGGCTACTTAAACTCGCCGGTTAATATTACCTGAGTAAGTTAAAAAGTGATACGCTTAAGAGGATCACATCACTGATATCTAACTTTATATGCATAAAGGTTCTTTTAAAAACCGGTTAAAAAAACCGGATTATGCGAATTGAACCGAAATGAAAAGGTTTTGCGTCAAGTACATGATAACGGATTGAAAATTTAACCGGTATCCGAGCCCTGATAACACCCCTCTTTGCTGTCGGGGGTTAGAATTCCTCGCGTCCCTTGCCGTTTCCATAAAGCGGACTCTGAATTTTACCAGCTCTTTGTAACCTTATGATATAACTTTTTAATGGGGGCTGTTTTATTTGATTAGGGGGCTATTGCCTAACGCACTCGCATTCGCAATCGTTTTCATTTTGAAAGTCTAAGGCGAGTCTGCATACAAAATGAAAACAATAATTGTTCCGCTTTGAAGTCGATAGCGATTGCGAGTGCGTTAGGCAATAGGCCAGCTGGTCAGCGTTAGGCATTTTCTTTGAAAGCTTTTACTTAACTTATTGTGTCGTGTGTTTGGTCAAATCTTGAAAAGTCAATTAAAAACAAGGATGTGTTATGACATAGGTTGAAATTTGTAACAAATTATTTAAGCCTGATGATAGTACAAGGCCTATATAGTATATGATAAAAGGGGTCGGAAGGTGGCAGTAGGATCTTCCCTGAGCCGAGGCGCTCACAAAGGAGCGCCTCCCTCGAAGCCAAGTGTCAAAATGTGACGCAGCGCAGCACCAACATTAAAGCCCAAAAAAAAAACAGTAGGAGCTCCGCTCATACTTAACGTAGACTAACCGAGTTGGGACTCTTTAGTTAAGAAAGTAGAGTCATCAAATTTTCATTTTTGGCTGGAACTTTTTCTGTAACCTAAGTTTAGTGTCCCACTGCTGGATCGAGACCTTTTTGCTAGGTCTCCATGAGTCCCTCTTCGGCAAGTTAAGGACTCGTCTCGTTCAAACAGCAGATAGCTTTTAAATTCCAGGTTGAAATTTTGCATTTTTCTACGTCATAAACGTCAATATTCAACCCTTTGTAACTTGATCTACCGCGGTTTGAATACATATTAGGAACCGGTATAGAAAACCCGGTGTTAGTCGTAGTTTAGTAGTTCAAAGTGCCTGCATCGGCTTCCATTTCTGGGTGTGGATTTGTATGCGCTGGCTTGCGTGCGAACGTTCATGGTATAGAAAGGGGAGCGCAGGTTAGGTACGTTCTACATATCTACACGCTTTTTGGTTAGGAAGAGCGGCTTGTTGTAGTCTTATTATATTCTGTGGTTTGGGGCTGGTCCGCTGTCTTACGTCACGTAAAATTAGGCAAAAAATCGACAAAGACTAAGCAAGTAGGTACGGTCACGAGCGTTAATTTGGGACCCATTTCAAGAAAAATACGCTTCAAGTCGTCAATGTCATTAGAGATGTCACGTCTTTTGTAACTTTTAGGAAACTCAACCTTATTGTTCAACCTATGGTGGGTACCAAATTTAATCTCGTGACTGTGTACAGTCCAACACTGAAAAAAAATATTGGTCGTTTCTAACAAGATTGTGATTGTTATGCAATAGGTGTCTTGATTCCATACGAGCCTGACAAGACGTTTGATACATCAACTAAGATGCAAGTTGATTCACTAAAGAACTTGCTGCTGTTACCATAAGCTTTGGTTGATATAAATAACATCATAACTATTGTATTTATTTCATGTCAACTAAGAGAAAATCTCTCTTGGTTGGCTCACATTATTTTGAGTTAACCAGGGGAATCCTGCCTCTTGGTACCCTTCATAATTTAGCCGAGTAGTAGCTGGATATACGAGTATAACCGACTAAACTCGATTTGCATTACACAGCCAAAGGGTTAAAATATTCCTACATGTTTGTTTTGTTTTGCGGGTGGTAGGACCTTGTGCAGGGCCCGTCCGGATCGCTACCACCATCTTATCCATGAACCTACCGCCAAACAGCAGTGTTCGCATTGTTGTGTTCCGGTTTGGGGATAAGACAGCCGGTGAAATGACTAGCATAGAGGCATTCCATCTTAGTCCTCAGGGTTGGCAACGCATTTGCAGTCTTAGGATTGCATCGCAGTCCTGTGAATGCGAATGTCTATGGGTCACAGTTTCCACTTACCATCAGGTGGCCTGTGTGCTCGTTTGTCTTCTCTATGACATAAAAAAAAAAAAAAAATGTTACCACCAATTTGTTACCACTGGTAAAAGCTTTTTTCTCACCTTTTACCACTAAAGTATTTGGTGATAGCTACTGGGAAAAATTAATCCCAGTAGTTAGTGGTAACAGTTGGGAATTTTTATTCCCATTAGTTACCACTTGTAAAAAATGAGAAAAAATCCCAGCTGTTACGAGTGGTAACGAATTGGTGGTAACCGGTGGGATTAATCCCGGCCAAAATTTAAACAGTGGCAAGGAGTGGCTCAACCATTCCGTGTTGTGACTTGCGTAAAAAATCTAATCGCCAGATATAAGTATCTGACAGTCGATATTATAACATTCCTTTTCCTTGTCATGAAATAAAAGGGCTAAAATTCATGTAACAATACTATAATCTGCAGGAGATTGACAAATCAGCCCTATAGGTAGGGTGACGGCACCAATGATGGACGCTTCACTCTTAATTCAAATTTCATAAGAAATGAATAATCCTTATCTTCTGTACAATAAGAATCAAGTGTCCATTATTGGTGCCTTGTCCATTACTGGTTCCATCACCCTAGTTTCCTAAAGAATCAAATGAAATTTTACTTCAAATATAAATACTTACCTATGTTTAAATTGATGCTCAAGATTTGACTTGGCTGGTTTTTACATACCTACAAGATATCTGTTATTTGACTAATCAACTTATCATCTTTATGTTATACGTAAGTAACTGTTTATTATTGTTTTACTCTTCGAAAAATAAGGCTTGCTAGTAAAAACTAGCCAAGTCAAGTCTTGAGCATTAATTTATCCTAAGTTATCTGCTTTGTGTAAATAATTAGTGTTCAAATTAAAGAAGTTATACTTTTATATAGCAAACATTGTTGTAGTAGAAAAAAAGAAATTGTATGTTCTTAAGAAAACATTTTATTTTAGGATTTCCTACTGAACTTGGCACCCATTTAGATCTCAATTCATTTGTCGGCGAAATTGACAACCACGCTTATTCTTAATATTGAACTTGGCTCCTTTTTTCACATTTATGTTTTTGGTGGGATAATAATTACTTAGAGCTTATTCCTTACTTATTTATCCTAGAACATTGCGTCCGTAAGTAAAGCAGAATAGAAGTAATTTATTCAACGCATGTTTGTCAAATGTTCAAATGTGTGTCATTTGAAAAAAAAACAGAATAGTCAAAACAAAAAAAGAATTGGGTTAGGTTTTGTCCTAAACGTTTACAGTTAAGTTAAAGAAAAATACCTGTGGTTAGGTTAAAGTTCAGTTAAAAAACACAGAAAATATAAATAAATAGACAATTAAGTTAAAAGTTATAAAATTTTAATTTACTTTAACCCTCTTACTTACAAACGTGGAAAAAGCTTGGTATAGTTTATGCCACACTTTGTCACTTTCTGTCAGATGCAAATGTCACAATTACAGCTAAGGACAAATCATAGCATAAACTATTCCAAGCTTATTCGACGTTTTTAAGCAAGAGGGTTAAAGTATAACTGAAATCTTACAATCGTTTTGACTTTTTCTTTTGATTTTCATCACACACGAAGAGTGAGAGGGATAGCAGCATTTGAAGTTTAGAATTAAGTGTTTCGGAGTAACCCTTCAGATTATTGAGGGGTAAAAGTATGGCAGCGGCTTCCGCGTTAAATTATATAGGGTAAATGTATTTTGCAAATACCTACTAGAATTATAGGTACTTACTCCTTATCAGTTCGGTTAGGTTTAGATTAACATTATAATTTTAGATAGTTCATAAATTCATAAATGACTAATCTTGAAGGGTAATTTCCAGTGATCGGAATAGGTAGAGCTAATTTGCCTAAACTTGAGGCATATTCATTCATGCGTGAGTGAAATGGGAATACATTATTGAATAAAGGTGCATCAAGTTTAGGCAAATTAGTTCTACCTATTCCGATCACTGGTAATTTCACACAAATTGACCTAGTCAAAACAAAGCTATGATGATAAAGTTACTTATTTGTATAGAGCAATTAATAGGTATCGACATAGATGCATAACAAATAATCACCCTCTACGGGGGTTGAACTCGAGACCTTTACCCTTCGTAGGTAGGGTCATCACTCATCACTCACTACCAACGAGGCTAACCGCGTTTAGTTTAATAACAAAATTAAGAATTACATAAATTAGTACACTACATTATAATGTACCTAAACTTAACATGTCAACGACCTCCATATCCCAACTATAGAACGTACCGTTAACCCCTTGTTTACCCCAATATAAAAGCCTTCATACAAACTTACATAGACAACCTAAAATTCCTTAGCGGCGAACGTCAAATTCCTTCATTAAAGCGACAATGGCAACCTACGTACAAATAATTCACAACGTCCAATTTAAATAACAAGCTCGCAAAGCTGAAAAACAACCCGTAACCGAAGTTGGGAATAAATTAGCAACCCCCCCAACCCCCTGCCTCTGTGTACATTGTGCAAAATATTATTTGCCTTGCCAGACAATAATGGGATCTTATGCCACGCCCTGACATGTTAGCTTTACTGGCCCCGCCCATGCCAATCCTCTTACCGATTGGTTCGTTCCCCTCCCATCCTTCTCTAACCCACGGACCCTCTCGCTCCCCCCTATAGCTTTTCCCTCAACGCCCGAGGGGTAAATGTTTTGCTAGGAAACATATACGGGGTTTTCTAGAAGCGTTTGTCGTCGGCGAATATTTTTTACGCGTTTTATTCGAAGACGTCTACCTGAATGGAGTGCTAGAATTCGCTTTATGAGATTTTTTTCAATACTCGAGTCCTTTTACTTGGGATTAAAGGATCGCGCATACATCTCTGTAAACAGTTTCCTTTGCTCGTTTTGTTGGGGCTTTTTATATTTTATGGTATTACTTTGGCGCTTGAGGTTTGTGGCGCTTTGAGGTTATTTTTAGGTTATTATTGCTACTTACATTTGAGATTTTGTTGTGATATTTTAAGAGACATCTATTTAGATAGTATCAGTAACTAAACTGTTAGTATCTATTTAACAAGAAAAAAATATTTTTTTATCCATAAGTAGGTATAAGTATTTATGTAAATTCTATCTCTGTATTTTGTAACGCAACTTAAAATCTAAAAATCTCACTATAAAGTTACTATCATAAAAACTATAAAACTAAAAACCAATCGTAAAAACAAAAAACTTTCCCAAAGAGAACAAAACAACAACAACTGAACACACAAACGCGACAATCGATAGCTAATAATTATTACTCCTGAAATTCATGCACAAAGCGCGACCCGCAGGAATAATAACGACAATTGTTGTGTTTAGTGGAACGTAAACGCGCCCCCGGCGTGGGGCCGGGGCGGAGCGGCAGTCGCCGCCGCGCCGCGCGCCCGCTCGCACCTCTGACATGACGCCATGGACGACTGCGATCTAGCCCAGTACCGCGACATGATCATCGAGGGAGACCTGCCGTTAGACCTTCGCCCACCACCAAGACTCTACCTTCCTCATTATCTGCGCGACGACAGAGAATACCCTCAAGATGATACCTACGTTTCCGTCGACGAGGACACACCAGACTTACCGCCGCCGTCTAGCGACTCAGAGAGATACGACGCCTCCAGTCCAAGCGAGTCCAAGCCGTCGTCTCCGAAGAAATCTAAACAGAAATCCTCGACGCAGCTCATCAAGCCGCCATACTCCTATATTGCCCTGATCACGATGGCCATTCTCCAATCGCCGCATAAAAAGTTAACCCTTAGCGGCATCTGCGAGTTCATCATGACCCGGTTTCCTTATTACCGTGAGAAGTTCCCGGCGTGGCAGAATTCTATAAGGCATAATTTGAGTTTGAATGACTGTTTTATTAAAATTCCTAGAGAACCAGGGAATCCGGGGAAGGGGAATTATTGGACGCTGGATCCGTTGGCTGAAGATATGTTTGATAATGGCAGTTTTTTGCGGCGGAGGAAGAGGTATAAGCGGCCGGCTCCATCGCTGCAGCACGCTCACGCCATGGTTGCGATGCTGGCGCGAGAAGCCTATGCTCCTCTACTGCCTCTACCATGCTACCTGCCTCCTTCGCCACTGCTGGCCCTTCCGCGGCCGCCGCCAGCCACCCTAAGACCTGTTCCGCTCCCGCCGCGCATATCAGAGATGACCGAATCCAGAAGCAAGCGTTCCCGCAATGGATTCTCCATCGAATCCATCATCGGCTCCCAAGAGGAGTCCCCAGAGCCTCGTCGGAGTGCCTTCTCCCCTCTGTACCAGGGCAACGTCCCGCCGGATGACTGGAGATGAGCCTTCTTCGGCGGGAGCGCCGCGAGCCCAAACCCATTCTAGATGCGTCGGAATGGACTTCGACAGTGACTTTGACTCGAACTCAAGTGTTCTTTAGTGTTTGTGGAAAATATTTGTGATGACGGGTATGTTTTGTGTGCTAACTATTAGGAATTGACACACCGCTAATTAGGTTATTCATTTTAAATTGAGTCGTTTAATGAGCTGTGTTCAGTAATCTGTAACTATAGTAGACCGTCCACTTTTAAAGCGCAGGTAAAACTTTTTGAATATATTTCAGTAAATTTAAAGCTACGGTTTTTGTTATGATTTTCTTAAACCGTAGGCTTTTGTAATATTTTTTAATACAGCTTGTCCGTGTCAAAGAATAATAACTTATTCTACTAATTATAGTAATTATGTTAGTTTATATTTGACTCAATTTGACGGTATCTAAGCTGTTATATGTAAATGAATTATGCCAAATATTTTGCCAAACCAAAATAGGATTTATTTGTCTCCTAACTTACTTAAAAGGTGCCTAATTTTATTAATAATAATATTAGTTTGTTGTGTAAGATAACGAAATTCTAGTCATTCTATGTACAAAGTAGGTCCGTAAAGTAATTCCATGTGTAAATATTTCATAAACACTTTGTAAGTAGGTATGCAATATTTAGTGTAGACAATCTAGGTAAAATGCCTACTAATTGGAAATCCTCTCGCCGAACCATTTGTATTTATAATTCATATTTGTAGTATATTTTTGTGTAACTAACTAGCTTTTAAGATATGAAATATAAATTAATATGACCGACATATTTGCATTTTTACCTTTCAAACCCATTTAAAGCGCCGAGTCTTGATATTTTTTTTCAAACTATCGTTTTCTTTATTTTTCGTATATTACGTAAAATTTTCGCATTAAGAATTTTCGTCGAGGAATGGAATGATAAAATAAAACATTAGTTAATTGCTGTAGAGATCGGGAAGCAACGCCTTTCTTGGGTTTCGTTTTCGTTTTTTTGTAGTATTTTTAAAATAAGGTTTGAATGAAGTAAATTGTTTACCTACATCATTTTAGCACTGTTACGAAACTGCAATTGAAAAAAAAAGTTTACTTTTCCGCTCTATTCCTTTCATTTAAAGTAAACATCACTCATAATTCCATTTTCAATAAAAATACTATCTAGGTACCTAGGTAGGTATACAATGTAAACAACTGAATAATACCATTAATAAAAAATAAATAAAATATAAAAGTTCAAAAATTTCAATAAATTGGGATTTAAATTATAATTTTTATAGCCTTTGTTAATATACCATATTTTTTGCTCAGAATTTGTTTAGAAATTACAAAAACTAATGACACTGTACGGGTGTTTGGCTGTTCGGATTTAGTTGAGAAGTGAAAAAAGCAGGAAATAATAGATTTTTTGGATAGTAATGTTTTTTTTTAACATTTTAGTTTAGGAAGAACTTTCCGTGCTGGTTTTACAAGAGCAATAATTTTTTTTCTGTAACCGTAAATATTTCAAGATTTATTTATACCATCGTGTACAACCATATCGTTTAGGTTAAGTTAGATTTCATATTAACCCTGAAATATTAGCAGTTACAGAAAAAAACGGGTTGGCAAATGAAACGGTCGGGAAACGAGAAATATTTCCAAACACATTTTTGTCAAAAGAGAGGCCAATATTGTTATTCAAAACTGAAGACTGAAGGTTCTTTTTACTGCCATTGTAATCAGTTAGGTATACTTCTTTGATGACAAGGAGAAGGCTAACGTGTACACAATAATCAACCTAAAGGTAAGTTTTATAAGAGAGCCAAAGACTTGCAATCTCAAAACTAGCATCTCAATATTACAATCCTAATCCTATAAATAAACTAATCTCAACTCTAATGCTCGTCTCGAGTCGTGTCAAAAATGTCAGTGTTCTATGGTTTGACGTTTACTTTGACGTATCTTGTGACGCACATCTCAGCCAAGATGAGTTTATTAATACAGCCCTAAGACTACCAACGCTTTTCCAATCCTGAGAACTAAATATAAAATCTATCCAATATCAATAGTGTTTTTTGGGACTTATCTAACTAGTCCTATTGGGGACAATTTAAAAAAAACTAGAGATGTACCATGACCATCTTCCAACTTCATCACCAATCCATTCTTTCAATCTCGATTTATTTACGTACTAACATAACTCCTACACAATCATGACCGGAAAATTTGTGAAGCGGAATAATCGAATTTAGGCCTAATTGATACCAGACATACCAACCGACTGACAGACAAAATTTACAAAAACAATCCAAACACCAGCATCAACGTAGGAATTTTTAGGTTCCCCCTATGGAATCCTAAATCGTAATTTTTCCTAATGCATGTTTGTTTGAATGTTTGTTTATCCTAAAGCCATTTCCGCTTAAATTAAAAAACTTTTAAGTGATGTAACTAGCGCAGATTAATATCGGAAAACTTAAAAAGTTGCCTGAATCATCTGAAAACCAGTTTAGGGCAAATGAAAATTCGGACAAACGATGTGTTAGGACAAACGTTGTAAGGGATTCTGTGGGACATACTTTTTACTTTATTTCTACTGTTTTATTACATAAAATCCTACGCTAAATTAAGTATTTATGTATTTTTAATTAAAGTCGGTTTGTGTCGCCTAAATAATGAAATTAGAAAGCCATCATGATTTGACAATATGAAGTAGGTATAGTTGTAGTTGTTATCTACGCGAACAAACGAGAAGCGCTGTAAAATTAACATAATGCGCGTCCTTGGTAGCTGTGACCTGCAACGACGTTCTGATAAAGACAACACGGACGTATATTTTCTGTAAGGATCAACCGAGAATCCCCTAAACCGTCTTCCCCAGACCACCCAAAAACCGTTAGTTGTGTTGTGACGTAATTCGCGCCCCGCTATCACTGAAATGATAACATAATCCCGAGCTCTGGCCCTCTTAGCGTTTACTTTGCCTCACCTCACACGACGCTAAGTTTGATACAGCGTTACTTAAGTCTTTGAGGTTGATAGCTATTTGGAAAATGCTGGCAACGCTTTGGACAGTTGAACCCAATGGAACCTTATTAATATGCCTATGCTGTCCGTCCTACCTTTAAAGAGACCAGAGTCCTATAATTTACTTGGAACAAAAAAACTCTTTCGGAAGCATAAAAAACTCATTTTTAAAGAACACATGTAAGTAGAAATAGAAAAAGTTAATTCTTACTTGCCTGCTAAGACAAATTAATGTCGATATCTCAGATATAACTGCTGTAGCAAATGCAACCTCATTACTAATGGGAGAGGCTAGGATCTAATTTGGCTATGGAATTGGAGATACCACCTATTGGTTTATGAGGGCAGTATTAATTACTTTACTAACAAGGATTTAAAATGCGAAATCGGGATTAGTTTCCTTTCCACGTTTTATCTGTCCAACCTCAATCGATCAACGTGGAATTTGGTACAGCGACAGATGGAAATGGACAAAGGGTAAGTATTTAATATCTCGGAAAATTGGTTACTTCCGAAAAGATCCCGGAAAATAGGTTACGACACGATAAACGATTTCTTCGTGGACGGAGTCGCGGGGAAAAGTTAGTGCTTTTAATAATGTTAAGAAACAAGCTTCTTTCAACGTTTTTATAAAGGAATTGGATGCGCTTTAATTACTCTAAAAACATTTTGCATAACTTAATTTAACTATATGCGAAATTAATAAGTGTTAAACTCCAGTACAAAAACAAAATGTATATTTTTCTGTAACATAACTGTCAAATGATATAGCACTCATTTAGCATAAGTATCATACATAATACAATTTTGTATTACACTCATGTAGAATAATGTCATTAGATTTAACATACATTATAGTACATTGTGTATTAAGGGTGGTAAAGAAAGAATTACAAACGAGAGTCTGTTAGAAGCCCGAAGCCGAAGGCTGAGGGCTTTAATGACTCGAGCTTTGTATTTCCTTTACCACCCGTGTAACATACAATGTTTTTCATCACAATTGCGAGGAAATGAAATAAAATCAGACAAAAGATCATATTTTTAACTTATTAGCGGCAGACTACATCATTGTCTGTGACTTACCACAGATAATGTCAAACGTGTTCGGAGTCCGATTCTAGTGACATATGAGATCAATAGTTTATTATGCGAGATTGTTAGGAAATAGTATTCAACTGACATTTCATCTCGAATGAAACTTCATACCGAATGGCACAAGAATTGGGGTCCTGACGTATTGTGATAGTTTGAGTCCATGTATAATATTTAAAAAAAAAGCTATTACGCACTTTAGTTACGTAATGGTAAAAAAAGGCCCCCGGGTATTATTTTGGATTTACGGTCGATTTTTCTAGCATGTTAGGACACTATTTACGAGCAAGTGTGATGAAAAATATAATTATTTAATAGAATTTAAACATTTGCAATAATCATCAGATGATATAATTATCGTGTAGCATATATTGTATGAAACTACTTAAAATGGCATTAATTTTATATAAGTTAATTTGCTAAATTAGGTCAATCTCAACTTTATAGGCTAGGCTAGGTTATTTTAGTGCTGCGTCAAGGCGCGAAGCGCTTTACTAGTCGGAATAGAAGCTCCGCGTAGCGGGTCTCTGACAACTTTGTCGATCTATACTTATATTTTTTGAGCATTATGCTCTCCGTGTTTATATCAAATGTACATTACGCATGATAAACATTATGGCTAATAAACATTAGCTTTCGAAATTATGCGATTTGTTGTTATGCATTTTACCGGCATAACATTTGATTAATATAGGAACTGATCGAAACTATGCAGTTCGTGCTAAGCAAAATGAAAATTAAAGGCCAAGTTGGCTGGTAGAGAATGCCTTTAAGCATTAAGTTTACCATATGGACTCAAATTTGTATTTTTGTGCAAATAACATTAAATACTTTCATTACACACCCTAAGTAATGTCTAGCTGCCGTGGGAAAATGTACGAAAATTAATAAAAGTACGTAAAATAATACTTTAGACATTATGAGATAGTACAAAGGTTACAAAAGCCAGACCTAAAACAAACGTTAATAACCTAGTTAACAATGTAAATAACAATAAAGCGATTTCACAATAATAAAATCTCATTTCGCAACGAAAGAAACTAACAGCTAACAAACACTAACTTCTTAATGTGAGGATGAACAAACATATAGTGCGTTTGAGACAGTAACTGTTGTGCACGAAAGTGATAATGTCATTATTTTACTCTTACATTTAAGACAAGAAAGTTACAAGGTGACATTTTGAAAAAAAAACTTCTTTAAACCGTTATTCACGTTGGTGTTAAGTTTCATTTCTAGGAAATTAAAATACCTTTGTTCTCTTAACCGCCCTCGCTTCGCTCCTTTTTTACAGAATAATAAGTCACGGATTTTTCTATCATTGAAGATAAAACCGGTTCAGATCGCTCGGGTGATTATCCTAAATATACAGACAAACAAATAATTTTACCCGTTTTCGGATATTAGTTTTGAATTTTGATATATCCCATATAGATAACAGATTATGATATTTAAAGTAAATTTTATGAGTATCTTATCTTACAGATGCCTTTTACGCATGCAGCTGTTTGAATGTGCAGGTTTCCTCACGATATTTTTCAGGTTAGAAAAACTCATTGGTTCACGGTGACCGCGGGGCTCGAACCTCGGTACCTCCTGATCACGAGTCGACTCCCTAAGCTACTTGGCCTCCGACGCACTCCAACTACATAAGTTTTTTTTTTTCAATCAAAGTCAATAATGTCTACACATCTATTACGTCAAATATTTTTACACAAATCTTATTGTCATTGGCATAGAAGTGTATAGATTTTTCTCTTATAACGAATATTTGTGACTGGGCTTACTAGGTTTTTTTTTACATTTATCATCCTTTTAATTGTTTTGTTGCTTTTGTATGCTACCGTAAACCGTCTGTCATTCATAACATAACTCAATAACATCTGTATTAGCATGTTATTTTTTCATTATTCTAGAAACTCCTATTCATATTGGTAAAGTCAGTGTCGATTCGAATCACTATGGGATTTTATAGGAAATTATTCACAGTTTTTTTGCTTGTATTTTGTCTAAAATGACACTTTTCGAGGTCAATATTTCCTTAATTGTTCCCCTAAGTTTAGAAATTGATCAAAACTTATACATAGTTATTTTTAAGAGCTATTTAATGATACGCCACTCGATGTTATAATTGAAAAATAAATAAATAAGCTTTATTATAATATGGGTGGTACCTGACCAAAAATTTTCAATTTCAAGATTTTAATTAACCACTTTTTTTGCGTCATTTATTTGTATATATTATTATAACTATGCCAAACTAAGCTTTGTAGCACCAAGAGTCCCTGAGTTAAACCTCGGACAGACGGACGTGGCGTAACTATATATTTATATAAAGATTAAATAAACAAATAAGATTGACTACGGAACCCTAAACCCGTGACAATTCAAATAAAAACCACGAGATTGAACTTTTATGCCTCATTGTACGCAATAAGAGAAATTTATGTTACTCAAACAAGTTGGGCTCGTCTAAAAACGTTGTGACACACCATTTTGATAACGAACTGGAGCTCGCGTCAGCAAACATAGGAATTTTTGACAGACGTAAAAATATACGTAGATTTGTTTGTGCGTGATTATTATAAAACAAATGCTGTAATAGACTAGCTAAGCTGGCTAATGGAGATGATTTTATTGTTCTTTAACCGGCTTTAGAAGGGGGTTCCATGTTAAACTGTGTTTTATATAATATGTTCACACCGTGTGGTTGCCGGGTTAGAATAGTGCCACTCCATATCTTCCCGTGGATGTCGTAAGAGACGGCTAAGGGAATAAAGGCGTATAGGTAGTACTGTTAGGCGATGGGCTTGCAACTTGTCACACACTGGTAAACATCTTAGCCTAAATGTGCAAAATGTGGTTTCAGAATTATTAGCCAATTTTTAGAGTTGTTGGTAATTCTGTAGCTCTGCCTACCCCACTCTGGGAATAAAGGCGTGAGTTTATGTATGTATGTATGTTCACCGATGTCCCCGTCAATTATGAACAAATTTTGAAAATTATTTTTTATTTCTTCTTCTTTTTCCGAGCTGGTCCCATTGTCACCGAATCGATATTTGATGAGGGGATTCGTAAGGAATTGAGGGAACTCCTCAAGTATATTTTTTTGTATTTTCATTCCTGCATCTGCAATGATAAAATATCATTTGGTACACTCCTTAACGGTACCTATTTCAAGGTTCGTGATTAGATAGTTGAGTAACTATGATAAAGCACATTGAAATAGTTTTAATATATAACTATGACTTTCCCGCGGCGTAACTGATGCTGAGGACTAAGATGGAATGCCTGATGATGACCCAGGTACCAATAGAATTAACGTAAGGTGCTGCGGCCGCCTATCTCAATTTCATACATTTTGACACATTTCATCCGGCCGGGCGGCCCCAGTCATCACCATCATCAAGGTCGTTAGATTTACATTGTTTCTGCGTTATATTAATATATATACCTAGCGATATACAGATCGAAAGTGAGTGGACGGGTCGGAAGGTGCCGCTCTAGGCGTACTTTTTCGAGTCAAATCGGAGAAATACTGGAAAAGGGCCGAATCTTAAGTACCCGAAACCGACGTGCGTGCATTACTCGATGTATGAATGTGGAAGAAACGAAAGAAATTTGTGAAGATCGTAGCAAATGGAAAGAAGTGGTCTCTGCCTACCCCTCTGGGAAACAGGCGTGATTTAATGTATGTATGTATGTATGTATATTTGATTTGTTTTATCTATTAGATATAATGAATACTATATATTTTAATCGTTGTACAAAAGTTACTATGGTCATAGTTCCTTATTAGCATACGTCGTTATCGCGGGTACAATTACCAATCAGATAAAGAGCAGATAAAACAGAATGTCTATTTAGTAGAAATGGACGTATTCTGCCTACAGCTACTAAACATCTAAGAAGCTCTTTACATGTGGAGAGTTTTTCTAGAAAAGATCAATAAAAAATACAGCCGCAAAGGGGTATGGGTTAAACTGTTGTCATATGTTTCCATCTGTTTAGTTAACAAGTTTATACATAGGAAATAAGTAAATTTAATTATCTTTTAACGTCTTTTTTTAACAATTTTAACAATATATACGTACTTGTGTGAAGATAACTGTTATCGTCTACTAATTAAACGCTTACCTACTTAGATGAAAGTCTATTTAAAAAATAAGAAAACAACGTGTGTAATTTTTACTAACGTGTATTTTTCACATGTATTATTTGGTTTTCGTAATAGATTACAAAGATTTTTTCTAAATTTTCTACAAAAAAAATATATTAAGAGTTTGCATTGCGACTGCATAGTTAATCTATTTAAGTTGTATTGGTACTCAAGTCAAGTATGGAGGTTGGGTATTAGAAATACCTAATGTGTGATACATTTTAAACTCGTAGGAGTAGGCATAGATGTTCCTCAAAATGAGTTTCGCGTCTGTTATTGCTTGTTTTTCATAATCTTTCTGTACTGTCAAATCGTTTTTGTACCCGCGATAACGACGTATGCTTATTAGGTAAGCATCAGATTATACAATATTTCATCGTTGTACTTACGTTTCGATCATTTTACCAACTGAATGTTATAGAAAACAAACGACCACACAGTGAATTTATACCTTTTTAGTACCGTAAAACGGGGTGAGTAGGCATACAACCTAAATTGAATCATACGTTACTAATTTATAAGACTGTTTTTTTTTTCAATATACGTAACGTTATTGTAACTAGTTACAACTTAGGTATTCCTCCACCGTTTAACGGTAATACGTATACTATTTAGTTGATAAATGTTGTTAGAATAACAGCAAAGAATAATCATGATTGTGAAATCATTCAAGATTACAATAGGTAGGTACGTGTCTCTCATCAGTCATCACTGTCATAACTTTCTTAGATAACGTTAAACATAGTTATAATTTCTCTCCTATTTACACAACAAATATTAATACAAGACACAATCTTTCACAAATAAATCGTTAAGTTATCGCCAACATTGTAACAAGTACTTACAATAACAAAATTAGCATAGTTTACTGATCCACGATTGATAATAGTATTTGTCTCTTATCTTGTTTGGCTACGTCTCATTGTCTGTATTACAGTGGTTTGATTTGAGGAGATAATTGTTATATTTAGTTTAGGCAAAGTATAAAAAGAAAAATAGGTCATCTTTTTAAAAAACTATACTCAGTGTATCGACCCGCCAGAGACGAATGGCTGAAAGACCAGTTGGACTACAAAGAGGGCTGCCACATCTGGTATACGGATGGCTCCAAAAAAGGAAACGATGTGGGGTGCGGTGTCTATGGTGAGAGACCAAGACTCAAAGTCAGCGTCAACATGGGTACGGAGGCCTCAATCTTCCAAGCGGAAGTCTTCGCCATTTGCGCGGAAATCAACCTTGAGAGGAACCGTAGACACATCTACATCAACTCGGACAGCCAAGCTGCCCTTTTGGCACTAGACGCATTAGTCCAAAACTGCAAAGAAAACCTAAATGCCCTAGGAAATTCCAACAAGTAATACTTAGATGGGTACCAGGGCACTCCAACATTGATGGAAACGAAAAAGCAGATGAACTGGCTAGGAACGGTGCTGACAACCCCCTGGTTGGTCCGGAGCCGTTTTATGGCATCACAAAACGAAAAAGCTATTCCCTGCTAAGTGATCTATATAAATCTAGAGCGATCGAGCTGTGGAAGTCCTCAAAAGGACGAAACCACTCGAAATAATTAATTACAGGGTTCAAAAGCAAGTTCTCGAAGGAAATTCTAAAACTCAAACGAGAAAAAACTTGCGCAGTGACTAGGATCCTAACTGGACATTGCAAATTAAACAGACATTTGTCTCTAATGGGAATGGAACAAGAAGCGACATGCAGGTTCTGTCAGGAAACAGAGGAGACAGCTATGCACATCCTCTGTTCTTGCGGACCACTAATGCGTAGTAGAAATATCTACCTAGGGCGACATATCATGGACCCACAAGAGCTACAACTCCTCATTGCCCAAAGCATCTGGAAATTCCTGGACGCAACGGGCCTTTGCGGTGAACTCTAAACAAAGGGCTGTCACAAAAGATCAGCTATAAGTTGGCGCACAAGGCCCATCTCAACAGCGAATTTGCCTCCTGTTGAGTTTGCTTGCGTAACCTGTGGTCGAGCCACGCACACATGCAAACTGCGTGATGACATGTATTTTTTTTTGAAGATGAACTACTGTTTATACTGTGGTTGGTGGTCAGGTTGGTGGGGTAGTTAGCAACTCGGTTTTTCCGTAAGTTGATATTAAAGGTCTTTTTACAGAAGCGAGCTAAATTGATAAAAACGAAAATATGCAAAGTTACCAGGGCATAATTAGTTCTCTCTGCTCGGCTCTTCTAATGAACATTTAAGTAATTAAAATGGTGATGACTTTAGTGCAGTGCTTTGTCTAAATACATTTCAAACTAAACATGGAAAAAACAGTACTTACATAATATGACAGTACAGTCACGGAATTTAATTCCCCGTGCATACATACATACACATACATAAACTCACGCCTTTATTCCCAGAGTGGGGTAGGCAGAGCTACAGAATTTCCAACAACTATAATAGTACATTGTGCATTAAGGGTGGTAAAGAAAGAATTACAAACGAGAGTCTGTTAGAAGCCCGAAGCCGAAGGATTGACATAGTCCAAAGTGAACTAGGAATTAAGTTCCTTGACTGTACCAAATAAAATGCTACCATAATATTTAACGTCTCAATTTAAAAGAAAAATTCGTACTTATAATAAAAATACACTCCAACTACCACATTGTGTCACATCGACTAACAATTGCATTGTAAAAATTGTAAAGTGCAGGCCGATATAATCCCGGCATAATGGACATAACGCTCGATATAACGCGTACTCTACCGAATATCCGTCATTATATCGATACTTGATTTCACTTTCGCTTCCGTAACACCTTTTTTGCTGCAAGTGTGATCAAGTGTTGTTATTGCATTGTGACCAAATACCGGCTTTTTTCTCTTAGAATGTATTGTCTATTATTCAGAGAGTTTGGAACTTAGCTCTTATTGTACAAACAGGAAAGGATCTGTTCCAGTAACCTATGATTTTGATGATTATCGATTTTTAAAATATTCTTTATTTTCACAATATAGTTGAATACATGGCCCGATTTTGACAAGTGAGCCGTCGTTAAATTCACCAGTGTCAAAATAAACTTAGTTTGAAAAATCCAAAATGGCCGAAGCAAAAATATAATGTAACATATTACGAGTATGTAGACGACATCGTAAAATGCAGTCGGGATTTTTGAGCTTCTTTCTGTCACACTTTGATAATGAAGCCCTAAAACAGGCCAAAAGCAAACACCTGTCATATTATGCTGCCTAATTGAGAATGCGCACCCTAAAAAATGTATGCAACGTTGTACGCTCTGACATGATTACTTAAACTTGCCGGTTAAGACTACGCCAAGCGTACGCCGCCGGATGTACAGTGGCACCCTCATTACTTTTATCGTGTTTTCTAATAAACTAAAGTATTTTCTTGAAATTGAATGAAATGTTTTTGTACTACAAATGAAAACACAACTTATAGGGTATATCATATAGTTTAATAACAATTCACCTTCGAGTTATTAACTTAACGAAAAAAAGTGGCCACCTTTTCCCGTTAAGCTGACTACTCAAAGGGTAATTGTTATTAAAGTTTGTTACGTATCCCATAAATTGTGTTTATACTTGCGCTACAAACACATTTTGTTTGGTTCCAAGGAAATTCTTTAGTTAATTAGAAAACCCAATAATAGTAATGAGGGCGCCACTGGACGCTCGGCGTTTGCTCGGCGCAGTCTTAATTATGATACGTTCGATAGAATAGTGATACGCTCGAAAGAATCTCATCCCTGATGGTAAATGTACGCTGTACCCTTACCATGTGTCTCAATTAACGTACTCGCTAGCGAGTACTCTGTCCCTTGCACTCTATAAGAACACTTGCGAGGTCTGCGAGGGACAGAGATTCGACTCGCTAGCGAGTACGTTAAATTGTAACTCATGGTAAGGGTACTGGGGGTATCTTATTTGCGAACTCACGACTACAACACTAAACAAAGATGGAATGCGTGAATGCTTTTAACGATAGGTTAAGGGATTAGAGGTGGTAGCGATCTGAAGGGACCTTGCACAAGTTCCTACTACAAAATAAAAGCTTGATCTTTTTTAGTTTCCCCCTAATTGATTCAAATACGCACTAAATACAGTCCCATCTATTCATCACATGCCCAATTGAATGCGGCATAAAACACGCGTTGGTTAATTTTAACAATAGGCCTGTCAGCCAAACTGTTTGCAGCAAATTGAGGAAGATCAGTTAATACGCAGACGCGACAAATATTTGGTATTTTTTTATCTTTCCAGGCTGTTGGGTAACGGTTCTAATGTACTGCATCATCTGCAACTTACGGTTTCCCATTTGCAGACTTATTTTTATTTATTTATTTATTAACACATTACACTATCATTACAGACACCCAATGCGATAGCATACCAATATAATATTTATAAACTGACTTACTGCCTATTCATATCATACATTATTATTACTTATAACATAAAAAGTCACTTTGGTGAATTTACACAAAGAGCATGAGAACAAATCAGTCCTCTCAGCCACTTCGCTTAGAATAAATAAGGCTCGATGTAACTGTCTGTATATCTCCTCATTTCTAATTTGATCCCATGTTCTCCATGGATGCCTTGTTCTTTGCCCTTTGGATGACCTTCAGCCTTCTTAATAAGACCTATTGTTCATAACCAAGTTTCGGTATCGTAATGTAATTAATGCCACCATGCAAATCACTGAATCTATAGCAAAGCAGCACAATTTTCTAGCTGATTGAATTCTTTTATTGACTCTGAAAAGTTTTACCGATCAAGGAACTAGTTTACTAGTGTCACTTTGGTAACAAGGTTTGATAGATGTGTGAATTTAATGACTAATTATAAAATACATTTAATAGCACGTTAAGCGCTTAACTTACAAACAATTTAAAGAGCCATTTAGGTATTAAACAGTCGTTTAGGATTATAAATAAAACGTCTCTTTATTGTTAATAAACTCTTAGCCTGGTTTAGTGAATCCTGTCATCCAACCATGTTTGCCTCATAGACGTTTATAGCCAGTTAACTATGAACTGGCATGTCTGTTCACTTACTCATTGGTCAAACGAAAGGAACAAATCACCCGCTGGGCTGCCCCCATGATTTTTCCATATCAATCGTAAGTATAGTTCTTGAAATTTATTTGCACTTGGTAAAGCCTTATTACCGTCGCTTAAAGTTTATTTCTCGTGTTACGACTGTATTTGTAATGCGTGCAAAGCTTTAAACTTAAAACCGCTGTACCGTAGAAATATGTTTGTAAAAAAACGACCTCCTAATGAAATAGAAACTGTTCTTGAATAAATAAATATCTTTGGAGATCTCTACACAGATTGAACAAAAGTTCCAAACTAAGGTGTATTACGGGTACGAAAAACATATTTATTTTGAAGAATGTATACTTATAAAAAAATAAAATATAAAAGATCACACAATTACACAATTTTTTAACTATATCGGCAATCCAACTCGGTCGGTACTACAGCTAACATTTGGCAGTCAGTCGAGTAAGTGTTGTATTGTTGTTTTGTAGGTTTTTAATGGATTGATCAATTTCCATGAGTTTTACTTAGTTTGATGGAAATCGATTGGTTTATTCGATGTTATGAGTTCAAGCCGCAATCGATCGATTAGGCTTTCGTACTGCGTAGGTTTGTTAAAAATAACGAAAGTACAATGATGTTTGGTAGGGAATGCAATTTAACAGGTTATTATATATTTTTGTATGAAAATGACCGGTTATAACCGGTTATTGGCATTACCTAATATTTGGGTAGTTCTATTAGCATTTCAACCGCATTCACTTTCCTGGTTGCATTATTAACTATTTCCCTGTAAGTAGGTTCGGATTACCATTTTTGGTTATTTTCTAGGTGTCCAGGCATTCTTCAAAAGAACTGAACCTACAGGGAAATGGTTAATAATGCGACCAGTAAAGTGAAAGCGGTTGAAATGCAAGGAGAAATATTATTTACTCCTGAGTTTTGCTCGTTTTCCTATGTTTAATAAGTACTTATTTGTTGCTTCATTAAACAATGTTTTTCGTTGTCCAGTACCTATAATACAATTTATAAGAAGCTTGCTAAACACTAGGTCAATTTGTGTATGATAATTCCCATTATTATTTGTATTTGTGTGGCTGGCTGCTTACCAACCGCGCAGTATTATGACGGGTGCGCCGGAGTGCGTCCACTCGAACACATGCGATTCGTTTCTTATTGAATCCGCGATGTTGAAGCACTGCACTATCACAATGCAACTATTGTACGGTTTGTATGACTTATTGTTAGTTGTTACGTGACATGTTTTGTAATGTTTTTTTTAATGTCGTTTCAGAAGTTATACCAACGTGGAGAATAATTGAGATTATGGAAAGGAATATAATATGAGGTTGCAGATTTTGCTAATTTATAAGAAAATAAGTCCAAAAAAAACCAGTAGGTAGGTATTGTATGAGTACCACTATAACATGTATTTCTAAGGCACTCTAAAACTATGCATAACTATTAAATTCAAAATTCAATAAATTTATTCAGTGAATTGGTCACATGAGCGCTCTTTTACACGTCGTTAATATGGAGTGAATCTACTAGCGCTTCGGAAAAAAACATAATTGCGGAGACGAAGAAATGTAGACAAATCCCGATATCATGGTGACCCATTATTTCAAAGCTTTATCATGTCTTTGTAACTTGTGGTAACTTCGCTAGTTAATGTTAAATTCATGTTCGCTTTTTTAACCTTTAAGTTTTATTGCACCGTTTGTACTTAAATAAAACATTAAAACATTAAAAAATCATGGTGACCCATTATTTCAGAGCTCATGTGAGCGTTAAAATGATGTTCATGAAACGTGGCTAGAACCAATCCGATTAAAAAAAGCTCGCAGAAAAAAAAACAGGCAATCTACCGGGTGACTTCAAATTGGTAATACAAAGTCAATGTTTTACACACATCTTCGTTAAACTAAACCCCTCCTAAGTTTCAAAGTTCATTTTTTCTAATTTTTAATTTATCCCAATTTTTGGGCTTGTTGCGGTTACCGCCACTATGTTTAAATTAGGTTGATAACATCGAGTGACAGGTATGACAGTTGGGTATTAAATGTAGGGTAACCACACCTTAGGACTTTTATTAATTTTATTGGAAAATTACGATAGTTAAAGAAGGCTAATTTAAACAACTTCGTCATTAACTGAGCCATAATCAAGTGTTTTGTATTAACAATTTGAAGCCACGCTGTATACAATGTACACAAAATGCATCATAAATGTTACCCTGTTATTCTGTATATCTATGTAGATTGCAGAATGGCTGCCTTCGCAAATTGTTTGAATGTCCGCGTCGGGTTTATTAGATCAGAGTAGACGGGCGTCACTGTCCCTTTCATGTATGTACCTACATACATATTTACATAAGGGACGCTGAAATGTTACACTCTTGTTGGGTGCGAGCAAATTATTACTTCGCTTTCATTCAACTTTATGTCAGCCATGTTTAACAAACCAATGTAATTAAAAAATGGTGATGCACATTGGTGTTGTTAAGAGGTTATATTTATACGGTGTATCTATTATTATAACATTTTAACATTTAATTCTTTGACTTAACAAAAAAAGGCTTGTTGCACTAGCAATCAGTTTTTGAACCCCCCAAAAAAAGTTAAAAATGCTTTAACTCCTCTGCAATTGACTAAATCAATTAAAATGAAGTCGGCGTCTTCACATTTTTTAACCATAATCCGATTTCATTGTTTTTTAAAACATCAATTTACTTCGTCATTGTCGCTTAGCTATATAAATCAAGATATCTTATCGCCACCCTTAAAATAGGTATCATTGAGTTCTGGTGGTCATCTGTGGTCTTCTTCATCAGGCCCCTTCACCAATTGATACCTTCTGAATGCAAATACTTGACGAAAATAGCTATGTGTATGTCTATCATTATATTATACGAGGTAACAAACTTAAAAAAAATGTTTTTGAACTCGGTTAAGAAATAACTTGATTTTGTTGTTTGTTTTCCGATAAGGCCCTTATTAATCTTTGAAACATCAAATAACTACCTATGTATGAAATATGTCCATTATACTCAGGTTTTTTTCTCTCCGAAAAACCAGCAGTTTAAGACAGTTGCAATTGTTTTCAATTCAAAAATTAATTTTGTTTATTGAATGTTAATTGCACAAAAAATAAGAACAAATGGAGCCCAAAATAACATCAACTCCACTTTTATAAATAAATTATTTATCAAAAATACTGTTACGATATCATCCTTAAACAAAAGCACAGCAGCACAGACCTTATCCATACTCATATATCTGTAAATAGAAGCGACTCAAATGAACACTTTATACAGCCTGTATTCGTGGTCCCTCCGCAAACGTTTGAACAATCCTAAAACTTGCAGATGTTTAATCACACATCCCTAAGTCTTCGAGACACCCTCTATATCACAATGAAAATTAAGAGTTCCACTGACAATCTAGACGAATTAAATGAATCTCACTTACCCCTTATAGTCTCACTAAACTCCACAATTTCACAAACGAAAAACCACCTTCGTACACATAATAAAAGTTCACTTTGGTTCGTGTTGGATGACAATAGACCTACCTACTTCTGATCGTGGCATTATCCTTACAATAGTGCTTTGCATTGAAGCCACGTTGACAAATTGTTGCCAATGGATTTTGTTCTCTATTGCACCGGGATAGGGTTAGGGTTGGATTTAACGGGGTGATAATGTCGCCACAGGGGTCGTAAAAATCCTACCCTCGAATGTGACGCCCCGCGAAGTAAGCTATGATCTGGTCCTGCTCTGTCTTGTCACTGGTAGTTGAGAAAATTGGCCATTTGTAACTAAACCCGGAATTTAGTTTTTTTAAGTACCTAGTGGTATTTTTGTAACAAGGTAAAATAACCCCGAATTAAGTTTTTTTAAGTAGTGGTTATAGCATTTTTGTAACAAGGTAAAATTTTCGTTCCGCGGGAGTTTCATTTATCCAAGTTTTCATAAGTTATAAATTTATTTTTAACTGAAACTATTTTACATTCCCGATTGTTATTAGACAAACCTACCTAAACTAAAGTTCTAAAGGTGTATATTATCCTTAAACATTTAAAAAATGTAATGGATTCTGAATAAATGCATGAATAATAAAATTTCGGACTTGTGATAGATTACCAAGATTACATAGGTACTTATGATTTGTGAACGGACGTGATGTGATCAATATAATCTTGGATTTGAGTTTCATAAGTTACTGACCCATTAACAAATGGTTTTCAAGGCCAGTTAATAATATAACAGTATCACTAACGTCACGGTATTCGAAAACTGACAAAATGTAGGATTGATGTAAGGCCTCGCGTTTTTTTTAGTCTGAAGATTCAAATTAGTAGCCTGGCCACCTGATAATAAGCAATGACCGTCACCAATACACGTCAGCAATGCTAAGGGTACAAACAAGGTGCTGCCTTTCAGTGAATAATCTTTTTTAGACACATTTAAAGGAAGACATGTCATGCTGAAGAAACCAGTCAGTCTTAAACATCTTGTCTAGTCTTCCTGCGGGCCTAGTATCACTGCGTCTATATCGCGTGTCAAATGTGGATAAAGCATCCGTCACTCTCGTACTTATTTACGTGTCAGACGGTGACGGATGCCTCGCCTCATCCACTGTCACACGATAAACGCAGTCATATTAAGGCCCTATGGTCAATTCACAAACCAACCGTATCCTGTAGTTTCACCGCAACACAGATTAGAGGCTATGAATAGGAGTAATGAAATAAATATTTAGCCGGTGGGGCACTAACGCTCCGGCAAACCCCAATCTACAGGCAGTTCGCAAAACGGCCGATTGTTTGCGTCAAAACACCGTGAACGCGTTTTATTGGGCGGATGATACTACCGGTTTTTTTACGCAATAATTTTAAGGGGCACTTTAATAAACGTTAAAAATATCGCTACATTATTTCTTTAATAATATTTGGTGCCATTAGTGATAATCTAATGATTGTTATTTGAATTGATCTAAATTTGTTCTTTGTTTTAATTTAGTATGAAGAACTTTCACTATGGGACCAAATCTTAAATCACGAAACAAAAATGAGCTGTTTCATAGAAAAGTTCAATACGTTCGGTACTCGACCAAAATGTATGAAGCAGCTGTTATTTAGCATAGTGAAAGTTGTTCATATTCGTGGGTAGAACACAAAGGTGATCATTTTGTTCACGAGTTAGGTTTCTTATGAATTTGCAGGTAACGTAAGATTGGTAATAAAAAATGTGACCATTATGGAAATAGGTACACTGTGATGTACAGTCAATGTCATGGACAGTCGACGTCAAAGATATGTTTACATTTTTTCACCTTAAATATTTCATTGAAATAAAGTCCACAAGTGTAATATCTTTGACGTCGACTGTACGAGTATAAGGTAATATTCTGAGTGCTCAAATACTTGATCACTTTGAATGTTACCTTATTGTATATAACGCTGACTGTACACTGCCAAAATAATTTGTATTCATTCGCACGCAAAAGCTTATAATAAAATCACAACTTGAGATGTACACTGGATTCGGTCGATTTAGTATCTAGCACACTTTAGTACTTTGTCACTGTAACGTCATGTTTGAACTGCTGCATTAGATTATCTAAGGCGTTAAGACTGCGCCGAGCAAACGCCGAGCGTCCAGTGGCGCCCTCATTACTATTATTGGGTTTTCTAATTAACTAAATAATTTCCTTGGAACCAAACAAAATGTGTTTGTAGCGCAAGTATAAACACAATTTATGGGATACGTAACAAACTTTAATAACAATTACCCTTTGAGTAGTCAGCTTAACGGGAAAAGGTGGCCACTTTTTTTCGTTAAGTTAATAACTCGAAGGTGAATTGTTATTAAAGTTTGTTACGTATCCCATAAATTGTGTTTATACTTGCGCTACAAACACATTTTGTTTGGTTCCAAGGAAATTCTTTAGTTAATTAGAAAACACAATAAAAGTAATGAGGGCGCCACTGTACATCCGGCGTACGCTCGGCGCAGTCTTAAGGAGGCAAGGTACTAAACTGTGCAGCAATTTTTATTGAACTTGTAGCTCCGCGCTTAAAGTGCTGAGTGTGCTTATTCTCTGTGTCTGGTCTCTATTCTAACAACATTGCTTTTAAGTTTTAACGTGTTCTCGTATCGTTAACGTTTTGATATTTTTCTACTTAGTTGACAATTATACGATACGATCACATGTCGAAAGAAATATTATTTACATACATACCTTCACCCCTTTATTCCCAGAGTGGGGTAGGCAGATCTACAGAATTACCAATAACTCTAAAAACTTGTTGTTCATTCTGTAACCATAAATATTTTGCACAAATAGGCTAAGAGGTTTACCAGTATATTAGTGACAGGTTGCATCCCATCACCTAACAATACTACAAGCCTTTATACCCTTTATTTTACCGCGTAGATATCATAGATGCCCTGACGAGGTGGTTGACCGGCGTACTACCGCGGTAACTAGAGCTTGCTTACTAAATAGAATGATGTGATGATCATTGATCACTAAAATATAGCCCCGCAGACAAGAATGACGTAAAAATTGATAATTCCTCAGCACATTTCACTCTTACGAAGAAGATGCACGAAGCTAAGTGATAAGATAATTTTTGTTATACGTCCTAAGTTTTCTGTAAAAAGAAAATACCCGGCCATAAATAATTACTTTCTTCCCTTAAGACTACGCCGAGCGTACGCCGAATGTACAGTGGCGCTCTCCTTACTTTTATTGTGTTTTCTATTAAATTAAAGTATTTTCTTGAAATTGGTCGGTATGTTTTTGTACTACAAATGAAAACACCACTTTTAGGATATATTACATAGTTTAATAACAATTCACCTTCGAGTTATCAACTTAACGGAAAAAAGTGGTCACCTTTCCCCATTAAGCTGACTACTCAACGGGTAAATGTTATTAAAGTGTGTCACGTATCCCATAAATTGTGTTTTTACTTGCGCTACAATAAACTATCGTCTGATTGCAAGGAAATTCTTTACTTAAGTAGAAAACAAAATAAAAGTAATGAGGGCGCCACTGAACGCTCGACGTTTGCTCGGTGCAGTCTTAATATAACTACATCCTTTTTCAAGTGGACTATAGCGGTCGTTTCAAATACCCTACAATCAATCCCTTCACTCAAAGGGCTTAATCAATCCCTGAGGACAAATTTTTGTCAACGCGCTCAGCAAACAATTAAAACGGAACTGTTGACTTTGTAAACTAAAAACTACAAATACGATTTATATGAGGGCCGCGGGGTTCAGCGCCGGGGCGGGGGTGCCAGGCGGAAAAAGTCACGCATTTTGATGGCTCTTTTTGCAGAAAATGTACTGTGGGTCCATGGAATACTTACTGATATATTAGGCCCTTAACTACGAAATTGGCGTTTTGTATGGACAATTTTATGAAAGCGGTGGTTTTTATACATTTAATTTTGCGGATTATTTAGTAGCGTCAAATGCTAACCAAACAAAATTTTGGCAGGATATTGGACACTTCTAAGCTAGCTTCCTAAAACTCTGCGTAATTGAAACACTTGAACTCGCAGCACATCAAAAGAGTTGAGTTCACACTTTAATTTTAAACATTATAAGCAAGAAATTTAACCATATTATTTGCATTTCAAACTTTTGTAACATAGTGTATTTATGTTATTTAAAAAGAATTTCATAGGTAAGGACCCAATATAGAGGTATAATTGTTTGAATTTTCATTTCGTCATCAGACATTACAACACACATTACATTACACAATTCACAACTCTAACCTTACCTGACCTACGTTTTGGAAATTCTGAAAACATGTAGATTTGAGTCAATTTTTTTTTCGCGTAAATAATTTTGGTAAAATGATATCTATATCTATGACTCCCGATATTTTCTAGAGCAGCCACCACGACTATCATGAAAACGCAATCTTGGCAAGACTTCTCCAAGCTGCCGGAGTGATGTCAGAAAGTAACTGGATGCAACTAGCATACAAAAGGTCGTTGTGGAGGCCTATGGGGAAGTCCTAACGTCCTAACATCTCTATTCCACTGAGTAAAACTATATTGCCTTAGACGTGTGTATAATATTGTCAAGTTTACAATTTAGCTGTTACTAATAGTAATGGCGGTCGAGTGAAAATCAATACCATAACACTTCAAAAACAATATGGTTTAACCGTCTTATGTAAAGCCCCAGATCATTTGACAAGTTATCGTATTGGTTTTAAGTCAGCCGGCATTACTGTCAAGTAAATAAGAGCTATCGTAACATTGACAATACGATAACAGGGGCTTATTATGACATAGTTATGCAATTCTGTTTACGCTGAGAGAAAAGGACAGAGCTATATAATAGCCATAGCTCTGTCCCTTACACTCACCGTAAAATGAACTGCATAGTTATGTCATAATAACCCCCCAGGTCAAAAGCAATATTGTTTTTCCGAGAAAGGTAGCAGTAAGTGTCTGCCGTAATGACCATGATGATGACAATCTCTTCAAGACTTAAAACTGATTCCCTTCATGCATTGCGAACGAGAGATACCTACACAAAATGTACTTGAAAAATATCGCCATCGGCCAACCTTCCCATAAAAAGCAAATCGGCTAAAACTATAAGCAACTTTCCGTGTTTGTTGTTCGGCTCCGCCTGGGAACCCCACTACCCCACAGCTGGGCTGAGCGCTCTGGCAAACAGGGGCTCTTTGTGCCCGCCATCGCAAAGTAATTTTGGTAGGGAATTATTTTAAATATGTATGCCGATGTGGAAAAGTTCGCAGGAAGTGGAGATGTTTTCTGGAATAATTGAGGTAATAGGGATGGTATAGATAAGTTTTGAGTATAATCAAACGTTTAATTGGTGCGGTTCGAATGATTACTCTAATAGAACCGATAATATTATCGAATTTCACTTTATCGATTGAATCATTTCGATGAAATTTCGGCTGACACCATGCTGTTTTCAAGGATATCTCAAACATTAATTACGTGGATTAGTTTAGGTTAGACTTGTGACTGCCAAAAACAAAACATGCAGGCAGAAATGCCTTTCGATAAAATGAAAATTTTGCTTACTTAATGATACGTTCGTTTCGATAAAATAGTTCAAAAAAAATCAAAAATTCTAAATATTTATTCAGTAAATAGGCCACATGAGTGCTCTTTTACACGGCGGTAGTATAGGGTGAGTCTACCAGCGCTTCGGACAAGACCATCATTGCGGAGAAGAAGCGCCGCAAGAAACTCCAGCAGAAGGTCATTTTAGTAGTTACCCATAATAGTTTTGATTGATGTGCCCGTCTCAAAATACACCAAAGTAATCGTCAAGTCTTAGGGTCGTATGCATAAACTGATCTCGATTGTAATGTTTGTCTCAAGGTGCGTTTGGTCAAGCCTGCTCAGCCAAGATGAGTTTATTAATTAAATCAGTAATTTCTGATACGTCTTAAGAGCGGCATCTTACTTAGATCAGCCATATTATTCTTTGAAGAGCTCACTTTTCAACTCGACCGACGAATTATTAACCGGCGTTTTTAAGTTTACCGTAGCATTTTATGGCGTAGATTCTCAATTCGGAAAATAATTAAAAAAGCATCACGTTGGTAAAATAAAAACAGCTCACTTAATTACGCACTGCTCCAATTAATCCTTGATTTACGGCTCAGAGTCAGCTGGCAGTTAATACGCTCATAAAATCTAAACTAGTACCCTAAATTATGCAAACCTATAACTAAACCCTAGAATAAAATTTCTTTAACCTATTCCTATGTACAACCTGGATTTTTGAAGGCATGGAGTCCGCTGAGTGGACTATATTATGCCGTTGGTTATTGTAAACCGTATCGCCTGATTTTAATTCATTTATTTTTATTCGCAGCGCAAGGAAGCGGCTTGAGAGCTTTATCTACTCTTTCCCCTAGCTTATATTCCATGGGAATATAATAATTATACTTTTAAATTTTTAGCTATTCCCAATTGAGAAATTCCCCTGCTCTTTTTCTGATTTGTGTTGGTTAGGGATATAATGCCTTCTCTTTTTCATGTACTCAAACCGATGACTTGCAAGCTGCACAATTTTGGATTGTGCTTGGCAGTTTGCTGATGCTGCACTCACCTGATGTGACATCAGGAAGAGATGCAGTCCATCATCATTCTGCGAAGACGCTGTGTCCATATCTCAGGCCGAGATGTGTGACACAGGCGCTTCTATTTTATATAATGTTTTGTTGTTTTTATTGAGATAGGGTTCTAATAAAATAAAACTTTTAACATTGTTTTTAGATAACTTGAATCCGAGAGTGATCCGATAGAGGTCGAAGCACTGACGGATGAAAGGGACAGAGGTCCGCTATTGTCTTCAAATAAGCTTCATCCTTGTTTCGGGAGATTCCTCAATTACCTTTGTGAGGCAATACAGCATCCTCAATGCATGGATTGTCAAATTTGTTTTGTAGGGTCAGGCAGGCAGGTTAATTTTCATTATTATTCGCCGCCCCTCTTTTCCGAGGTTTTGTAGGGCGGAAGTCCACTGTGTTAATGTTGTCGGTTTATTAATCTGCATTCACAACGACACATAAATTGCACAGCAGGCTATCCGGCATGACTGGACGAGTAGCTAATGTTTACTCCTCGTGTAGGTAGATGTTAGGGCAAGTAGGCTTCATCCTTGTTCCCAGAGGGACGAGGGATGTAGTGAAATAAGGTTGCAATGCAAAAATAGACCTTATTTCACTGTACCTTTTTAGGTTATACGTCGCATTTGCTTTTAATATTTTAAATTTAAAAGCAAATGGTTCGATAGAACGGCGGTTATTTATTTTTGTTTAGTTTTTAGAGAGTCGCTCCTAGGCCTGCGGGCCGGGCGCATCACTTGTGCATATTTATAAGTTACGAGTTAAATAAAAGAATAAGCAGTGAAGTTTGTGTTTTATAATCGAAACCTTCACCATTCTTTACACTACCTACACAGTACTTCGCTGAAGCCTTACCTAAGCTAAGCTAGAATATGCTTAAAATATGGTTTGTCCTTATGTTTCACTGTGAAATTTGAATTTGACAGAAAGTGGCCAAAATACAGAGCGAAAGCTCTTAGATGGTGCTTCGGGTCTGTACCTGTCTCTCACTCTCTCTCATACAATCTTATTAAGAACGAGTCAGAGACAAGTACAAAACCGAAGCATTGCGGCTGTAGGTTTATTGTTCGTTTATGAGTACCTATGGGGGTCTTGCGTTCTCACTGTCAGCTGCCTAGAGCGCCGTAGAGTATAAACACCGAAACAGCCTAGGTGTTGTATTTCACCCAAAACAAGTGGACGGGTCGGAAGGGGCCGCCCTAGGCGTACTTTTTCAAGTCAAATCGGAGAAATACTAGAAAAGGGCTGAATCTTAAGTACCCGAAACCGACGTGCGTGCATGACTCGATGTATGAATGTGGAAGAAGCGAAAGAAATTTGTCAAGATCGTAGCAAGTGGAAAGAAGTGGTCTCTGCCTACCCCTCTGGGAAACAGTCGTGATTTAATGTATGTATGTATGTATGACTAAGTCCCAAGCTAATACTATGGGTACGAAGCAACGATCAAAATACTTACATAGAGAAATAAATACTTGAATACGTAAAAAACATCCAAGGCTAAAGAACATCTCGTGGTCATCACACAAATATTTGCCCTTACCTGGAATCAAACCTGAGACCACTACTTTTGGATGCAGGGTCACTACTTACTACACGTCGTCAACAAGATCCTAAGTAAGAAGATTCTTAACACACCGGAGATGATAGTTTCGAAGACTTGATATTAATTTAATCGTGTCTTGAAACCGCCCTCAGTTTCTGTCATAATTTTACAACCTCAAAATAAAACATCGTATCCGAAACGCAACTGATTATGAGGGTCTTTCTAGTCAGCCTTCCATCTTACTAATATTGTAAACGCGAAAGTTTGTGTGTGTTGTTACTAGGGAATGCAAATAACCGGTTTCAACCCGTTATTTTCATACAAAAATGGTTAATAACCGGTTAAATTGCATTCTCTAGTAGTTACTCCTTCACGCTGCAACACAACAGCAGGACGGATTTCGATAAAAATTTAAATGAAGATAGCATATACCCTGGATTAACACATAGGCTACATTTTAATCCTGAAAAAATTTAAAGTTCCCAAGTAAACGATAATCGAAATCCACGCGGACGAAGTCACTGGCAGAAGCTAGTTTTTAATATAACAACCGCCTCATCTCCCTGAACCTCCCCAAGTCTTCTCCACGTCCTTAAACCCTCGAAGGCTGTCATAAAGCTTCTAAAACAGTACATAACCTACATAAGCGCACGGCAAACAGGCGACATGAGCCCCCACGAGTATTGTGTCCACACAATATAAGTGCAAATAAACCGGATCTCTCCGCAGCCCGGATGCGGTGCAGTCTGTCTGGAAAATTGTGGAATTGGGGGGAATTACGGGTGTAAATCATATCTCGCTAATATTATAAATGTGAAAGATCGTCTGTGTGTGTTTTAGTTGGTTACTCCTTCACGCTACGGCCCCGCTGTATACCCTGGATTAACACAGACCGGCTACTTTTCATACCGGAAAATTTTAAAGTTTTCGTGGGAACAACGATATTCAAAATCTTCACTACATGGGATGGCCGAATAACTAATTCAACGCGGACGACGTCGCGGGCAGATGCTATTTATTATGATATATTTTGAGCATTTTCGAACAACTATCCAGCAGAAGCTAAGAAAGGAGGGAATGTATGTAAGGTTTATGAATTTAGGAAGCTTTGTAGACTCTTATATTGATTAAAATGAACAAACCCCTTCTGCTCGTTCCACTCGTCGTCACACCTAACTTTCATAATGTAGCCATCTATAAAGTCAGTAAAGTCAAATTCAAGCATCAATTCGTTGATCATTAACGAAAATAAAACGTGGGTAAAATCAAAGGTACCATTTTCCTAATAACTATTGGCATTCTTCGCTTTTCTATGACACACGAGTGACAAATATACCGTCAGTTGCGAGTGCAAGCGTGATAGCGATAGCCAGCCGAAAGCTATTCAGAATCTGGGAATACTAGTAAGTATGGTAAGAAAAGGCTCGTCACTTTTGGACTTTAATAGCGTTGAAATAGTTGAAAAGTGATGAATATTTTTTTACCGCAACTCTCTCCGCAGGTTGCTAAATGAGTTTTGGACGAAACATAATTATGTCTGGCGGAAAAATGTGCACCATTTTACGACTCGACTCGGATTCCACGATTATCAAGCCAAGTTACACTCGTATGAAAATAGTGCCTTACACATTTTCAAGTAGACTTTGAGCACGGCACAAGTGAGATTAAGTCAGACAGCTGTTTGAAGCCAACAAAGGAGGTAATGTACAGTTACGGACTATTCACGGGTTCTCTTGGCGAAGGTTTATGAATTCAAGAGGCTTTCTAGCTTTGTGAAACCCACAGATATAAATACGCACAGATAACGTAAACTCCTCAGTTTGTACGGCGAATGCTACACGCAAGATCCATATTGTTAACCGTCGATATAAACTGTCGGATTACGATGTTTATTGACGTGTAGGGTAGTGTATTGACGGATCACAACATATTTATCGCTGGATTTCTGGAAATCCTTGTGGTATGATCCCAAATCCTGGATCGCGCGTCATTGTGGCTGGTTTTAGTGTCACGCGGACCGTCAGTACGGATCGATCGATCTGTACTAAGCTTAGGGAGCGTTTTTTTTTTACATACATACATACATTAAATCACGCCTGTTTCCCAGAGGGGTAGGCAGAGACCACTTCTTTCCACTTGCTACGATCTTGACAAATTTCTTTCGCTTCTTCCACATTCATACATCGAGTCATGCACGCACGTCGGTTTCGGGTTCCTACTTAAGATTCGGCCCTTTTCCCGTATTTCTCCAATTTGACTCGAAAAAGTACGCCTATGGTAGGGTTTTCTTTTAAATTTTAATTAATGGCTTTCACTCCTGTTAAGGTGTATTTCGCCAATGTCAAGTTATTTATAGACACTCCCATGGACTTATTAGAGCAATAAGTCCGTGGATATCACACGTGAAGACAATTGTTCGGTAAAAGAGAACTTTCTCCAATGAACTAAACAGAAGCACATGGGGTTAGCTCCACGCGCTTCTGTCAAGTCCAGGGAGCGTTTTAGAGTAATGCGGACGGGTGCTGTCAGTCGTGACAGTCGTCGTCCTGTCATTATCTGTATTAGATCGGTCTGTGCGGAGCGTTCCGTACTGACGGTTGACACTAAAACCAGCCTATTTCATTTTCTCTCTTCTTTCGTCTGCCTCGTACAAAGAACGCTTCAGTACTGATGTGATCCGTATTGATGGTGTAGGATGTGCCGTTAATTATCACAATATTTATTGACGTGTAGCGTCAGCCTATGAAAACTAACCGTGTCACTTTTTTCTCCCAGTCGACGTCACAAGAGAAGAGAATTCCCCGTTTTCCGCGTAAAATCGATTGAAAGTCGTCGCTTTTTTGGACTATTGCAGTTTATTATCTATCAAGCAACGAGGCATTTTCTTAATTTTCACGCCATAACGGAAGCAAAAACAGGCGCGCGGAACGTCAGTAGTAAGTAGTAACGCAACCCTATCCTATCCTACCCTCCTAAGGCCCACCATACAACGAAATTTGTCAGTGGAATATGAATCTATTATGAATGAAATAAAGTCAATTTTATAATTTGATCAGTAGTCATAAAAACAAAAGAAATTTCAATTTAATTCCTTGGCATTAGATCTTTATTCCAATGGCCGTATTTTGTACTACTATTAGTACAAGGAACCTCAGGAGGATAAGTAATTTCTATCTCGTCACTTGACGCAGTCATAGGTTCTATAGTGGTTCAACATTTAAAGTCCTTGATGGTACGACTTTTCCATGTTAGGTAGATGGCGATTCATAGGTATAATGTAGACGAAGTTAGAGCGATGATTTAGGAAAGTTGTGGTTATTAAAACATACACGTATAGTATATATGCATAGCAAACAGAGGGATAAAAATATTAGGATCAGTAACTAACTATATATAAAATTTTAAGACGATAAATTGCATTGCATAATTAAACCCTATAAAAGAAAAAATAAGAACTGAATATACAGGATGGCTCATTTAGATCGGTCAGTATGGGAAAGTCTGAATCTATAAGACATACGAAGATCTGTTCTTAGGAATCATGTCATCGATTTTAATAACAAGTAAAACTGCATTCATAAATTATAAAAGAATCCTGTACTCAGCTCGGAATCGAACTCGGATGTTTTGAAAAATAAAACTAACACAATTTCTATTTAGATAGCAAATGTTGCTATGAAATATGGTGTCTAAAATTAATAAATTGCATTGTTTGCATATCCCTTCATTTTATTTTAGTAGCTCTTCGAAATTACTACCATTTTATCAATATTATAACATTCAACTCGTTTAAGTGCGTAAAATTGTCTCTAGAGTATGATAATGCATTTTATTAATTTTAGACATCATGTTTCAAAGTAACATTTACTGCTTAAGACCTACACAACCAGTATATAGGTAAATAGAAATAAGTAGCATTAGTTATCTTTTTCAAAAGGTTTTTTTTAATGTAGTTATGAATGTAGCGGGTGGTAGGACCTTGTGCAGGGTCCGTCCGGATCGCTACCACCGCCAAACAGCAGTGTTCGCATTATTGTGTTCCGGTTTGGGGATAAGACAGCCGGTGAAATGACTAGCATAGAGGCATTCTATCTTAGTCCTCAGGGTTGGCAACGCATTTGCAGTCTTACGATTGCTCTGCAGTCTTGTGAATGCGAATGTCTATGGGTCACAGTTTCCACTTACCATCAGGTGGCCTGTGTGCTCGTTTGTCATCTCTATGCCATAAAAAAAAAAAAAAAAAAAAATTGTTATTAAAATCGATGACCTGGTTTCTAAGAACAGATCTTCGTGTGTCTTATAGTTTCAGACTTTCCCATATTGACCGATCTAAATGAGCTACCTTGTATATTACATTCAAAAAATAGTCCCTTTTTTAATTATCCTTCTGGCATATATACAGCATGTTCCAATTTTAATTTACCGTTTCTCATTTGACAGCGACACTGTCAATAACAATCCACTAGGCCCCACTCGAGCCGTGTTTGCGACTAATAAAAAGGCGTCGATTGATTACTTGACACGTGTCAGTACATCAAAAGATTCGCTTTTACACTACACTGGGTGATTTAGGGTGTAAACGGTGATAGCCATCCAATAACACGCACTTAGGAACGCGAAAATAATGATAATATTTAGTCTACAGAATCAAATTATTTTGAAGTTTAAATTAATACCGTACGTTGCCTGTGCTAAGTTATAAGACATGATTATAGGTTAAATTAAATAATAGTCCCACAACAACAGGCTTTAAGTAAGTAACACTATTATAAATTACTGGCCTGCTGACTGATTATCCTTACTACAATGCATTTATCAAGGAGCTAACTCAGGAAGAGTAGGTAATAATAATTTAGGATATTAAAATGGATGAGTTCTGAGTTTATTTATAAACAGCCTATTTTTAAACAAGTATATCGGACTAAAAAAAGAAAAGAAAGGACAAGATTGATCAAATTGGTTTAAAAGGCCTACTGATAAAGGCTGTAGTCTTGAATTGATTTTCTTGTAATGAAAAAATACCCAACACACTTTACTTGATAATTGTGTTTTAATCTTAAATTAATTTCTACACTAAAGCCATAAGCTACAACTATAAATGACACCAATAAACATGTCCCCTTTATTCGTCTTTTTTGCCTCCATTAAAAAAGGGCGCATCTGTTCCCAACTGCTCACAGCGCAGCATTTAAGTCCACCCCAGAGGGAAGAGTTTTCTTTAAGTAATGTTTCAGATCGGTCTTTTTGGTCGACGGGTAGTATCCTCTCGTTAAGGGCGCGTGCGCCGCGGTGCGAACTGCAAACACCCTCGCGGCGTTTACCGTAATCGATGTTTGATTACATGTAATTTATTCCTTTAGGATTTATTCGGTAATGTGGGATCAGTACTGGTTATTAAATTTTATCGTTCAGATTAAATATTGAAAACCATTTATTTTGATATGCTTCATGTCTTTGGTGTGCTGTTGCTAGAGAATAGTTGGTAATGTTTAATATATCAGCAGAGAATAATAATTAAACTATAGAAATCAAACAGCCTGTATGTATAACAATCAATAATACTTTATTTTTGACCAAAAGTTATACATCCATGTAGAACAATATCATTTCTAAAGATAGACACATTATTTAATTATGTAAGGGCTGACTCATTTTGCCCCTAAAATAAAAAAGGGGGCAAACTAATTTCTGAAAAACTTTAGAATCAAGCAACTTCGCAGCGCTATTAACCGTTTTAATATCAGCCCGTAATAAACAAAGGCGGTTTAAAATTTAAGCTCACAGTTAAATTGTTACGTTCGGAATAAATTAAGCGCAAACCGTCGGGACGCTGTAATAAGTGATAACTCTCTCAAATAATGAAAATTGTTCGTCCCCTGCCAACGGCGCGTTCGTACTGCGAGAGATGAAATGTAAATTATTTTAATCTAAGGGTATTCTGAGGCCGTATACAGGGTGGTCTTAAGTCACTAAAACTAAGTTCTGAAGTTGCAAGTTTATTTTTGGTCTTAATGTATAATATTACTAGCAACCCGCCCACGCTTCGCTTCGGTTTATTTGAGTTTTCTATAACACACGTACATAAAACAAAATTTATTATACATAAAAACCTTCCTCTTGAATCACTCTATCTACTAAAAAAAACCGCATCAAAATCCGTTGCGTAGTTTTAAAGATCTAAGCATACATAGGGACAGACAGCGGGAAGCGACTTTGTTTTATACTATGTAGTGATAATTCAAAGATTCCTTATTGAATAAACGGCAGCTTTTTTGAGCTTGTTTGTAAGGTTGTGATAGGATTCTAGCTATACTATTAGTCCATAATGATTTATACAAGCGATAAAACCCAAAAAAATATGATTTATTTAAATGTTTATGACTGTACATTTTGTAAATTAATCACATAAAACGGTTTATTATCTCCTTCTGATACTAAGTAAATGAGCAAGACATAATATTGCTACCAAGTAATAAGGCTCGGACATTTTCTGTTTCTTTTACTTAGGCCCTATCAAGCCTTCTTAAGATGTATCTAAAATACATGGTGTCCTAATTTGAGCAGGCACAATTATAAAACCGAGAATCTGTCTGGTTTTTAATTGAAATATTTATAATTGCGAGCCCGGCCAAATGCGATATTGCGAAATAGAATACCGACGGCGTAAAGCAATTATTGTTTTTACTTTGTCTCCTACTTGCTAAGGGAATGGTAAAAAAAATAACGAATATTTTTATTATATTTGGGAAACTGAGTTTTTAGAACGAATAAAAACGATTGTTTGCTTAATAAGTCATAGAGGTTTAAATATTAAAACTAGAACTGCTTTGCTTCAATTTAATATGACCATACAAAATTATGTGTTCAAATCATAAGTATCACACTATTTCTGTTCAACTGCTAACCTAACCAAAAGCCATCTATTATTATTTTGGTGTAAAAAAAATGTTAGTATGTTGTCTCTCTAATTTATTGCATAGTGCAGTAAAAAAAACAAGACTTGATTGACGAACTAAAAAAGTACGGCGAAGTTAACTTGACCAATTGAAAATCAAAATGTTTGCCACTTAACTTTATTGGGTATCATGTAATAACATAATCATTGAACTGTTCCATTAAATCTGATACGACACCAAAAGCGTCAAAAGTAACAAATAGGCAATTATCACCGCACGATCTCAACAACTCTCCACGCCACGTGGCCCGGCTGATATTACTTTTTTATTTGCCTGAACACCCCTTCAGAAGTTGTCAACATGTTTCGTTGTATATTTACAAACCACCCTGTACAATTCTAAAACAACAAACAAGGCAAAATCTACCTTAAAGCTTTACAGATAAGAGAGTAGTGTTGTCGTGGCGTCGGCAACCTTTTATTGGATTTTGTTGTTTGCACATAGGATATTATTCGTCCTATGGAGTGGAGAACTATTTGTCAATATTCTTTGGTGACGCTGTCCTTTCCCATGGAAATAGATTAAGCTGTGTTTTAGATTTAAAAATAACAAAAGATTAGTCTGATTGCACCCTCGGCCTCGGTTGATAGTGAATAAGTGTTTAAATATGTTCTTTAAAGTTAAAAGGATATTATAACATTGACTATAAGGGTTATTTAATTTGATACTATTTTAGTAGTATTAACGAAGTTTTCTTTTAATGTGTACAAGATCGATGGAAAGATTGCCACTGTATTAATTGTTTCGACACGTTTATGTCATTCGTAAGAAATATTTTTAACTTCTTGTCATAAAAATAGTACCGATAGGATACACTTCAACAACCACCCTTCTTATCCACTCAGCTGTTTAATACAGTACTTCACGATGTTTTTCTTTCACTGTATTAAACGTACTAAAGTAGAAAATCTCATTAGGACATGGCTATCGCTGGGATTTGAACTCGGTTGGTGCTTTTATGATCACGAGTGATTGGTACCCTTAATCACCAGGCCACTGATGCTTACTTGCAAAGAACATGTTACTATGCGTTTTCGTATTGCACCTAAAAAAACAATATCCCAAATAACCTCGACGTTTAGACTGTGTTACAGCCGTGGCTGCGAGAAGACGTATAGATTGTTCATTTTCTTTTCGTGTGAGTTAAGTCCCGTTTCGTGTTTAAATCGTGTTAGTTTAAAAGTATGTAAAAAAAACAATAAATAACCATAACATATATACGATTACCATGTCAAAAAATCTTACAATTGAATAATAAATGGTTTTTGAATCACCATGTATTCTAAAAACATTGTGAATTCCGAATATAAATTCTGCAATCACACTTGGGTAAAGAGTATCAGCAGCCAGTATATTCAAATAAAAAATAAAAATTCTCACCAGCCAGTGACAATGACAATTGTTTTGTCTAAAAAACCTCTGATCCGAAGCTTCATCAAAAAGGTATTTCATTAAGTCCTTGCCCGAGTCGTGATGGACTTGAAAGAAAGAACTCACATTCCTTTAGTCCTCTTGATGAAGAATGTTCATTTTAAAAGGCCGGTCTTTTCTTTTGTTTCCGCGTTATTCCTTGTGGAATTCATTAGGTGTTTAGTTTTTTAGTGCGAGGTCAATGGTTTTTTTTTGGAAAATGAATGTTTTTAGTTGTTTAAACTAATAAGGTTGACGATGCACCTAATAGCGTCTATCTTGTCTTTGCAGTATTTGGTTTCTAAAGAAACGTGAAACATGGTGATGATATGCCTTCCGGGATAGATTTGATTTTACTTCATATCTACATACATTGAGTTTCAAAAAAAAAAGTCGTTACTTTGGTATAAAACAAAAGTAATAAAAAATAAATTATGTAGATAAACTAATATCTTTTTAAGTCCTATTCGCCGTACCGTAACTAGGCATTGCCTGTATCGGAAAGAGTTTAACCACGTACCTATGTTACTTCTTTTTAGATTTTTTCTAAAATATTTCATGCACTACATAAATTTATTTGATGGAAAGAAAAATCTTTACCATAAAGCTCTAAATATTAAGAAGAAACCAACCACTCTGTATAAACACCTTCTTGAGCGCCTGTTTCAAAACTTACTTTCCTTCCATGTTTTAAACAAAATGGCGAACTCCTATTCAGAACAATGAATTGATGTACCAAAGTAATTCCATTTTGACTGGCGTCCGCTTCATCGCATTAAACATGCAAACGCTGCAGCTCCAAGTTTGATCGATTTGTTTGCAACAAAGCGATGGCAATTCAATTTAATTCTGCACTGCAGGAAACTTGTATAATTTCTAAAATAAATGGAATGAAATAAGTAGGTAGGTAGGTATATGTAAAAAACACGATACTAAAATTTGTTATTTTACTTAGTGTTGGAAGGACTTTATACAGGGTCTGTTAAAATCACTTGAAGTACGACCTACCGTCTAACGGCAGTGTTCGCATTGTGGTGTTCCAGTAATGGAATAAGACAACCGGTGCAATGACTAGCATAGAGGCATTCTATAGTCCTCAGGGTTGGCAACGCATTTGATGTCTTTGGATAGCAATCTTGAGATAAAATAAAAATAATAAATTAAAACCAAGGGACGATCTCACACAAATTGACCTAGCCCCAAAGCTCTAGGTTTGTATTATGGGACTAGACAACGATGTAAATACTTATACCTATAGAGAAATAAATACTTAAATACATAGAAAACTAAATACTCGTGCTCATCACACAAATATTTGCCCTACCGGGAATCGAACCTAGGACAGCTAGCTTCGTAGGCAGGGTCACTACCAACTGAGCTATCGCGTCGTCAAATGTCTATGGGCCTGGTCTTATTCCAACCATCAGTGGCAGCTCTCTTGTTTCTCTTTTATAGTATACTCATCTTTATGTGTAAGTTGTAATGTGAACGGCTGAACGGATTTATGTATCTCTTTATCACTACATAGTATAAAACAAAGTCGCTTCACGCTGTCTATCCCTATGTATGCTTAGATCTTTAAAACTACGCAACGGATTTTGATGCGGTTTTTATTAATAGATAGAGTGTTTCAAGAGGAAGGTTTATATGTATAATAAATCCTGTTTCATGAACGGGTGTTACAGAAAACTCACATAAACTGAAGCGAAGCGAGGGCGGGTCGCTAGTTATCATTAAAATTGTCTTGACAAATCAAGTGTCTTGTAACTGGTAAAAATGTGTGAAAATCGTTGTCTAAATCGAATTCTTCATGTTTTTGAATATTTCTTGACCATCTTTTGGCCCTTATAATAAAGGACAATATGTATTGTTTCTCACGAATAAATGTATTACTTATTTACTTGTTTCTTTCTTTCTTTTGTTATTACAGTACAGCATCAGTAACCACAAAAACCAAATGTACAATTATATTTAACGATACTCACCTTTTCAGCGTTAAATAACGTATTTTAAGTGAATAAAGCATTTATCCAGCCGGATAAAAACACGAACCCCCTGTACAATCGCTGCAGACCCCGCTAAGTGTTTTGTCCGCTTCTCTGCATTATTGATGCTCACCGGGCCCATTCCCAGTACCCACTATCTGCGTATACTTGTGTTATATACAGGGTGTGCAGGGATTTACAGAATACAGGGGGTTTGAAAAGTAAATGACATTGCGAAATTGGAATAAAATCTAGAGATGGGCCGACTAGTCGCCGACTAGTCGGGAACGCCGACTATTCGGCACCATTTGTAGTCGGCTATTAGTCGGCGACTAGTCGGCAAAAAATGCCGAATATTCGGCACTTATTAGCCTAGGAAAATATAGGAAGAAATTAAACCATTTTATAACAAACTTATTTTACATTTAAGTTTTTAATGCACAGGATGAATAAGTTATAGTTTGTACTATGTTGCGTTATTTATTATTTAACATACGTCTTATTTTACTCTAATCAAAACAAGAAATAATATTAACATTATTATTATTTAAAAATAATAATACAATCATTGAGGAACTATATGAAGGCAGTAACAATTGTTTATAATATTATGTACCTATTAGTATCATCGACATTCTATTTTATTAGTTTTTCTTACTTTTCTACTTTTAATTAACGTTATTAACGTAACGAAGCACGCCGGCGAAATAATGACGTAAACAAAACTGGTCAAAACATAACCGCGAGACGAATGACGCGAGAAACGAAGCGACACGAACGTTTCCGATTGCACCCGAATTTAGCTAAAAACCTACGATCGGCATTGCCGACTAGTCGGCCGATTAATCGGCAATTCAAGAACCGACTAGTCGGCCGACTGGCTAGTCGGCAAAATCCCTAGTCGGCCCATCTCTAATAAAATCCCAACTTACTGGGTTTCCGTAATATTTGGTGTATTTTTTTGTTTATATAATAAAAATCCGTGATTAGCGTATGATTTTGTAATAATGTAAGAATAAACCTTCATTCCAATTTGTACTCTGGATTTTTATTTGAATGAAATAAAAAGTGTGATCAGTCTAATGAATATTCTGTACGTATTGAATTCTTTATTAGACATTGTATTTTTTTTTTTTTTTATGGCATAGAGATGACAAACGAGCACACAGGCCACCTGATGGTAAGTGGAAACTGTGACCCTTAGACATTCGCATTCACAAGACTGCAGAGCAATCCTAAGACTGCAAATGCGTTGCCAACCCTGAGGACTAAGATGGAATGCCTCTATGCTAGTCATTTCACCGGCTGTCTTATCCCCAAACCGGAACACAACAATGCGAACACTACTGTTTGGCGGTAGGTTAATGGATAAGACGGTGGTAGCGATCCGGACGGACCCTGCACAAGGTCCTACCACCTGCAAAATAAGTCGGAGCTTTGACTTGTATTTAATGTTTTTTCGTCACACTTGCACGTAAACAGTATCCAAACATAATAGGTTACCCTGGCCGGAATGACCCATATAAAACCCTCGAGCTTTCTTTTTGTCATAAAACCCAAGGTCGGTAAGTTTTTTTTTTAAATTTATATCACAGCACACAAGTCATGTAAGTTCAAGCAAGGAGTTTACACGCAATTGATTTTTTGTCTCAAATTGTTATCTACTTAACCAGGAATTTCATTGCAATCTCGCTACATGTTACTTAAATACTCAAGTAATGTTCTTAATAATCGACTTTAATAGTTTTTTGTATTAAAACGTCCAATTTAATTTTATTTTTACACTACGTCATGGCTGTACACCTACTTAAGTATTTGCTCTTAATGTTTCTGAACGAAACATTTGTATAATCTGTGTGGAGCGGGCAAAAAGCCCGCCATCCGCTTAAAAAAAATCACGTATTTCGTAATAATTGTTTACTTAGTAGTTTACTTGTGTATTAAAGCTATAATTCATAATTGTTTATTCGCAAATGTGATGAAAAACATTATATGTTTTACGGGCGGTACGGGAATTACGAACCTCGACTCAGAAAGCCCTACTCAGGGCTTCTACTAGAGCCTCGATCGTATTTCCTTACTTACCGCCTTTAATACACAATGTACTATTATGTAATAAATTGTAACCAAACTAAACTCTATCTACATACGTGCTTGTACTATGGGTACAGTCGACGTTATAAATATATTTACACTTTATTATTATTGGGGGGTTTTGGATGGGCCTTGTGTGTCACTTCGACCATTGCTGATCTTTTGTAACAGCCCTTTGTTTAAAGTTCACCGCAAAGGCCCGTTGCGTCTAAGAATTTCCAGATGCTTTGGGCCGTGAGAAGTTGTATCTCCTGTGGGTCCACAATATGTCGCCCTAGGTAGATACTTCTGTTACGCATTAGTGGTCCGCAAGAACAGAGGATGTGCATTGCTGTCTCCTCTGTTTCCTGACAGAACCTGCATGTCGGTTCTTGTTTCATACCCATTAGAAACAGATGTTTGTTCAATTTGCAGTGGCCAGTTAGAATTCTAGTCACTGCGCAAGTCTTTTCTCTTTTGAGTTGTAGAATCTCTTTGGAGAAGTTGCTTTTGAACCCTGTAATTAATGATTTCGAGTGCTTTTGTCCTTTCGTGGACTTCCACAGCTCGATCGCCCTAGATTTATATAGGTCGTTTAGCAGTGAATAGGATTTCCTTTTTGTGATACCACAAAAAGGCTCCGGGCCAACCAGGGGGTTGTCAGCACCTTTCCTAGCCAGTTCATCTGCTATTTCGTTTCCATCAATGTTGGAGTGCCCTGGTACCCATCTAAGTATTACTTTGTTGGAGTTTCCTAGGGCATTAAGGTTTTCTTTGCAGTTTTGGACTAGTTTAGAGTTTATCTCCAATGCGTCTAGTGCCAAAAGGGCAGCTTGGCTGTCCGAGTTGATGTAGATGTGCTGGTGCCTACGGTTCTTCTCAAGGTTGATTTCCGCGCATTTGTTGATGGCGAAGACTTCCGCTTGGAAGATTGAGGCCTCCGTACCCATGCTGACGCTAACTTTGAGTCTTGGTCTCTCACCGTAGATGCCGCACCCCACATCGTTCCCTTTTTTGGAACCATCTGTATACCAAATGTGGCAGCCCTCTTTGTAGTCCAGCTGGCCTTTCAGCCATTTGTCCCTGGAGGGTATCTCCACTGAGTATAGTTTTTTGTAGTTATATTCAATATGCATGTCATCAGTTGGCATGCATAAGGTTTTGTGTTCAAACACCGATGCCATACGCTTGGTCAGTGCTTGAGAGCTCCATTTCGTCCTTGTCGTGGTGCAGATTCTGTATATACACTGTTCAGCCTCTTTTTGCACTTGTAGGTGCAGTGGTGTTAGGTCTAGCAGTGCATCCAGAGCTGCTCCCGGTGTTGAGGATAGAGCTCCTGTTGCGATAACGCAGGCTGTGCGTTGCAGACTGTTTAGGGTGTTTATTGTTGTCTTTTGGTTGGTTTTTGTGCACCAGACAGCGGAGGCATATGTAATTATAGGCCTTACCACTGCCGTGTACAGCCACAGGGCAATTTTGGGCTTTAGGCCCCATCTTGACCCCGCCATTCGACAACTAGTCCACATAGCCATTTTGGCTTTTTGGATTGTGTTTTTTATGTGCGAGTTCCAAGTTAACTTTTGGTCTAAGGTGACCCCTAGATACTTTACTTCACTTGAGATTGGAATTATTTGTTCGTTAAGCTTAAGATCTAGTAGCTTTTCGAGCTTCCTTTTCTTAGTGAAGGGAACTATCACAGTTTTGCTTGCGTTTATGGACAATTCGTTTTCTTTACACCATTTATTTATGGTGTTGAGAGCTCCTTGCATTAGACATGAGATTGTGTGGAGGCTGGGGCCTTTGATTATGACTACAAGGTCGTCGGCATATCCCTGTGTGTCATAGTCTTGGTCCGTCATTAATGCAAGTAGTTGATCCACTGCTAGGGTCCACAAAAGTGGGGAAAGGACACCCCCTTGTGGACAGCCTCGTGTGGTGTGGAATTCATGCGAAGTTGCATTGAGAGTTAGAGATGCCACCCTGTTAGAGAGCATATTCTGAACCCAGTTGATGGTGGTACCGTCCACACCCTTTAATGCCATTCCGTTTAGAATGGTATTTGTGGGCGTGTTATCGAAGGCTCCTTCCACATCAAGAAAAGCACATAGGGCTGTTTGCTTATCCTCTAAGGTTTTCTGCACTTTGTCGACCAGATCGAGGAGGGCAGTTTCCGTGGATTTCCCTTTTTGGTAAGCGTGTTGGTTTAAGCTGAGGGGTTTAGCTATTAGATATATAGCTCTGATGTGCTGGTCTATAATCCTTTCCATAGCTTTGAGTAGGAAGGATGTAAGACTGATCGGTCTGAAGGATTTAGGCTGAGAGTAGTCCTTTTTCCCTGCTTTTGGTATGAAGCGTACCTTGACTCGTGTCCATGGTTCTGGTACTATTCCCCAGGCAAAGCTTGCCCGAAATATTTTAACCAGATGCGGGAGGAGGATATTTTCTCCCTTTTGAAGAAGGGCCGGAAAGATTCCATCTTCTCCCGCTGATTTAAATGGCTGGAATTTATCAATAGCCCATTTAACATTGTTAGGCCTGAAGATGTTTGTGGCCTTATTCCAATCAGCTCTATGCGCCCTGTGATCAGGATGAATTCTTTGGGCACATCGCTGGGTGTCATCGGAGGTGTACGATCCCGGAAAGTGGGTTACTCTGAGGAGTTCGAGAGTCTCCCTCTCCGTGGTCGTAAAGGTATTATCTGGTCTTTTTAGTAGGCCGAGATAGTTTGTGGGTGTCTTGGCGAGTATTCTGTGAATTCTCGCTCCTTTGTGTGTTTGGGCTATATCTTCACAGAATCGTCTCCAAGACGCTCTTCTGGCTTTTCTGATTTCTTTGTTATACTCCGTCAAAGCTCTACCGTACCTTTCCCAATCTTGCGGCCTAGAGCAGTGATTGAATATACGCCGTGTGGAGCTGCGAAGCCTTTCCAGCTTTTTGTTCCACCACGTCGTTGTGTTGTTTGTTTTAGATTCCTTCAACGGGCAGCTCCTCTCGTAGGCTTTGTTAATTCCTTCTGAGAGTTTCATTACTGCGCAGTTGAGGGAATCTGGAGTTTTAACATATTTTGGGAGGTCCGTTAGGTATTTTTCGAGGTAGTCTCTGTAGGTGTGCCAGCAAGTGTTTCTTGGGTTCCTAAGTTTTTGTGGTTCTTTACCTAACGAACTTGTTACCTCGAATATAATATGTTTGTGGTCCGACATTGAGTTTTCGGAACTGACATGCCAGTTGGCTAGGCATTTGGCTACTTTTTCAGTTGCGAATGTTATATCAAGTACTTCCTGCCTAGCTTTGGTAACGAAGGTTGGTGTGTTGCCCTTATTTAGTAAGTATAGACAGTTAGTAAAGATAAATTCAGAGAGTAACTCACCTCTTCTGTTGATTCCAGTGCTGCCCCAGATGGTATGGTGGGCATTCGCGTCGCAACCCACGATCAGTTCCGACTTTTGTCGTTGTGCGTAGTCCACGACTTTAGTCAGTTCTTCCGTGGGGTTCTGTTTCTCTCCGGGCAAGTAGGCCGAGCAGACTAGGACCTTCGATGTTCCACGCCCTTTGAGATCCACGTAGGCGACAACTAGATCGTCACTGCAAAGTTCTAAAACAGGCAAAAAGCTGATGTTTCTGTTAAACACGATACAGGCCCTTGGTTTTGAGCCTTTTTCATGTACCAGAATCTTACCTGCATTATTCATACCTGCTACCATGGAATTGGCGTTGATCCATGGTTCTTGTATGAGGGCGATGTCCAGGCCATGTTCGCCAAAGATTTTCTCAACGACCGCTGAGGCCGCGATAGCGTGGTGGAGATTGGCCTGTAGAAACACCGCCCCCTTGGTCCGTGGTGCGTCAGTGATGAGGTCGGCGGTGGGCACCTGGGTGCCCTTGCCGGCCTCTTTGCGTCCCCCTGGAGCGGTTGGCGCCCCTGTTTGTCCCCCTGTTAAGGGGAAACCGCGGTCGGCCCTCTGCTGGTCCACTGGTTGTTGGGTGGGGATGGGTAAACGGGACTGCCCTCTTTGATCCCCTCGGGATCTTGCGGTTGGGCGTGGGGGCCAGCGCGACCGATGTGTCAGGCCTGGAAGGCCCTGGCTGGTCTTGTGGGGCGTGGGGACCATGTGTGGTGGCCGTCGGTGTTGGGGTGGGAGGAGGGTCCAGTGATGACTGTTGGGCACCTGTGGCCGGGCCCTTTAGTCTAAACTGGACCTCTCGGAGGCCAAGACTGGCCTTTAGGTTCGACCTACGAAGGGTCTCCACAGATAGGTCGTCTAGAGAAAGGGTGAGTGTCACCCCTCCCTTTTCGACCTTTGTGTGGAGCACCTTCCAGTACTCAGTGTGCAGCCCCTGGTTCTGCACACTAAGCAGAGATAGTGTTTGCCGGGTCTTGGTGGCGTCTATCTCTGGGATATATACCATCCCTATGTTTGGCCTCGGAAGTTCGCTCTCACGTAATACGGTGAGGTTCGCTTCCGGCCATGGTTTTAAGGATGGTATAACTCCTTCAAGCCAGGTTTTGGACCTTTGGTCGCTGCAGGTCACAAGCAACCATCCTGGCTTGTACGAGTAGCCTTTGAACTTAGGCCCTTCGCCTTTCACCAAGCCGGTTATCTTCTGCACGATGGTGTCGCAGACTAACCCCAGTTGCGTGTCTGTCATCGGAGTGGGGTTGATGATACCGACTCGGATCATGCTCAGGACCTCGTTAAAGGCTAAGGGCGTAGAGGTCGGAGTAGGTGGTATGGGTGGTATGGGAGGGGTCTCACTTACCTTTGGGGCTTTGGGTATATGCCCCTGCGGTGATTCCTCTTCCGAGCGGGGCCGTTTTACCGGCTTTTGCTGCGGTTTGGAGTGTGAGGACCCGAATTTGTACCCCAACCTCTTAAGCTCCGCAAAGCTCTTTTGGGCCAGTTCTACCGCCTCGGAAGGTGGTATCCCTAATCCCTTCAGAGCCTTGTAGCGGCCCTTTGCTGAACCTGCCAATTTCTTGGCAGGTTGGTCGTTGGCGGAGTGAGGCTCCCCAGACAGTGAGTTTGGGCCGTTGCCGGCCCTTTCCACCGTGTTGGTGAGCTCCACCACCTCCATTTGTTGCTCCTGCGTTTGGGCAGATTCCTCCGCGCCTACCGTCAGGGGCAGTAGTTCCTGGCATAGGTCTTCCAGGGTACCTTCTGTTTTTTTTTTGTTTTGCTCCATACTAATCCCACGAGAAGCTAGGGAAATAAAGGTCCATTCCGGCAGAGCCCCGCTTGCCGGAATAAGGCTACGTACACCTCGAGGTCGCCTGGTATCGAGGGTACACCGTTAGCGACTGAGCTCCCCCTCAGTCACGCACCTGTAGGCACGGTACGAGTGACACCTATAGGTTGGGGTTTTTGGGGTCGAGGTTGTCTCCTCCAGGAGGGGGTGTAGGAGGGAATAAGGATGGGAAGGGATGGTGTTTGTGAGAGGAATTTGGATATTTGGATCACGGGAAAGAGGGTAGGGAGTACCTGGACGCTGGGACTGTCGTACCAGGTATCATCCTCCATACTTAGCTGCTTAGCAGTCCGGGGTAGTTGGTAAATATGCGACGCCCGTTTCTACCGCTAGCATTTCCAGGGTGCACGACCCACTACGTAAAATGAGTGGGTTCGCCCCAGGTCTGTACGGCGGCAGAGCCTGGGACGACGTGGACGTGTATGAAGGACTTGGTGGAGTGTGCCTGATAGCTCAGCGTCGCATACCCGAGCGTACTCACCCCCCCCGCACCCCTCTATACACTTTAGTACCTTGTCTATTTAACGTCATGTTTAAACTGCCATAAATTGTCATAACGGATAAAGTGACGACGTACTTAAGTGTAAACATATCTTTGACGTCGACTACAAAATAGAAATAAACACATATCTGGAAAACTCCCACTCAGGAACGAATACTCGCGCTCATGACACAAATACATCCTTGCCCCTGTCCGTACCTACCGGAAATCGAACCCGAGACTACTAGCTTCATAGGCAGCTACCATATCCAGAGTCCATCTTGTCTATCCCTACTGCTACCTAGTTCTTAGCACACGTGTCCATTCAAATCCACAACTGAAACAGAAAACCTACCCAATAATTCCGACCGCGACTTCAAAGCCATCCGCCCAATTTCTTGCACACAACGGAGTGCAACTCGCGGTTCAATTTGAATCAGCGACAAGTGGGGCCGAGTGGGGCCGAGTGGGGCCGGTTGGGGCCCAGTGGGGCCGGTTGGCGACGAGTGGGGGGTGGGGACATCGGCGGGACTGGCGACGCGTCGCTGATGGCTAAACCGTGTTCGATTCGCACCTGAATAGTTTTGTGGCGTAGTGCGTTGCTCTACTTTATAAAATAGCTTGACGGTCCAACTCGCAAAGAAGTGGGGTCAAAACGAAGTTTCATCGCTCAAAGGCTAACTGGAAGAGATCCCTTTAAGGGATAAAATCGCCTTTGTACATCCCTGTTATATTTTTGTCTATTTTATGATTGTTATCTCTTTTGCTTGTACAATAAAGTGTTTACATACATATATACATACAAAAACATTACAGAGGAACATTACAATAAGAACGGTAAAATAAATGGTTGAAATGTATTGAATTATTTTTGACATAATCGCTCAAAACGTTGGGCAGCTTACGTCAATCCTTTACATTTACTAGGCCGACAGGAGTGAAAGTAGAAATTATTTAACTTTAGATACTGACAATAAAAAACGCTTGTGTTATTTTACCAAACGCATTACTTTCGATGATGTGGTATCCCTAGACTGTCATAAGTGGTTAAAGTACCATACGATTTTTTTCTGGCAAATGGGCATCTTGTTTTATCACACGAATCAACCCGGACGTTTTGAAAAATAAAACTACCACTATTTCTGTTTAGATATCGAATGTGTAAGTCTTAAGCAGTAAATGTTACTAAAGAACATGATATCTTAAATTAATAAAATGTATTCTTTACTGCTGACCTACACAATCGAGATCTAAACAGAAATAGTGCTAATTTTATTTTTCAAAAAATACGAATGCAGTTTTTTTTGTTACTAAAATCGATGACCATAGTTCCTATAAACAGATCTTCGTATGTCTTATACACTCGGCGTCAAAAAAATCGCAACTTTACTAAAATTCGTTTCAAGCGATTATTACTCCTAAGATACTGTGTCTTAGGAGTAATAATCGCTTGAAACGAATTTTAGGAAAGTTGCGATTTTTATGACGCCGAGTATAGTTTCAGACTTGCCCATGCTGACCGATTTAAATGTAGCACTGTATAACGCACGTTTGATAATTAAATTGAGTAGAGCATCAAGCCCGCTCGAGCCACCACCGGCGAGGACACCACCGCATCCGCCGCCGCACCACCTCGAACGGCAAGTTCCACTAACTCCTTAAGTTGCTAAGCGAGCCGAGTTCTCCTTCCAGGTCACTTGCAGCCGAGTTTTAATATGATACGTGACTTTACAACTCCGGGTTCCGTACAAGTTAGACGGATAAAAGTTGAGGTGAAGTAACATGAGGCGGTTTATACGGCGTGCTTTGTTAGGTTAAATATCGCAGGGCAATCCTATATAAATTGACCTAGTTATGTATTGTGGGTACTAAGATTAAAATAATTAAATATATAAACAAAACAAACATCTCATGGTAAACATCTTAGCCTAAAAGTGCAAAATGTGGTTACAGAATTATTAACAAGTTTTTAGAGTTGTTGGTAATTCTGTAGCTCTGCCTACCCCATTCTGGGAATAAAGGCGTGAGTTTATGTATGTATGTATGTTAAATATATTTTCAGGTACGGTCACGAGCGTTATTTTGGGACCCATTTCAAGAAAAATATGCTTGAAGTCGTCAATGTCATTAGAGATGTCAAGTAATTTCTAACTTTTAGGAAACTCAACCATATTGTTGTAGATTGTCAGATTGACTTTGGACCTAAGCTGGGTACCAAATTAAATCTCGTGACTGTACCGGGAATAGAACCCGGGACCGCAAGCTTTGTAGACAGAATCACTACCAAAATTGTAGCAGCGGCAGCGTTGTGACATAATAAAAAAAAAACATACATAATGTGGTTGGTTTATGAGAATAAAGACTTTGTACTGCATAATAATAAACTCTGTAACTTAAGTATCAGTAAATAAGTTTTTTATAGTACGATTAAAATAATAGATACTTTCTTCATTTTGTTGCGTACAATAAAAAAAAAGATTTTCCTCACAGTATTTAAACTCCTTGGAATAAATCAAAACAGCCTGTTTTCTTTGCAAGGAGATGTATAAAGCTTATGCACGCAGCTTAAGCATAAAAATAACTTAGCTAATTTTACCAGTGAGTCCTTATCCTTATTCTTGGACCCCGTTTGTATTGACTGGACTAGGTGTGTAAACGCCCTTTTCTAGGTAAGCTTGCGAGCTGGACCCAGTCTGTACTAACTTTATAAAGTTCGAGCAAACATAGACTGGGTCCTATTGAAAAAGGGTACAAGTCGACTTAATTCGTAATAAAAAAGGGTATATACATGAACGGAGTATACTAGACTTAAACCCTTTTTCACTTGATCTTTAGAAGACTTATTTCGTTTTTCACTAGGATCCAAATTGTAATCACATTCTCTTGGTGATACGATAACCTAAAGACGTGAAATATTTATAGGAATACTCTGCCGTGATACTAACTGCAATGTACAGACCCCCAATAAAAATGTTGAGCATACTTACAACCCTGTCATTGTGAATGTCATGGTCAATGTCATGTGTGTCATTTGATTTACTGTTTGAAGTTTACTATGACAACGCACTAAAGTGCTTAACATTTTCATTGGGGTACTGTTGTAGTCGAAGTATTCTACCTACACTCTATTAGTACGACCACATAAATTTAAAAAGTTTGTACTATTAATATACAGTTACCCACCTTCTTTGATATCTCGGCAATATGGTAATAAGCTATGTAACAACTAATTATTACGGTAAGATGCAACATGATTGGTAGTATTTAAAAAGACTTTGTTAAGTAGGTAGAGATTTAAAAATCACAGTGAAAATTGATTAGTATTTTATTATGAATAAATCTGTTACCTGGGAGTAAAATGAGAGGCCACGTGACTAGTAAATAATTTAATTATAAACTATCAACCAACATAAGATTTGATCCTATTTTTTTTGTAACAGATTCGCAAAAGAATATTTTTAATTGATAATTTACTATGGTAACTCAGAATAACGTTAAAATTAAGTCATAAATGCATGACTAAAACCCGATTCAATTGCTATACTACCATTTCGTTGGAAAATAACTCTTAACTCATTAGAGTTAGAAGACATTTCGAGAATTTATTTAAGTCAAGCAATTTTTTTCGTAGCCTAAATTTCTAACATCTAAAATAAAAAAAATACGCAATATTTTCCTCTCAGATATCATTATCCATTTATGGTTTCACGGGCAATTGTTTTAATCCGATAGCGAGCACGGCTCGATTCGGAATGAAATAATTCAGCTCCCTCGTCCCCCTCTAGGATTCAAGATGGCGGCGGGGCGGAGCGAGGGTGGGGCGTGCCGCCTCATTTGAATTTCGAACCCGTTGCTTTTCGAACGTGTGCTTGAATTCGTAACGGGTTTTCGGCCAATTAATTTTGACATAACTTGGTTTCCGTTAATTGGTGATGCCGCGTACGGGTTTATTGTTGAAGTAATTGGTGCTTCATGAACGGTGAATGCGGCGATATTGAGATTTAATTATGTTGCGCTTAATTTATGACTTGAGAGTAAAATGAGGGGCCATTTTGCTGGTGAATAATACACACTACACTTTACACTATCACTATACTTTTTTTCAGTTGTTTTTAAACGGCTAGCAAACAAAAACTTTTAATAAGTAACATTGGAACAACGAGGGTAATATCAATAGGTTTAATAACCCTTGTTTTTTTCATGTAAAGGTATGCATTTATATTTTCTTCTAATCCTACTTTTTTTTTATTAGCGACGGGGCAAGTACTAACAACATCATCAATGTAAATGGCCACTTTAATAACTGAAGATTATTTAATAAGTTGGTTTCCCTCCAACTTCCTCTACGTCGAACTCTTTATTATCCCTGGATTCCGAGGTTAAGTATCTATTTCTCTCTATACATTGTTCTATAAACACATCATCAATATCAAAAGATAGAAAATATTCTTACATCACTTGATATTGCAATTGCATTGCAATGTACAACGTTGCGATACATTGTGAGTATCAAGAAAATGTATCTTATTTATTACATTTCATAGGTCATGTAATCATGTCTTAAAATGTCTTACCTAAGTAATTTTTTTAATTATTTTTGTGTAGATGTTTTAATAGTAAAAAAGTTACAATTAAGATTTATTTAATTTTAAGTAATACCCCGTGTGGTGGCCGGGTTTAGAATAGTGCCACTCCGTGTCTTACTGTGGATGTCGTAAGAGGTGACTAAGGGGATATAGGCTTGTAGTACTGTTAGGCGATGGGCTTGCAACCTGACACTAATACGCTGGTAAACATCTTAGCGTATTTGTGCAAAATTCGATTACTGAATTATCAACCAGTTTTTAGAGTTGTAGGTAATTCTGTAGCTCTGCCTAGCCCACTATGGGATTAAATTGTGAAGGTACAGTCAAGGGCAATAATATGTATACACTTTAGTACCTTGTCACTTTAACCACTGTGACAGTTCATATATGGCAGTTAGACAAGGTACTAAAGTGTATACATATTTTTGCCCTTGACTGTACGTATGTAAGTAATAGTTCATTGCGAACTTGAAATTTTGAGATGAAAGTTTCATTAACAAAACTTTTTTTTCTGATATCTAAATGAGCCAAAATCCTCTAATGACATCCTTGACTTGTTACCAGCCTCATCGTAATCCGTCATCTCCGCCTCGACACCTCTCCCGAAGTTCCCGGCAAACAGTGTGCCGCGGAACTTCCACAATATTATGTGGAGTGGCGTAATGCGGACACAAAGCGCCCCCTCTCGGTAAATAGCGCTTTGTTCTGCGAAGCCAAATTTTGACAATCACTAGCTCACTCCCTGTGGGGGTGGCAAAGATTAGATTACGCAGAGTGTTAGGTTAGGGGAAAGTGCATAGATGTACTTAAATAGGTGTACTGCCGTTTCGCCGAATTATGTTTCGTCAAATGATTCATTTCGTCAAATGTTTCATTTGGGCAAATTATTTTTTTTCTAAAACTGTAAATATTTCAGGATTTATTTCAGGACCATCGTGTAGAACCCTAAAGGTTAGGTTAGGTTAGTTTTTAAAAAATCCTGAAATATTTACAGTTTTAGAAAAAAAAGCATTTGCCCAAATGAAACATTTGACGAAATGAATCATTTGACGAAACATAATTCGGCGAAACGGCAGAGAACCACTTAAATACCTACTTAAATAATCGGTAGCCCCGTGTGGTAGCCGGATTAGAATAGTGCCACTCCGTATCTTTCCGTGGATGTCGTAAAAGCCGACTAAGGTAATAAAGGCGTGTAGTACTGTTAGGCGATGGGCTTGCAACCTGTCACTAATACACTGGTAAACATCTTCGCTTAAGTGTGCAAAATGTGGTTACAGAATTATCAAAAAGTTTTTATAGTTGTTGGAAATTCTGTAGCTCTGCCTACCCCACTCTGGGAATAAAGGCGTGAGTTTATGTATGTATGTATGTTAAATAATCGGTAATTTAGAGGTTGGAGTGAATCGGCTAGCACTTCGGACAAGCACATCATTACGGTGAAGAAACGCCGCATGAAACGCCAGCAGCAGGTATTATATTTAAAAGTAAGTTGCATTACAAGGTAACAAAGTAATAAATAATAATTATTAAAACTAGCACAAAACAAAAATAATGCCTATTAAAACAACACGACGAGGTCTCTACATCAAAAGCCATAACTAAAATAATTTAGTGAAAAACCAAAGTTTTTTCAAACGTGAACAGACCGAACCCCACAAACAGGACCCATTCACGCGTATGACTCATCTACTTCGTCATCATCACCATAATTTTAGCAGAAATACGTCAACTGCTGGACATAGGCCTCCTCCAAGGTTTCCCACAAAGACTGAACCTGGATCTTTATCCATCGGTTTCTCGCAACCATAGCCACGTCACGATCTTTGATATGTATATGCTTATAAGTATGATTTGTTGACAACAACAAAAATATCTATTTAGAGAAATACATACTTAAATGTATAGAAAATTTGTTGCTGCCCGCTACTCCGTCCCCGTAGAAGTGGTTTACGGATTAGAATAACCCTATGTGCCTACTTCCTCAGGATTCAAGTTATCTCCATACTTAATTTCATTGATATCAGTACAGCCAGTGGTTTAGCTGTGAAAGCGTAACAAACGAACAAAGTTACTCTGGGTCCATATTGGCTCATCATTTTTTTAAACGATTTTTATTTCAGGGTTTTTTAATATAAACCTAACCTAACCCAACCTCATTTACCACCTAGATATTTCAAAAATCCTGAAATTCCGTTTTAGAAAAAATCACTGAGTTGCGATGATTATATGGGTAACAATACATTCAAACTAAACATAATTATATGAACTCTGGCGCACCCAACTAGCTGGCCCTGTGAGCAGGCTCTCTATAAACTAGACTAACCACTTCGCCAACTACTGTCACCTAACACTATGTAAGATTTATTTCGTAGCAAGTCGCTACGCGTAGACACATACGCGCTACGCCGTAGCATCTACTCTACACTCTTCCCCCTTAATCTTTGCCCCATCTCTGTGTGCGTTCCCCCTGAGGGTAAAGCGGGATGCGCTGCCAGTCCAATGTTGACAATTGATGGATCGTGTCTCCAAGAGGCAGATTAATGTTGGCAACAATGGCGTCGCGCCAGGCGGACAAAGCGGGTAAATGTAGGGATTTAAGGAGCTGTTAAAGCCTTCGAGGTCATCGGTTTCTTTGTGCTTTGATTTGTAACATCTAGGTAAGTCTTATTCAAGGGCTATTGGGATTTTCAGGGCGCTTAGCGTTTGTTATGTGGTAAAATTTATTTAAGTAGTGGTTAAGGCTGGTTCAGACTTCATTAGTAATTTAATCGTGTAGCGAGTATTTTACTAAATAAAAGAATAGTTTTCATTCAAGTATATTAATTTGTCTATTTTTAAACAACTTGCTACTCAACTAATGGTGCGTTTCTATATTTAAGACCCGGGATAGAGTTGTGGCGTCTTGTTAAAAATTTATACGGCAACACCTTAAAAATCCGATTTTTTTTTTTCCGAATATTCATTTGTCCGAATTTTCATTTTTCCGAAAGCTATATTACGCTGGAGCTATTTTAGATTAAATACATAATTTAAATGTCATAAGTAGGATAGGTTAGGTTTGATTTATAAGCGTTAGCAAAAAGTTAAGTGTTCTATCAAAAAAATGCGTTCGGTATGAAAATTCGGAATTTTGATCAATTCGGAATTGTGACTCTTCGGAATGATGTAGTGTACCCATTTGACACATTTTAACACATTTTAATTTTAACGAGACTTCGCAACTAGATCCACGGTTTTGTATATAGAAACGTACCATAAATTACATATGCGTTCCGGACCAGCGTTTACTCTCTTTGGCTAAACTAAACCGAAGGATGTCATGATGGTTACATTTCCGCCAAAAGTACTTATACTCAGAAATCCTAACCTCAACGGGCGCACATTCGCTGTAATTACTGCAGTTTACTTTAAGTGTAGGTATTTTTATAAATAAAACTTACCCTAACATTACAGGACACACGAGTTCTCATTCATGTTTTTATGAAATAACGTTATTATAACGAAATAATCAAGATGGGAACTGTCAGATTTAGGTTTTAAATTAGATTTCCGAATATAGATGGAATTATCGTGGTTGGTGTTTACTTTGACGTATCTATGTGATTTCATTGTTTCCAAGATTGTGTTAATAAAACCGACAGACATTATAAATACGTCTTTTACTAATTTTCAGTACAAAACTTGATTTAGGTAACCCGTCGTTTTATAGAATTTCACTTCATTGAGCTTCATTTTATAATGGAATTTTCTAAATGAAAAACGAAATAGTTATTTGCTAAATACAGATGCACAGTTGGTAAAGTAAACATAAGCTAACATTTGTTAAATTGTTACCTTAAGTCTTCGGTATAATGCAACTGGCCTAAGCCTATAAAATGCCTAACAACATGCCTAAACTCCCAACGTTATTACTCCACATATTATTGGTCAAATATAAACCTAACACGCGAATCTCGCAGATATTCCGCATGGCAAACAAGCCAGTAATACGGCGTTTATTGCTCTCTATGGCGGGCGTAAAGTATGGTGTCCACGCACCCCGCACATTATTGACTTGTCCAATAAACGTGATGTCCGCGCGCCTTTTGTCAGCTGCTGCTGGGTAAGTAAGGAGACGGCGTCTTAACAAATCGCACTGCTAGATCAAAACAGTATTAACTCAAAATCCTTGCTAGTTTTGTTTCAAGTTCATAGCAGTTGTAGGTATTAAAATAGATTTTTAAATACAGTTGTATTTTGAGTTACTACTGTTTCGATCTAGCAGTGCATAATGCAGGCACCGTATTATGAACGCCTTTATAACGGTGGATAAAGTATATGTCACTCTCGCACTTACATACTGGTCAGAAAGTGACAGATGTTTTATCCACATCAATAAACACTACCATAATAGGCCCGCTGATTAAATATACCGGCTGGCCTATTGTCTAAAGCTCTCGCAATCGCAATCTGGTTCAAAGTGGAGCAATTGTTTCCATTTTGTGAGCAGAGTCGCCTTCGGACTGTCAAAATGAAAACGATTACGAATGCGAGTACTTTAGGCAAATAGGTCTGTTATGATTCGACATTGTTTCCACTAATGATGCTTTTCGAAACCTATTGCTATTAAAAATTCTTTTACTATCAAGATAATAAGAGCTAATTATACTGTCGCCAAAATCTGAAAAACGTCCGTAATTTTCGCGGTTTTTTTTTGTATTATTGACAAAGTTGCGTTCTGCGCTTGAGGTCACAAACTTGGATTATTCATTGGGCCATCAATATAAACAAGTCAACAAAAAATCAGAATCACCGGATTTGGCGCAAACTCGATGTCTTAAATTACTGGAGTATACAAACCTCTTCACGTCACAATTTTAATTCTGATTATTTTTTATGTAAATATTTTAATTCGTTTAATATTTTAGCTGAATAAATGTACCTTTAAAATATCCCCCTCCACGCTTACCTCGCCCCGGTTCGTCCCGCACATTCCATCGCGTGATTAAATGAGCCGCCGCCGATATTGCGCCAATCCCGCCAACACGCCGTCTTGGACATAGCTTTGCTTCGTACCATACGCCATCTTGAACATAGCTCTGCTTAGTACCAACATAACTTGACCTCTGTGGAGTTATTTTCTTCTGTTATCTGTAGTTAATAAAACGTTTGAATTATAGCTGTAAATTTTACACGTTGTATTGTTTTTTGATAGGCAAAATGTCAATTACTTTTCTACTAACTTCGATTGACGAATTGACTTTAAAAAAAAAAACACCAACATGTTAGCTCCATCCCCGTCACTTGTCATTTGAGACTAAATAGAGAGAAAGGGATGAAGTTAACGTAACTTTGAACATCGATTTTCAAGGTAGGGGCTGAGTAGTGAGAATCATTGAAGTCGTTGTTAACATTTTGAGCTAAGATTTGGCCCTTTTTAGAGCGTATAATGAGTACAAGCATAACTTGACCTCTATGCTGTTACTTTCTTCATCATAACTCTAGCGCGAACATTTTAATCATTCCTACAGGCAAACAAACATGGCGACGGCGCGGCCCCGATTATACTGGCTCGGTCCATCCTGGGTAGTGATTCTGTAAACAACGCCGCCGGTCGTGCGGACTGTCGAGTGATACCAAGCGGCGATATTAAGTAGTCCCGTCAGTGCGAACAAAACACATTGTAGCGCGTGCATTTTCAATTAAGCAGCCTTATACGTTCGACCCATCGTGCTGCTAAATTGAAAATGCACGCGCTACAATGTGTTTTGTTCGTACTGACGGGACTACCTTATCTCGCCGCTTGGTATCACTCGACAGTCCGCACGACCGGCGTTGTTTACAGAATCACTACCCTGTTGAGTTTGCCTGTAGTGATTCATAGCGCATACGGTTAAGGCACGCACACTTGCAAGCAGCGCAATTTATTTTATTTACTTTTTTTTTTGTATCAAATACAATTCAAGGCGATTGGTCTATAGAAAGAAAAGAAAGGAGCACAACAGACTACATAATGATGCTTTACACAGTACGCGTGTATATGAAGATTACGCTTGCGCTACAAAGGATTCAATATTATTAAAGGAATAACAAATTGTGAAGGGTTCGTATCGGCTTAATTTTTTTATCCGTATTTGTTTTGTTACGCAATCATTTTTACTTTATGTGATTTTATTCTAAAACCATTTTAGGTATTCATAATAATTATCTACCCTTTTCGAGACACAGAACATTGTCTGTCCGTCATATAACAAAAGCTCTTATTCCGATAATTAATTATAAACCAACATACATACACACATACATACATACATTTTTTTATTTACTTGCTCGCTAAGAACATGTTTTTGTAGGAACAAACATGATCGGGAAAGACTAGTTTTCGCACTAGAGGCGGATACGCTCTCGGTTAATAATATTTATATTTTCCGTATTTTTGGGGTGGTGATACTTTTTGAATACATCAACATTCTTAGACTTAGTAAAATGTAAAACATTTTGTATCTAGAAAAGAACCGCAGCTTTTTTACCTGTTTCATTACACACAGATTCCAATTTTTTTTTTTTCCTCTTTATTTATTTAGAAGCTTTGTTCAACCTTGATTATGTCAGCTCCAGCTAGATTCCAATTATTTTCGCAACAGTTATAACCACGTCATGGAAAAGCTAACACCTAATATAGTTTAAGTGTTTATATACCTAAAAAAAACCCGGTTCAACAAAAGAAAAATATTTTTCCGTTAACAGGAAGTTGTTCGTATAAATTCCGGGTCTCCAAATGTCCGGACATTGCCCGGCAATCCAGTACATTACTATCTGGTCCATTATGAGAATTCATTACACCCTACTGATTGCTTTTGGGAAAAAAGGTCCGAGTAAATGCGTTACCGAGTACAAAAGGGAGGCGTAATGTTTCACATTTTTTACGTTCTTTCAGTTTTAGGTGTGGTTTGAATTTGATATAGCAGCAAGATCTTTTCTGTGCAATTTTACTGACATGAAGAAGGTAAACGACCACAAGGAATACTTGAATTCCTGGTACTTTAATGAGTAGAGATGGGTGATAAGGTAAATATCGTCTCGATTGTCAGAGTGATCAGCCGTAAAAAAGTGTCACTCTGCGTTCTCCGCCCTTTGGCAGAAATAATATGGCCGAATGTATCGTTTCCCAATCGTTTCATTTGCCATGCTTTACAAGATAGAGGGTTCGACACGATCGTACTAAAAAAATCCTTAGTTATTTACAGTTACGGACAAAGAAGCGGGTTGGCAAATGAAACGGTTGAGAAATGATAAATTCGGCCAAAAGGCAGGATACCATCACTGATTTGTCACGAGCAAATGACGTTAGAAAATGACATATTCCTTCCGTGTTTTCGCTCCTAGACCCAATTTTTACCGTATTGATATTGATACCTATCTATCTATATGTTGATAATCCCAAAAGCTATTGACCGACTTGCACGTACATTTAACCTTAGGTTGAATTATTAAAGAATGTCAGATTCATATAAAAACTGTGAATTTCAACAAATTAACCTGCTAAGGCCCACTTGCGTGGACCAGAGTTAGCGTCTTAACCCGAGGTTAGGCGGCAAATCACGTACAAAAGTAGACGCTTAATTCAAGGTTAAGGGCTAACTCTGGTCCGCGCAAGTCCGCGGGTTAACACTGACATGCAAGTGGGCCGTAACGTAGTGAACACTAGCCCCTAAACAACAAGCAAGAAAGTACAAGATGCACAGCTCTAGTTCCGTCGCGTTGCGGCCGACGTACAAAGAGTTTTAGAACCTACCAAAAACCATTTTCCCTAAAAAAGAAGCTCTTCCCCGTCTCCCAGCATAATTCTACATAAGTCCGTATTCCACATCAAACCAGCCTTTCCTCCTCCTACATTTTCAACAAAGTTTACTTTGTCCTTTGGCAACCTACAAAATTGTTAACGTTTCAAAGTAAAACGGCACATTTACATATTTTCCCGCCCTGTTTGCTCGAGTACAAATAAATAAAAAAGTAATGCCTCCGATGCGGCTCAGGGAACATTTTTCAGTGTAACAAAGCGAATATTGGAGAGGGCCACAAAGGCCGGGGGGTGACTAGGGAGGGGTCGATGAGCAGTCGATGAAAGTTCCTTAGTTTATTTCTTGTTTTTACAGAGTTGGGACGTTGTTTTTAACTATTGATTGACGTAAGTAACAAGTTTCTGTTTGGAGAGATGGCATTGATTGTTATTGTATCACTTGTTTTAAAATTAGATAAAACTTGTTCTAGATTTGTTTCTCGAACTCAATTAATTTAATACTCAACCTTTTCGATTATAAATAATTGAATGTTAATATCCGTTTAGTCTTATTTGGAAGCATTTAAGTAATAAGAAAAAAAAAATATGTGTAGAAGTGACACTTGTACAAGTAGGTAGGTTCCCTCAAGCTTTTACCTAACCTAACCCTAAATTAAGGATAAATAGTCATTGAAATCTCTTACGAGATAAATAACACAGTCGGCCTTAAAAGTAGTTGCACACTATTGTACCTTGTTGCTTTAGCGCGTTTGACAGAATAATCCATCAGTTGAACCATGAAGTTAAAGTGACAAAGCATTAAGGCCGACTGTATATGTTTCAAAGATAGATAATGTGACTTTGTATTGTGTTTGTATATTTTGTAAGTATAAGAAAGAACATGGACGCGGGCCCGTTATATAAATAACGTATCGACTTTAACGTCAACTAGAAAAATGATCCAAAAACATCGATACCTCTCCCCTCCCTAGCAGCTGACTCAGCTTCCTCCCGAGTGCCTCATAGTTTCATACGTAGGTGTAATTGTTGGTGAGTACATTTTTCTTTGAGGTTACTTCTCTATTAAGCGCTCAAAGTAATAGGAGCATTGGGCTGCCACAAAGGTGAAACATGAAAGTCAAAGTTAATTGTTGCTCAAATTATCATGAATTTTAGTCAAAGGGCCTTTTGTGACCTGTAATGTGGTATATACGTAATTTGGGACCGAATACATGTTTGTTCTTGTTATAGGATATGTTTTTGTGACGCTTGTGTTTTGTTTAGGTAATGTGTGATTATTTTTTTAAGTTTATGATTGAGAAATTGGGTCAAGAATGAGAATGCGACCTATTTTTCTATGCTATGTAATGTGTCGCTTATGTAATATCAAGTTATAAAGACAAAGTATAAATAATTGTAGTAGAAATAAATAAAATATTTTAGTTTATTTTAAGCATACATAACTAAAAGAAGGTTTTTTTAATTGAAAATTATAATCATATGTCTTAGATTTCTATTTCATGAAATTTTAACTATGAAAAAATGGGTAGCGGAATTTTTGTGCACGGTAGAGCCAGGACCAAGTTCAAAAATGCCGAACAATTTTTCATCCATCCATCAAGCTCTTTGTTTTATGAATAACGAAGCGACGTGGTTAAGAAATTATTTAAACATCGAAAACTTTTTTCATAAATACTCACAAAGGCGTATAAGTACAAAAACGTTTCGATCATGTTTGTATAATTTCTCAAACAGTTGTTCTCCTCTGCTTAATAGATAATAAAGCCGGGTTCTCACAATAAAAATCCTCATAATCTCTTAAGGCGGCTGTTCACGGTAAATATTTACGCGCCGTCATCTGTTAGTTGTGTACACTGATTTCGTGGATTACTGAGTTAGGTGACTTTGATGATTTGAGACTTAGCGGTGTTTTAGACATATTTTGGCTAGAAAGTAGTTTATATTTTTATTGTTCCTGATCTTTTATATTTCGTGAACATTAAGTATATTTAATAAAGTTGTTTGCTTGGCATATACAATCATATTAAGTATATGCGGGTGGTAGGACCTTATGCAGGGTCCGTCCGGATCGCTACCACCATCTTATCCATTAACCTACCGCCAAACAGCAGTGTTCGCATTGTTGTGTTCCGGTTTGGGGATAAGACAGCCGGTGAAATGACTAGCATAGAGGCATTCCTTCTTAGTCCTCAGGGTTGGCAACGCATTTGCAGTCTTAGGATTGCATGGCAGTCTTGTGAATGCAAATGTCTATGGGTCACAGTTTCCACTTACCATCAGGTGGCCTGTGTGCCCGTTTGTCTTCTCTATGCCATAAAAAAAAAAAAAAAAAAAATATATAATAATTATAATCAAGTAATTAAAAAATCATTTAAGCTGTCAAATATTTGCGACAAATAAAAAAATACATATTTGGGTAAGGACCAAAAAGTTGGGCACGCTAACTCACTCGATAAAAATTTCTATGAAACTTTTCCGTTGTGATACGAAAATTAGTCATACAATTGTAGGGATACTTTTCTTCGCACGACGGAACTTTTTTCGACTTCGTTGCTTGTATGGTTAACTGCGCTTATCTACCTATGGTCCAACTTTTTGGTCCTTACTCATTTGTGAGATCGTGAGTATAAGTTAATGTTAGTACAAAATGAATTTTGACTTTTGACATTGTTCAACAGTCCATATGGTGTAACAACAAAAGTCAAATCTATCAATAAACAAACAAATAACAATCAATTCTTCCTAATATCGCATGCAAGCGATTATATCCTAACCGACTCCATACAAGCGTTATGAGTGGCATTATCCTTTGCAACGCCATCTGCCGAGACCAACACTCAACTTAAAACACGTATAAACTTACAGCAACCTTTGACAAAATCAAAGAAATATCACCCTTAAAATAATAACCGTTAAAGTCTAGGGCGAATTACCAAATTACAATATTATCGTGGTAATTTTTGAATATTACAACGAATTAAATACAGTTACTTATATAAAATGTCTGCTATTTTCAACTTTCTATCATTGGAATAGAGTGTAACGTGATTCTGTCGAGTAGTATGATTATGTTGGTAAAAGTTTAAAGTCAAACGGTATGGGTGCGAGCCACAAAACGCGCGGGTGGTCATTACCAGCTGCGATGGAGACGGGGGTGATAAAATCGCGCTTTTTTTTCCTCACTAAGTAGGTAATGTTTTTTTTGGTTATCGAAAAAAACAGCCAAGTGCGAGAAAAAAGTCGGTGCAAAATAATTATATCCGTGGCTGGCGTGAAGACGTTGATATCTCGACATGCACGTTTTTTTTTTTATTTCTTTAAACGCTTCGTTATTTTTTTTTCTATATTGGTAATTTTTTTCATATTTTTATCTTAATTACTTTTTGACTTATGGCCATTGTTCATACATTGATAACTATACTTTTGGCAAGTTATTGTGGATAAAAAGACATATTACACATCACATTGTGTGTATAGATTTATAAATAATGTTATCAATTTACTCTCGATTACAGTAATAACGTACTTTTTTTAACATAACGACATATCAATCAAACAAATCAAATATATCGAGTTATCAACTAACGCACAGTAACTAAAACGAAGTGCGTAATGTGACATCTCAACTTGTACAACTTTCCATCGAGTTATCAAATTTCGTACAGTAACCAAAACTAAGTGCATAATGTGATATCTCAACTTATATTACTGCCCATCGATTTGTCTCGTCTCACATCTCAATGTGTACGACTATCCACCGAGTTATCAATTTAGGTACAGGTAATATATCTAAGTGCGTTATATGACATCTCAATTTGTACTACTGGCCACCAAGTTATCAACTTACGTAGAGTAAATCAAACAAGTGCATCATGTGATATCTCAACATGGAAACTTACGTCAAAGAATTATGAACCAACACAATAATACGATATCTCAACTTATGTTTTAAAAATATTTTAATTCTCCAGAATATCTTAAGATATTAACAGACAAATAATTAAAATCAGTACCTGAAACCTTGACGTGTATAGTTATCAATGTTTTTAATCAAGGGAACAAACCAGTATACTTGTATATTTTCAGATAATAATGTAATATCTGGGAAACAAAGTAAGAATATGTACAGTTGTCAATATTACTAATTCCAATAAAAGTGTTGTCTCTGTTTAGTATCATAATATTAAAATAATTTCACTAATTTATTAACAATTTAATCACTAATTTATCTTAACATTTAAAGGTGCGCTCAGCATTGTGTTGCGACACTAAACTTATTAGTGCTGCAACGCTGGTATTCTGTGAAAACCAGATTGTGTGCGACAGCAACCGATATGTAACGCCTGTTGTTTTCAAGAACCCCCGCACTAAATGACATCATCCGCCGGTCTCCTGCCTCAATAAACGTGCCGGCCCTTTTAGACCCGACCGGCATTTGTAGATATGATGGCAAAATACCTGACAAAATGTCCTTGGTTCCGTGCAGAATATGGGACGGGTGCTAGTGTGAGATGCAACCTAAGTAGACATGCTAGCCCAGTCACATCTCCACCGGACCTCTAATAGGGCTGGTGCGGCAGCTGAACTAGCTGAAAGCTTAAAGGTTGGCTAATGTAGTGGTCTTGGCCAGTTGGTGGACTAGTAGAGAATGCCTTAAATATAAATAAGATATGTTCATTTCATTCGGCGTTGAGAAGGTGGCAGTTTCCTCGTTCAACGCATTAGTTAAACCATCCAGCGAGTAAATGCTGCCAGTATCTTTGAGGCCTTTCCTAGATATAAAAGATTTAAAATAGAATGTTGTTCAAATGTAAGTTATAAATTGTAAATACGTATTTATCTTGTCATTAAAATAGATCGGCTTTTTATTAAATTGAATAGTGTTGAAGCTGGACTAAGCTTTCCCATAGGTCCTTTAGGAATTATCGAGCATATGGAAAACAAGCACGAAGTGGTCTTGAAACTTACATAAATCTAACTTCTCGGTTTTATAGGAGTTCGCCTGATTAGTGCTTCTGAGTTAAATAGGTGATTTAACTTCTACTTTAAAGCGATCGTAGCTCGCTTCTAGGATTTTAGAAAGTTTTGGGGTTAATTAAATGTATATTGATGATGTTGAAAAGTACTTGTATTACAAATTACGTATTTGTTACAAATTAACAGAAGGACTAAGAATTTGGGTTACGAGACACTCTTTACGACTTTATTTGTTTTTTGTTTGTTGGTGTATTAATTATTATTTTCAATAAGTTAACCGTAACTGTAACACGCATATTGATAGTGGTTTTCCTATCGCTCGTTTTCTAATACTAAATTATAAAATGTACTGTCCCACCTCAGCAGTTACCTTTGTTTAGTGCAAAGCTAGATCTAAAGTTCGATTCGAATGTTGTATTTCGCTTTGGGTCGTCTGTATATGTGTGTCTATCCCTACATCCAAGTTTAATACGAGTAATACCAGGCACTGGATATTATACATAAATGGACGTGTAGTAGGCGGGCACTTAATATTATTTTCATCACACTTGCTCGTAAATAGTGTCCTAACATGCTAGAAAAATCGACCGTAAATCCAAAATAATACCCGCGGGCCTTTTTTTACCATTACGCCCTATCGTGCGTAATAGAATTTTTTTTTTTTAATATTATACCTGGCCTCAAACTATCACAATACGTTAGGACCCCAATTCTTGCAATATTTGCAAATAAAAACAGTAAACTGTGCCTAAGCTGACCCGGATATTGACGAGATAAACCCAGATTTGGAGGATGTAGAAGAGTAAAATTCCTGGAATGACTCCGAAAATTATATTATATGATGATTTTAGTTTCTTTAATTAAAAAAATATTAAAAAAACAGCTGTTTTATTTCTAATTTTTTTCTTACTAATACTGTGAATTTGTTGATAACTCGTCGCTCTCGTCGGTGAACCAGTTGATATGTCTATTATTATTAAAACTAGACATAATTCTTTAAATCACTCATTTTCACTTGAAAGATAATAAAAAGTTGTATTTAACAAAACTTTTGTGAAGTATAATAACATGAAATGGATTTTTCGCGATTTTTTTTCTTCCTCGAAACGTCAATTTTCCCCTCTTTGTATGGTGAGTACGTTGATAACTCGATGAGACGTAAGTTGATAAGTCTAATATTAATCAAACTAAGAGGAATCTCACAAAAATCTTCTAATCATTCAAAAGTATGCAGAAAATTATGGATAAATCAAGTTTTACATCAAAGTTACAATCAAACAGCGATTTACCAGAAAATGTCAAACCTTAAAATTGGCGCCCTGTAAAATTGCCGTTTTAGACATATCAACGTATTCACGCCAGGCACGGATATATTCGTATCAAGCTACGTTTACGAGTATATCAATTGCCTTGTGCCCTTTAAAGAAGTTTTACAAAAGTAAATCCTATACATACATACATTAAATCACGCCTGTTTCCCAGAGGGGTAGGTCATAGACCACTACTTTCCACTTGCTACGATCTTGACAAATCTATTTAAGTACCTATATATTTCTTAATTTTCCTGAGTAGGCCAATGCGAGTCCATTAAACTGCTATTATGGGGTAATTTATTAAAATTCTTTTGTTAAGCTAAGTTATGAAATAGTAAATATTCACAATGCTTCAGTGTTCTTTAATTAACATTTAATTGAACCAATTACTTTGACGTTTTGTTATTCAACCAAGTATGGTACAGCAGCATTTTACTGCCCCTTCTAATGTTAACTAGTAGTCGAACCGACTATAATCCAATTCATTAAACACTTGTGCAGAACAAGTGTCCTCGTAATAGGATTAAACATCCATACAGATATACATTTATTGTTTAAAACACTTGGTGAAACACGTGACAAAACATTTGATCTAATTTAATCCCTATGTCATAGACTAATATCAAATATTTTGAATTTTATTTTAATGACAGCTGTCAATTTGACAGTACATTACGTTGTATTTTCTTGACAACTTTAGTCAATCGCACACGCCACTGTACTAGGTAGTCTTATTTTTACAGACAATCAAATGAAGGGTAGGTACAAAGCCAAATGGTTGAAATCGCTTCTTTTAGTTTTATTAAATGGCAGAAAGAGGTGAGTTGAATGACCAAGGACTTGAAACATTAAAAAACATAGTATAAGTGTAAGTAAAACGTTTGCGATCCCGATTTAAAATGAAAACGTGTAAGAACTTGTCTATATTTTTTGACTCTTAAAAGTCATTAAATATTTACAGTAAGTACAGTACAGTCAAAAATACAAGCTTTAAAAACCAAACTGCTGTTTCCATAATGTCGTCAATATAATGTAGTTATCATGCTTTTTTTTTGCTAATTTCACGTAAAAAGCAAAGCATATCAGTGGCATAGTACTGGGTCGCGTAGAATTTTGACGTTTTTAGAACATCTATTTATTTATGTCAACTGTGGGGTTATTATGACGTACTTACCTGTGCAATTCATTTTGCGCTGAGAGAAAAGGACAGAGTTATGTCACTGCTATAGCTGCCTCCTTTACGCTCACCGTAAAATGAACTACATAGCCATGTCATAATAACCCCCCTGTTACATAAACCATAACCCGAACGAACCAATCATTTTTGTTAATAAATATCAGATATCCTTGTAGCAGAATAATGTCGCTAAAAGCAATCTCTTCCAGACAACCTTGGGCAGGTAAATAATAAAAGAACAAAATACATGCGACATACGGAGACATACGTAGAAATTAATTAAATTTCACCACGTTAACAAAAACATATTAAAATTATTTAACCCCAGTACTACGCAAAATATTAATTTTCAATATTATATCATATAATAAAACTTTAATAATCCTTTTCAATTCAGTACCATCACGCCTAAACCATTAGGGGAGCGAGATGGGGCACGCTAAACGCTCAGCGATGTCACCACAGACAATAAATCAAGGTTTTAAGAGATATCCGCTATTGCTACCGTTATTGGAATTTGTTATGATACTGGCCATATGGACAAACCATAGACGTAATATGTTTGAATAAAGTTAAGCGCGCAATTTGTCTATGGTGAACGTGTGCAATGTGAAGTAAAGTATTTATCTAGGTATTAGATGTTTTTCGGAGTAGTTAACTTATTAATAGTAGTAGTTAACTTATTTTGCTCAATTGAATCTATTTTTTTCTGAACTTTATAAGACAGGCTTCGGCAAATTGTCTGTTTATCTTTTTTTTTCTGGACCTGATTCGTTGGATCAATGTCTCAATTTACAGAGAGAGAGATAGAGCCTGCCGCATTTTTCCCTACTCGAAACGTCTTTTTATTAACATCGTGAAGCTGCATTATGTTATAAGATGCCTGTTGCAAAACCTATGAACCTAAGGATTGACAACACGTTTTAGTATAATAGGTTCCTTAGATGCGAAGGATTAGTTAACATAAACTATACCAACTTCAGATTTCGCGTTCCTGAATTTAAAATGATCCGAATTGGCCCTACTACTATTATTATTTTTGGCATACGGGGTGAAATGTAAGACGTGGAACAAATGATCACCTCTGTGTTCTACCTACAGATATGAACAACGTTCACTATGGGACCAACTGTCAAATCACGAAAAAAAAAACTTGTTTCATAGAAAAGATCAATACGTACTCGACCTAAATGTATGAACCTAGTTCTTCGTAAACGATCTTAATCGGTCTTCGGTCCTGTAGGTCAGTAGAAATAGTAGCCATTGTTGTACGTATGAGCGAAATAGAGCGAATGAGACATGTGCACATATGGTGCTCAATGTGAACGAGACCAAATAATACCTATTTCAAAGCGTGTCCTGCTCAGATCTCAAAATTTGCTCCGGAGCTAAATGACCTAAAGGAACTAAAAGACCGAACTAGTTCCTTTCACCGATTGACCGAGATCGGAGCGCTGCCTTTAAAGACTGAGAGGGCACATCTCTAAGTACAAATAGAAACGTATATCTTTTTTTGAAAGTTGAGTAATAAATATGGACGATGACTTGCGTGTGACCAGTGTGGGAACTGATGACCACCAATGATTTACAGTGACCTCGGGGATGTAATACCCTCTGGATTAGGCACGCCATAATGTTCTATTAGGTTAAAATTATGTTGACATTTTAAAATCTATCGCCAGGGCTGTCATACAGTTAAAATTGGTTGCAAAACCCGTCGACGAACACTCAGCTGTTGTTGGTGGCTCGGCGTTGAACGCTAGATAAATAGATATGCGACTGACGGACTTATAAATAACTATAGTTCACTGCTTTACAAATTAAAATTTGACAAACAGTAAGTATCATTTTAAAAAAAACCGCTAAAATTTGCTTAGGTACTCTCCGCCGTAGCATTGTTTTTTGTTGGCACATAATAATTTGTCGGGGGGGCTATTGTGACTTAGGGGTAAAGTGCATCAATCTTTCTTAAGAGAATACTTTGAAAACTTTGTTTTCATCCGTTTATAGTAGGTAATATAAGTACTAGAGATGCGCCGAATAGTGGTTTCACCGAATAGCCGAATACCAAATACTATTCGGTTTAACCTTTACCGAACCGGATATTCGGCCGAATTATTCGGTTTACCAATTCATTGTTTTGCCGCGTAAACAGGATTTAACATGTACGCTACGTATCACTGCAGCTGGCTAGATGACGAGCGAGCCGTACCTGCCGCCCGCAACCCGTGCACACTGCGCTGCCACTATGCTTCAAAACATCGCACGATTCCTTTTTTTTATTAGCTTTATTCAATACATTCTTCATAGGATTTCTTTGGGTTTACTAATGTTTCGCCGAAAATTATTTAGCAAATTCTTAACTCGCCAAACTACGTATCCCATATTTTAATTTGGTCAAATTTTTATTTCCCCACTCAACGTTTCGCACTGATATCATTTCCCAACTAATGATTTGATAAATTATTGTTAGACAAATTATTACCTGGGTTTTTTTTAAGATGACAATTATGTTTTCGTCAAATGTAATGATTGGCATCTCTAGGAGCAGTTCAGTTTTTAGGGTCATAAAAAAAAATAACCATAACCTACCTATCTCGGGGAGCAGTTTAGTTTTACGGGTCATTAAAAAAAATAACCCTAACCTACCTATCTCTGGGAGCAGTTTCGTTTTTAATCCAATTTATATTTGTTTCAGACAAGTTCTAGCTCAAGGTTACGCAAAAAAATACGCAGCTGATATAACTTTCAATAAACAAGTAACAATATTACAATATGTTACAATATGTTATTTGCCTTAGCAAATCATTTGCTACACAATTATTTACCACATAAAATTTGACGTTATAAAATTTTGCAATATAAAAATGTAGCGGAATAAAAAAATTACGAAGTAAAATTATGCCAGGGATTGGTTTGCCAAATAAAACTTCGGCGATAAGTTTATTGCTAAATGAAATTTGACGAAACATAATTCAGCAAAAAGGCAGTACACCATTTCTTTGACTTATAAAATGTTACACAAGAAGTATTTTCTTTTAGTTCTATACCGTGTCGAGTAGCCAAGAAAATAGAAATACTCGAAACGAATATATTCGGCACCAAACCCGAATAATTCGGCCGAATACAAATAGTGAAAAAGATACCGAATACGCCGAATACCGAATACGAAACGAATATTCGGCGCATCTCTAATAAGTACCTAAATCTCTTTAAAAGGGAGCAAAAATTGTTTTAAAACGTTTTATTCCTTTATAACGTTTCAAAGACACATTATCCCTCTGTCGGAAGAGCCCCACTTGACCTAAATCATTTCTATTTATTTTCTCAAGAGTATTAACGGAAAATATTACGGGAATAAAAGTTTGTAGCAACTTTTCAATGAGACAAAGTTAAGTGATACTAATAATTCCTTTAGTGAAGGCTTGGTTATGATTTCCTACGTAAACGAATAAAGACGATTGAATTTGTGTAGCCCTATTAGCCGGCATATAACCTTGTCGCAGTTAATCAATAATAATTTAATTTTGACTAAGTTTAATATGTTATCTTATCGTACAAATGGGCCCTTTCCAAAACACTTCGATCCTGTAGGATCTTTTGTGCCATTACCCTCTTACACACTCAGCTGCTCGAATGAGCAGGATTCCTCACGATGTTTTTCCTTCACTGTAAAGGCCACTTGCACAAAAAAAATAAGACTGGGTCAAGAGTTCAAGATACTAAGGGCCACTTGCACAGCAAAATTAACTCTGGGTTAAGACGCTAACTCGAGTTAAAATGACAGTTTTCGTATGAATCTGACGTTTACTAACTCGAGTTAGTGTCGTAACCCAGTGATAATTTTTCTGTGCAAGTGGCCATAACACGAGTTAAAATGACAGTTTTCGTATGAATCTGACGTTTACTAACTCGAGTAAGGCCCACTTGCATGAAAAATTTAACACTGGGTGAAGGCAGTAACTCGAGTTAAAATGACAGTTTTCGTATGAATCTGACGTTTACTAACTCGAGTAAGGCCCACTTGCACGAAAAATTTAACACTGGGTGTTAAGTATCCGCTTAGTTTAGAATTTTGATATGGCAACATTCAACAAAATGTCAGTTGAACTGTCATGTAATATCGTATCGCCCCTTCCGTTTTGGATCGCGCGCGAGCTGCCACGTTAAAAAGTGTCGGTTACAATTTGTTTAAATGTAAGGTGATTAATTCGTGTCGATACCACCTCCAATACCTTGGACAGTCAAAAGGACGCTTGCTGATGCTGATAATCAAGCTGCAGGTAGAACAGGAGCCTCGGTAAGCCTTTAGTACTTAAGCTCGGGGCCTGGAGAGCCTGCACTTGAAAGCAGTGAGGATTCACCGCTGCACTGCCTGAGGTAAGTGTTCTCTTGATTATTCAAGGTATTCAACATTTAATATTGTCGTATTATCGTTTTCGGTTTATCTATCGTGTCGTGTCGTATTTAAAATTATCGCAATACAGTCCATTCATAACATTTTTGGTCCATCGAGCGGATTTACGAAGCGCGAACTGTGGATATTTCGCTTTATTTCGTTGTTTTTAAGTAATTCCCTTGCATTTTGGTGTATAATTTATCGTTTCGTAGTTATAATTTTCGTCCACCAAATTGTAGGGTATGCTGATATTTTTGCGTTCGGAAATATCATAGACTTCGCTTTGGAAATTTATTGTTTCGGATTAATTATTGTAAATTAATAATTAATTTAATTTTCGTGTTTTTAAATATCGAAATTTAATATAAATAAACGAAAATTAAATTATTTGTTTTTAAGAACTTATGTTTGAAATTTCGTAATTAATAAACTTAGTGTGTAACGGAACGCAACCGTGTCGAGTATTGCTCAGGTCTTATTGTTGTATCTGTGCAAATTTAAACGTCATATGCTTATGTTCTGACCACGGGTGAGAATCTGCCTCATTCACTCTCCGACATTAGTTTTTGACAGCTTGACTTGGTCCGCAAGTTGTTTCATAAAGCATCCATTCAATTCATTCATTCAGATAGAATGATTTATAGTAGCGGAATAGCAAGCTTTCTGAAATTGTTTAATCTGTGATTATTTTTATACATTCATTCGCTTATTTCAAAAACCAACCCTTTTCGTTGTTATGCTTATATTATTGTTTTTTAACGTCTGCGTTCAAGCAAAATGCCTATCACGAAATGCGTGGTTAAGCATTGTACGTCGACCGTGCACAATAATACTTTTTTTCGTTTTCCCAGGAACAAGGATTACCAACGCATCTGGTGCGAGCTGCTGACGCCACACGCTGGAAGCCTGCGAAGCCGAGGTGCGGCTTTCATACTGAACCTCAAAGTGTGTTCGTCACACTTTGAGAGGCGGTATCTGCTGCTTGAAGGACCCAAGCCGAGGAGGAAGCGCATAGCGTTCCCGACGCTTTTTACAGCAGAGGAGATTTCGTCAGGGCAACCGGCCGTCGCTTTTGTTCAGTGTAAGTATCTAGTATTTTATTGTAATGCAAACATCTTAACTTATGTTCCTCAGTGGGATGTCATAAACCTTCGCCTCGCCCTCTGCCTCGCCGTTAAATTGATCATAATATTTTTCATTGCTGATGGATGTCACAGTAGTTAATAAACGCTCATGACTGTATAATTTTCATTTAATTTATGGTATATGGTATAGTCAATCGAGCACTAAGCCCACCTAATGGTAAGTGGGATCTGAGACCCCTACAATCTACCAATCTTAAGGCTACAATCCTTAGACTGCCAGTGTGCGTCTGACACCCCTGAGAATTAATAGGTTGTTGCATACCCATACCAGAACCGCAATCCAAGCAATGTTGCTTGGCAGTATTTAAAGATAAAGAGTGTGTAACTTACAAACTTTTATTTGCAAGTGTTGATTGGTATGCACATATCTAGATTATAAGATCATAACCATATTCAGACAGACCCATAAAGTTCAAGGCTATCTTATAACAGACTCTTGTCGCTTTCAAACAACTCCATTCTATCTGTTAACACAACAGACCTTTCAATTGTTTTTTAAACCTATTTATTACCTTTTTCAGCTGATGTTAACATATACACAGTACATGGCTATGAACAAAGCGAGACTGGCCGCAAAAGGAGATTGCCAGCTAGTGAAGGTTAGTATATACATACATACATATATACGTACATACATAAAGTCATGCCTTCATTCCCAGAGTGGGGTAGGCAGAGCTACAGAATTACCAACAAAAATGGGTTGATAATTCTGTAACCACAATTAAACTAAGATCTTTACACCAGGGGTGCGTATCTACTCACATAACTTTTTTAGGAAATCCAAATCTAGGAATAAGAATTTTATGTGAGTCAATATGGACCCCTTTACCAGTGTATTAGCGACAGGATGCAAGCTCATCGCCTAACAGTACTTCAAGCCTTTATTCCCTTAGTCGCCTCTTATGACATCTACGGGAAGTCGTGGAGTGGCACTATTCTAACCCGGCAACCACAATTTTATTTAAATATTATTCTACTTAAGTGCGTAATGTATGTGTGAATGTATATATTTTTTTATCCTGCGATAAAATATTAGTTCACTTGGGAATAATGTTATATTATTTGTTTGGAGATCTAATGCTTGATATGGTGATTTCACTTCTGAATGTTACACCACATTAAACTCTTTTTGTCATAATTCACTAATATTATAAATGTGAAAGTAACCCGGTCTGTCTGTGTGTCACTTTTTAACAGCTAAAACGCTGAACTGATTTCTATGAAGTCCAGTCCCAGGAAGGAAAATATAACAGTTAACGAAGGAACAGTGATAATCTACTTTTTATTTTCATGAATGGTGGTAATTTTTAATGAAAGTCTGAATTTCAATCGGCTATCTTTACATATATGTTACCATGCATTTGATTTTTTTTCAGCTGAGGATACCCTTTTCAAAAAGCGCTGTCTAGTGTGGCATGATCATACTTACAGTGATTCATCTAGACAAGTTCTAACACTAAGTACTGGACGTTTAAAAAATATATATATTAGATAGTGTAGTTAATTCATTTAGTAGATAATTTACTGAATAATTAGTAGAGTAATTTAGAACTTGATTATGCACCAATTGTATCTTATAATTTATTATTATTGTATGTTTCTTCTGTCATCTTATCTTGTACAGATGGGCCCTTTTGGATATACTTTGACCAAGTATTTTAATTTAGATTTTTTTTTATAATACAGCTTTGTGATCATAAACATTTTTTGTTAGAAAATTGTTTCTTAGAATATTGTTCATTATAATTTTGTAGTACTACTAGTATTACTCATAATATGCAGTACTCCGATTTTTTATACTCATAATAATACTGTGGCCAAGATTGTATGCGGACCTATAATTTTTTTTGATAGTATTATTTGTACTCATATAATTAGTAGTTATATTATTAAAAGTGAATGCTTATTATTAGTTATTATACGAGCATTTATGAGCCAGCGTGTCGACGGAACCCCGCGAATTAGTAGTTCTATTATTAAAATTGAATGCATTTATCGGAAGGAAGTTTTTCTGGGCAGATAAAAAAAAAACATCGAAGGCCAAGGCGGGAGCTGAGCTGTTACATTCTGAATATAGCTTCTAAAATATTGTGTCTTTGTCGGTCTGTCTGTCTGTCTGTCTGTCTGTCTGTCTGTGAACCGATTTGGATGTGGTTTTTTTGGGGTTCCGTAGGTACCTCAAAAAAAGAAAAACGGAACCCTTATAGGATCACTGTTCGTCCGTCCGTCTGTCTTTCAAGACCCTTTATCTCGGGAACGCATGAAGGTATGGAGTTGAAATTAAAACCATATACTCAAGTCTACAGCTAAGTGTAATGGTATTGTGGTAAATCGCAAAGAAACCCATACATGGCATACATACATATTATATGATACGTAAAATAAATATATACTTATACTTACATTGATTATTGACAGTTTGTATGAAAGTTAATGTATAAGATGCTTGCTTAGTTTGTTTAATAAGTTAAATTAGTGTGATCTGCTTATATTTATTATCAATCACAATCAGGATGACGCTTCTAGTTCTCTAGCTGCAAAAAATAGTTATGTATTACTGAGGTGTTCTTTTTATTTCAGCAGGTCTCCCTACTTCTACGGCAAACGACGTTCCCGGCGGTTCCGGTGATGGTGCCTTTTTACCTTACAGTGAAGCCCAACTTGAGGGTAACTTTATTTTATATATACTTTCTTAATCTAACACATTGGGAAGACATATTTTGCATTATTATGAAAGAGTAACTATGTTATATTATAATATTAGCTGTACCCTGCGCGTCTTGCTACATCGTACCAACTCAGAATTCATCGTAGACACATGCACAACACTTTGCTGAAGATCATCACATGATCAAATGCATAGTTTACGATTCTATAAAGGACATGCAGACAAACATTCATTTTTACATATATTGAAGAAGATTACCCCTTAATGTGCGCATCCTGCGTTACCGCTCTTTTGTGTGAGCGTGTGTGTGTACCCATTCTAACTTGTAACAAGCCTTGCACATTGCTGTGCCAAGAGGGGGCTGCCTTTTCCGCCAATATCAAAGGCCATCACCGACTGGCTGGGATGTTTTAATAGACCGTGCCTGTGTTTTAATAGGCCTTGGTGAAATAAGTAAATGATTCGCTTGATAAACTCGTGTTCCTAATTTCCAGAACCAACTCCGTCTACAAGTGGAACGACTGTTAACCCAGGCAGATCACGCGACGGTAATAAAAAAAAAATCGAGACAAAACTTTTCGTTTTTTGTTTTACTAGTACTATCTAAATCTAAACTATTATTTCCAGAGTATATAACTGTGCCCAGTGCACCAATACCTTCGGTATCCGGAGTATCATCAGCAGGCGTGGCTGATTCACAAGAAGGTATTGTTACCAAAAATAATAAGAGTTATACCAAAATCCAAAGTTTGGCGGATATTAGTAAATATTGCCAGAAATATAGTGATGAGAAAATGACGAATTACGATATAATTACAAATAAAGTTATGATATAGTAGCTGTTCCTCGCGACTCTTTCATCCAAACTTTCTCACTTAATATTAATAAGATATCAAATCAAGTCAATTTGTCTAGGGTTGTCACCTTTTAACACGCTTATATAAGCTTTACTTCTTGTAATGTAATAAACAGCAAACTAATAAAGTAATGAATCTTGAAAATATATTTTAACCTACTTGTTGTCTGCTTGAAACTATTCGAATATATATACCAACATAAAGCAATTAAAATTATATATAAATAGCAATCTCAAGTAAAACTGCTACAAATTATGTGACAAGACTGATTTTATTAACACGTTTTATTGTTTTAAGCGGTCCCCCTAAAGCCTTATATTATAATGTTTTAATTTAACCAATGAGTCTTTAATTATTTAATTTCAGGAGTTAAATCTTCAAAAAGATTCAGGCTCACAAATAGTATCAGGACTCTGACACCCAAGTGCAAAAAAATGTACAAAAAGTGCCAAGAAATCATGAAATGCAAGCGCCGTCTTCAGTATTCGTATGAAGATAGACTGACAAGGGCTAGTAAATTAAATGAAAACAGCTCTTTTAGGAAGATGTTTGAGCAAATGTCTCCTCAAGCACAAACCTTTTTAAATATGCAAATGTCGCAATACAATCGACACGTCAAGAGAAGGCGCTTTAATGTTGAGGAAAAGCTCCTTGCTCTTTCACTGTCGAGACAAAGCCCAAAGGGGTACAAATTTTTGCGAAAGATGTTCATTTTACCATCTAGACGCATTTTGAATAAATTTATTCAAAATGTGCGGATTAACCCAGGTGTGAATCCTAAAATATTCACTCAACTAAAAGAGTCCGTCAAGCACTGGAAACGGCAAAAGAAATTTTGCTCCATTGTGTTTGACGAAATGTCGATAACTTCATACTTGAAGTTTAACGAGTCTGAGGACCGAATTGACGGGTTCGTCGATTTTGGTGAAGAGGCAGAATGCAAATTTGCCGACCATGTCCTTGTATTTATGGTAAGAGGTATCTGTGGCTCTTGGAGGCAATCCATTGCCTACTACTTTTGCGAAGGAACAACACCATATTCTACAATGAAGAATATTCTACGTGACATTGTGACAGCTGTAGCAGAGACTGGTCTTATACCAATGGCTTTGGTATGTGACCAAGGCTCCACATTTCAAAGAGCTGTTAAAAGCTTCCAAAGTGATGCCAAGAGAGACCAAATACTCAATGAGGAACATCTAGGTACGTATTGATTATTTCACGTACATTACGTATTTCAATTGATGGACATACAATATACAATTTGCTAATGCTAACAAATATTATGATTCTTGTTACAGATGATGGTCTCAATATAAACGGTCATAAATTGCATATAATTTATGATCCCCCTCATCTCATTAAGGGAATTAGGAATAATTTCCTTACAAAGGACATGGTATTTAAAGGCAAATTAGCAAGGTGGGCCGATATAGTTGAGGTGTATAAAGAGGATTGTGCGATTGGAGAAATCCGAACTCTTAAACACTTAACCGATGAACATGTTATCCCTGAAAAGGTATGTACCATTACTATTATGTATTATATGTAACAAGAAATTCAGGGGTTTAAAAATCACTTGCTATAATTTTCATCTATACTAATATTATAAATGCGAAAGTGTGTCTCTTTACGCTTAAACCGCTGAACCGATTTATATAGAAATTTGGTTTAGAGATATTTTGAGTCCCGGAGAAGGACATAAATCTCCTAAGGGGGTGAAATAGAGGGTGAAAATTTGTATGGAGCTATGATATAAACGAAAAAATAATGTGTGTATAGTTTGAGCTAGTAAGACTGAAGAATAAGCGCGTCAATTTGATAATAGTTTCATAGAGGCCCAGGAATCAAATTAGTTGACTGTACATAAAAATCTTTAGTTGTAGGTGCTCTATGGCATATCGAAAAAATCTCTCACCCCGGGCGCAGAATGAAGGGTGTATCTCCAGCTCTGTCACCAAAAGTTAGGGTGTATTTTTCGGCTTATTCCTGGATTATTGAGGTCTACAAACAAATACTGTGACATTCGTTTTTAGCAATTGAGTTCTAATAATCTAAGAGAGTTATATAACATTATTTTATCATAGTTTTGGGAAAATATTCAAAATAAGCTGAAGAAAAAAAAATACGAATTTGAAGCAGGAATTGCGCTTTAAAGCCTTGTAATTGACAAGGGTGCCGCTCCTCGACCAAAGCTCTCTGATAACCGCTCTCCGCTCTATTTAGCCCTAACTGTCGACTACTACTTTTCATTCACGAATGTTCAAAAACAACTACATAAAACTCACGAGCTGGTGATGACTTAGTGATCGTACAAAATTTGCCCATTTCGACCTCCAAAATTAAAACTATTTTTATAGTGGTAAAATAAAACAATTGAATGACGTTAACAAGTGTTTGGAAATACAGAAAGTGTGTTAATTCCAATTAAAATATAACCATTTACATATCTCCCATTTTTAATACCAATTATCAAAACTTTTGGATCACCCCTCGTAGATACGTTATGCTCTTACGAAACGCATTTAAAACCCGTCGCAAATTACTGACAACTTGGTACATTGCCATATTTCTACAGACAAAGGCGGCCATCCGTAGCGAACGCTATTGTTAGAAAGAGATAGATGTTTCCAATTGCTCGCCATTCCCATGAAGACAATCCTAATCCCACTTAAACTTATGGTGTTTATAAAAAATCTTTGAGCTGAACTAATAATATATTTAAAATCTATGTTTAGGAGGATCCCACATGAGTGGGAAGGTGATAAGCGCAAGCATGGCGGACACTTCCAACGCTGTGCTGTTCTTCGACGAACTGTTCGACAGCGTAAACGGCTCGCGCAGCGGTGGTGCCGTAGCGGGCAAGATGAGGGGACCCGTGCGGGAAGTTCGCGGTCAATGCAAACATGTTGCATTTTGGAAAGAGGCCATAAGTATCCTTAGGGATTTATATTACACCAATTTCTGTACAGGACAGGCCCTTCCGGCAAATCACAAACGAATTCAGGTACCAAGTGTCCAAAATTGGATCACAACTCTCGAAAGTTTCATAAAAATTTGGTCTGATTTAAAACGGGCTAATGTAAAATTTTTTTACACTCGTAACCTTAATCAAGACCCCATAGAAAATATGTTTGGTCGTATTAGGGCCCTTAATTACAGGAACAACCGCCCGGATGTCTTTTCTTTCAAGTGTGCTTTTAAATCATTATTATTAAATGATATTCTAGCACCGCATTCTTCCAGTTTTAATTGCGAAGATGATGCGGGCCGATCTTTAGTGGACCCGTCGAAGTTTTTTGTCGAACCTGACTCTGTCCTTCCTTCATCTGTTGCAGACTCCACAACGTCCAACACCGCGTCAGAGCATCCTTCTACTTCATTTGCCGCATCGCGACCCGGGCCTGGGAGAATACCTTCTTTATTCGATCAGGCCCGACGAGAACGCATTACTTCTCAAATTTCTGCTTATCCTGCTGGTTATGTTTCTAGGAGGCTTTTACAAAAATTCGGTTGTACTAGTTGTAAAAAAACATTTTTGACTTCGGATCATGGCGGCATCCATAATTTTATATCTGCTCGCGAACGCCATGCTCTAAAGGGCAAAAATTTAAAATATCCCTCTATTCAATTCGTTTTATTGTTTAGAAAATTGGTTGAACTTATCAATCAACATCTTAATCAATTTGCACATTGTCAGGACATTGTCAAAAATATACGTACCAAATTTCTTAATGAATCGGTTACTGATTGGTTCGGTTGTGAACAACACCGGACTGATGCTTTAGAGTTTTTCATAAAAATCGGCTGTCGTATTCAAATTCATAATTTTACTCATACTATCAACAATATTTTAAGAGGCTCTTATTTAGAAAGGTTAACTCCTCCTTTACCGAGAATGCAAGGTTTAGCACTCGACAAATACAGGAGGTCAGCCAAGTTTAAGAAATGATGTTTTTTTTTTAGTGTTCACCATCCTGCCCCCGCCTAGAGAATGTTGTTGAGCCTAGCAGCGAGGTACTCATTCGGTATATTTCCTTATTATGTTCTATGGCGACTAAGTTTATTTTTCTTATTCAAGAATACTAATAACAAACTGGTAGTCGCTGATGGACGACTGGTAGGAAATTTTAAATTGGTTTTTGTAATAGTTTGTATACAACCTATTTTAGGTCTGCTTATTTTTTGGGATTCCATACCCGAAGATCAACGGAGCCCTGTTACAAGCCTAGGCTGACACTTTTAAATCGCAATGTGCTAGTATAACATTCTTAACCTGCCTGTTGCACAAAAAATTTTTTTTGCAAGATTTAGTATACTGAAAAACCATTTGTATTATTCTGTGTTTAAAGGGGTTCCAGTGACTGCGAGCATCCACAATGAAATCACCAGGCCCAGCAATGAATACCTTTTTGATCTTCGACTACAAATAACATTAATGGTATCTATCTTTCATTTATACTACAGTTTGGTAAATTTGTATAGTGAAACCTAATATTACGTTACAACGATGTTTTTGTAAGAGATTTTGAGCTTGTCAAGTTGGAAATATATTTTAAAATATTAAGATACAAAGGTCGCATTGTATTAGAATAACATTTTCTTACTTGTCCGTTGCACAAGTTGCACAGAATAGTTAAAGTATGACACCAAATGGGACTAATATATGAAAAATTCAACGTATGCTATTAAATTTTGCAATATTTAGTATACTGAAATACTATGTAAATTCAAATTCAAATGATTTTTTAATATTATTCTGTGTTTATAGGGGTTCCAATGACTGCGAGCATCCACAATGAAATCACCAGGCCCAGCAATGAATACCTTTTTGATCTTCGACTACAAATAACATTAATGGTATCTATCTTTCATTTATACTACAGTTTGGTAAATTTGTATAGTGAAACCTAATATTACGTTACAACGATGTTTTTGTAAGAGATTTTGAGCTTGTCAAGTTGAAAATATATTTTAAAATATTAAGATACAAAGGTCGCATTGTATTAGAATAACATTTTCTTACTGGTCCGTTGCACAAGTTGCACAGAATAGTTAAAGTATGACACCAAATGGGACTAATATATGAAAAATTCAACGTATGCTATTAAATTTTGCAATATTTAGTATACTGAAATACAATGTAAATTCAAATTCAAATGATTTTTTAATATTATTCTGTGTTTATAGGGGTTCCAATGACTGCGAGCATCCACAATGAAATCACCAGGCCCAGCAATGAATACCTTTTTGATCTTCGACTACAAATAACATTAATGGTATCTATCTTTCATTTATACTACAGTTTGGTAAATTTGTATAGTGAAACCTAATATTACGTTACAACGATGTTTTTGTAAGAGATTTTGAGCTTGTCAAGTTGGAAATATATTTTAAAATATTAAGATACAAAGGTCGCATTGTATTAGAATAACATTTTCATACTTGTCCGTTGCACAAGTTGCACAGAATAGTTAAAGTATGACACCAAATGGGACTAATATATGAAAAATTCAACGTATGCTATTAAATTTTGCAATATTTAGTATACTGAAATACTATGTAAATTCAAATTCAAATGATTTTTTAATATTATTCTGTGTTTATAGGGGTTCCAATGACTGCGAGCATCCACAATGAAATCACCAGGCCCAGCAATGAATACCTTTTTGATCTTCGACTACAAATAACATTAATGGTATCTATCTTTCATTTATACTACAGTTTGGTAAATTTGTATAGATTTAAAATATTAAGATACAAAGGTCGCATTGTATTAGAATAACATTTTCTTACTGGTCCGTTGCACAAGTTGCACAGAATAGTTAAAGTATGACACCAAATGGGACTAATATATGAAAAATTCAACGTATGCTATTAAATTTTGCAATATTTAGTATACTGAAATACTATGTAAATTCAAATTCAAATGATTTTATAATATTATTCTGTGTTTATAGGGGTTCCAATGACTGCGAGCATCCACAATGAAATCACCAAGCCCAGCAATGAATACCTTTTTGATCTTCGACTACAAATAACATTAATGGTATCTATCTTTCATTTATACTACAGTTTGGTAAATTTGTATAGTGAAACCTAATATTACGTTACAACGATGTTTTTGTAAGAGATTTTGAGGGTGTCACGTTGAAAATATGTTTAAAAATATCAAGATACAAAGGCCATCTCTTTCATTCGTCGACCTAACGTGTCGCTCAAATTTATCCATTGGCCTTCGCTTTCGATTTGACGAAATAACGTGATGTGTGGTGTGTGTTGTTTATACGTCTAAGTCAACATTTTGTTTTTTTCCAGAATCAATAGATGCGTCTCCAAGAGTGGCCAGCCCAGCATGCTAAATTTTCTACATTAGTTTTAATTTATGTTTAAGATCACGTCACGGGTTCATTATGATTTTCAACATTTCTACATTTTATTCTCTCTTCGGTAGAAAACGTTATGAGCCCATGACAAGTTTTATATTTGAGGGGTATAAGATCAAAGACAGCTTAATCTACATAATTTATGTGTAGGGTTAAGCTTTGATTATATACCGCAAATGATTTAATTTCATTTTATTAAAAGTACGATTAAAGTGGCGGAATAGTTTGTTAGGAATTTTCCCAATGGCCACCGTTATCATAATAATTATAAGATAATTTCACTGCATATATGGCCCTTCACTGGTTCACCACTTTATAAGCACTTAACGAGTTTAGTGTCACTATTACCGAGGCCCGTTTTACGAAATCAGGACCTATTGTACTGGGTAAAACGGTATCGCCCCTGACATCTTATGGGTATTGTTTTTAACTTAGCCGCCATAGCTGTCATGTAAATAAGAAGAGCTATCAAACCGTGGAGAATACGGAAAAACGTCAAGAGCAATATGATTTTACCGTGTAGAATATAGGCCCTGGGCCTTTATTCAACTCTGTAAAACAATATTGCTTTTGACGTGTTGTATTAACGTTACTACAGCTCTTTATTTACTTGAGAGTAATGGCGGCCGAGTTTTAAACTACCATAATGACATGTGTTAAAAGCATTATTGTTTTAGCATGTTGTATAGAACCCATTGTAACTTGTATTAGTGGAATTCTCTTTTTAATGCATATTGTTGAAAAGAGATTTCCGCTTGTAATACAAGTTACAAGGTTTCGTGAAACGGGTCCAAGGTTTTATTATTTTCTAGATGTGTAAATTAACAATTTAACTAAAAGCTTTGATAGGATTATGGAATAAGTTTGAATGTATCTCTAGCAATATAATGTTTTTGCATTGAATTGTATAAACAATATAAGAACGATGATATTTTCATGCATTGCATTGTATAAATGAATATTTATGTAAAAAGTAAATTGAATATTAATATTGAACAGCCACAAAACAACATTTTAAAAACGACTACTAAATAGCTCTTCACTTATTAACCTGTTCTATTGTTTTTATCTTCTTATGAAGAGGTAGAAAATTGGTATTGGATAATTCCAGACTAGACTTTATTTTATTTTGTAAAACTAGGTTACGAGGTATATTCTTGTGGACAAAGGGCATTGGGTAAATTTGTTTGAAGAATATTGTCATTTTTTCTTTCAGCGGCCACGGATTATTTTTACATAGTTATTTAGAGGACCTCGAAATACACATAGATATATGTGATTTATAGCTTTTAATAAGATTTAAATGTTCAATTTTTGGTACTAAAATTATGCCTAGGTAAGAATATTAAATATCTCGGCTCCGATGCACTTCAGAGTATTACATTACATAACAAAACATGTTTATTTTGAATTATTCTATCATAATTTACCACTTTTACTAATGGCCGCTCACCTTGAAAATGTATGACTTTTACCCAAACCCCTTTATGTAAGCTCACAGCACCATACTCAGATATTTATCATTTAATACATTGCTGTGCTTTCGTGTTATTAAAACTTAGGTTAGATTAAATGTATATTTACCTTAAAAAAAGATTAACTTACGTTAACTTGGTCTGTTGCTTCTTCCTTCATAGTTTTACTTCTATTATTTGGAATTGGTTTTATGATACTCTTACCTTAAGTTTATTATTGTCATTGTTATGATGGTTTATTTGAAAAAAGACTGACTGTTGAGTTTCTTGCGGCGCTTCTTCTCAACAGTGGTCTCCTCTTGCGAAGCGCTGGTAAATTCCTTGCACAATAAAGATATTACATTTCATAAAGTCTATAATTTCTACTGTAACGTGTTGTGCTATGTGGTTTTATGGAGTTTGTTTCACTGTCTTGTTAAAAAAAATGCTTAGCGTATTAATATTCCGTCCTTGTATTCATATTTTATTTATAGAAGACTGTGAAACATGCTTTATCTTTAGCATATTGATTGCGGAAATTAAAAGTTTGTTTTCGAATTTATCGAAGTTAACTAATTTGTGCTCATCGATGAAGTGTGTACATACAATTTAATCGATGAGTGCGAAAAAGTTAACTTCGTTCAATTCGAGAATGAACTTCATTATGAATGAACACTGGCTGTCAAAATTTAAATTCCCCGCCATTCCGCCATTTTTATTTGAATTTTATTGCCCACTAGCGCTACCGGTTCCGTAGTATGTTGCGTACCTGAACTACCACTAATGAACTGTCAGTTCTATGGTTGATTCCTATCTGTCTTTAGACATACCCTATAATCTGTGGTTCTGACATTTGATACGGAATATTTATTTTGTTTGGTGATTTTGTATGATATTATTGCTTTTCAGCTTGCGTTCTGTACAAAGCGAGTAAAATGAGTGATACTGAGGTTGAACCCGCGACGGTTGATGCGTATCGTGTCGCGCGGGACTATTGTATTACGAGATTAGAGTATATAGAAAGTTCAGATTTAGTTGGTTATAATGAACGAGATTTTATAGATTTAGAAAAGGATTTTCACGATGCACAAATTCGAGTTTTACGTCCTCTTCAGCCGCAACAACGTACCGAGGAATATAAAGTCACTAATGATTTTGAAACACTGATGAAGTCTTTGAAATGCAGACTAAGACAAAGTACTGAAAGTGAACATAAACATGTCGTTTCTAATGACAATTCTTTGGCTAAGCTTCCAAAAATATCAATTAAACCTTTTGATGGAAAGCTGGAGAATTGGGTCTCCTTTAAAGAGCTGTTTGATTCGTTGATTCATTCTCGGAATATAAGAAATGTTGAAAAGTTACATTATCTATTATCGAGTGTACAAAATTCCGCTTATGAATTAATCAAAAGTTTTCCTATATCGGATGACAATTACTTAAGTGCTTATCAGACTTTGTCTAAGTACTATGATAAAAAAAGACAAATTGCAATTGTTTATTATGAAAGGTTGTTAAATTGTGAGTCAGTTAAACATAAAAATGATTTGGATAGAGTTTTTAGAACATTTAATGAAAATTTAAATATTCTGTCTAAATTTCAGTTACCTGATGAGAATTTCATGTTATATTATTTATTGTGGTCAAAGTTAGATATTGCTACTCGGGAAGCTTTTGAATTGCAACTTGACTCTAATGTTGACATTCCAAGGTTTGAGGTCTTGAGAAATTTTATTGAAAAGAGGAGTAATGCACTAGAAAATTGTAATATAAAAGTTAATGCTACTAGTATTAAAGCAGCTATTCGAAATAAATCTTCGCTTATTGTACCATCAGTCCCTAGTTGTAGTTGTCCAATGTGTTCTGATATTGGTCATGAATTGGGAATGTGCCCTAAGTTTTTGAAGCTTACACCTGCGGAGAGGTTTTTAAAGGTGAAGGAGAAAAGAGTTTGTATTTTATGTTTAAAGCCATCGCACACTATGAAATACTGCAAGTCAGTTTCTCGCTGTGAAAAATGCACATATCGTCACCATACGCTGCTTCATTTTAATAAGGGCACTGAGACATCTAATGCGTCAAACTCAAATTCTCAGTTGACCTCTTTGTCGGTCCCAACTTATAACACTCAGGTGTTGTTTTCAACTGCTGTTGTTTTTATAAAGGACAGTCATGGGAAGTTAGTCTCAATCCGTGCCCTTTTAGATTCAGGTAGTGCCTGCAACTTTATTACAAAGGCTGCTGCAGATCGGCTCGGGTTGCATATAGACGACTGTCAGCAGTCAGTAAATGGTATTGGTCAAACAACAGCAGCAACTTTGGGGTCTGTTAAATGTGAAATATATCCATCTAATGGAAATTATAAAAATAGATTTTCGTTTGAAGCTTTCGTTTTGTCGCAAATTTGTTCAGATATGCCATCTGGGCAAATTGATATTTCGACCTGGAATCACATAAGGAAGTTGGACCTAGCTGATCCACATTTCTATGAACCAGGTCCTGTCGATATGTTAGTCAATGTCAATTTTCTCGCGTCAGCACTTCAACCTGGCCTTGTCAAGGGCGAGGCAGGTCAGCCTGTCGCTGTCCGCACTGTGTTCGGCTGGATAGTGATGGGTGAATGTGCTACTGGCATTGACTATTCTCGTTGTCGTTTTCGTGACGGTCCTAGTGTCGCTACCCAGGACTGTCTTTTCGTGTCGAATTTGTCTTTAGACAATAATATTAAGCGGTTTTGGGAGATAGAAAATGTCGAAACTCCTAAATCGGTTATTTTGTCGAAAAATTATTTGTCGTGTGAAAACCATATGGAGGCTAATTATTGTCGTAATCCTGAAGGTAGAATGGTCGTGCCATTAACTTTCGTTGACCCTCAGGATAAGCCCCGGTTTTCCAATTCTCGTAATCTTGAGGATTTGTCGGATTCCGATCTTTATTCGGAACAATTTCGTAACTTCGAGGACGCTCATGACGTCTCGTTAAAGATTTTAGGGCTCTTGTGGTTGCCTAAGTCGGATACTTTCTCGTTTAAAACCACTACCCTGGATGGTCGTTGCACTAAACGATCCATCCTCTCTGATATCGCTCGGATTTTTGATCCCTTAGGATTACTTTCGCCTGTCGTCTTCCTCGCTAAATATCTTATGCAGCTCTTGTGGCTATCGGGTGTGCACTGGGATGATGATGCTCCTGAATTCATCGCTATAGAGTGGCGCAAGCTAAAATCTCAATTGTCGTCCTTGAGTTCACTCTCCATCCCTCGGAGAATGATAGTTTCGTTTCGGGATCTCCAGTTCCATGGTTTCAGTGATGCCTCGGAGCGCGGGATGTGCGCTGCAATCTTTTGTCGCGTGGTAAACGATAACGGGGAGATCATTGTGCGCCTTTGTAGCGCGAAATCAAAAGTCGCACCACTTCGCAAACTTTCGATCCCACGTTTAGAGTTGTTGGCTGCGGTTCTTCTGTCTGACCTGATGTCGGCGGTTTCACACGCCCTCAAAGATATTTACCAGGGCACCGAAATATATGCTTGGTCGGACTCTACTGTGGCTCTGACATGGATAAAATCCTGTCCCTCGCGATGGAAGACCTTTGTCGCCAACAGGACTACCTCAATTCAAGATAAGATATCTCCCGATTCTTGGCACCATGTGCCCACTGCTGATAACCCAGCAGACCACGGTTCTCGTGGCTTACTTCCAGCTGATTTATTGCAGTGTGATTCATGGTGGGCGGGGCCACCTTGGCTGTCGCGTCCTAAAGAAAATTGGCCAAGTCACGTACCTCTCGTTGATCGATCCGCTTTTGAAGAGGAAAAGGTTTTGACTTTGTTTAGTGCCCTGAACTCTGATTTTATCGATCAAATTTTGTCGCGTTTTTCGTCTTTTCGTCGTGTCGTTAACGTCCTATCGTATTGTTTTCGCTATCTTCATAACCTAAAAAAAATCTAATCGGAAATTAACCGGAAAGGCTCTGTCGTCCCATGAAACCAACTACACCATTCGGTTTCTCGTTAGACACGTTCAAGAGCGTGTCTTTTCGACTGAAATTCGAATGTTACAAAAAGGATCAACGAATTCACTTCCGAAACCTCTTCGTAAATTATGTCCTTTCTTGGATAAAGAGGGTTTGTTGAGGGTGGGCGGTCGCCTCTCTCATAGTCATAACATGGACTATGAGAAGAGGCACCCTTTGTTGTTACCTCGGGACCACAGAGTCACTTCGCTCATTATCGAAGAGTATCACCGTAAGTTCCTGCATCCTGGTTTGCAAACCTTGCAAAATCTTATCGCCCAGGAATTCTGGATCTTGTCAGCCAAGCGGGCTATTCGCTCTATTGTAATGTCGTGTGTTGAATGTTTCCGTGTGTGTCCACGGGTGGCACCACCCCCACTCATGGGAGATTTGCCCTCGTTTCGTGTCAGCCAGCTTAAACCTTTTTCGTCGGCCGCTGTTGATTATGCTGGTCCGTTCACCATTTCTCTCGGGCGAGCCCGGGGCAGTAAATCGTATAAATCGTATATTTGTGTTTTCGTGTGCACTGCCACAAAGGCAGTGCATCTAGAGCTCGTGTCGGAGCTAACGTCTGAAGCCTATTTAGCTGCTCTTAGACGTTTTATTGCACGTAGAGGTCGCTGTTCAAAATTGATATCGGATCAGGGAACAAATTTCGTTGGCGCGAGTAATATACTTCGGGACCTAATGTCTACTGCTTCCGAGCAAGAGCATATAGAGTTCATTTTTAACCCTCCTGGTAGCCCTCACTTCTCTGGCTTAGCCGAAGCAGGAGTAAAGTCGGTTAAAACTCACTTGTCGCGAATAATCGGTTCGCAACGTCTCACCTTTGAAGAGTTTTACACTTTATTGACCCAAATTGAGGCTCTCCTTAACTCGCGCCCTTTATCGCCTTTGAGTTCTGATCCCAACGATTTTTCTGTGTTGACACCGGGTCACTTCCTGACTTTGGAACCGTTGACCATTCTTCCTGAACCTACTTTAACTGAAACTAAAGTTAGTCCCCTTCAACGTTGGAAACTACTACAACAAATGCATCAAGATTTCTGGCGTAAGTGGCATTTAGAGTACCTCCATACGCTCCAGCAACGTCATAAGTGGTCTAAGATGGAACTAAACCTTATCGTAGGGACCATGGTTCTCGTAATAAATGAACAATGTAGCCCTTTAAAATGGAACTTAGGGAGAGTGGTGCAGCTGCATCCGGGTGCTGATGGTACTTGTAGAGTCGTTACTGTCCGCACTGCATCAGGGGAGTATAAACGTCCAGTAGTAAAGCTGTGTCCACTACCTCTACAAAATTAGTTTCGTTTATAATTCTATAATTAGTTTATCAGGTTCTAGCTTGAACTTCAAATAGTTATTCTCGTGATCGTTGGAAGTTCAAACTATTTACCTACTTTTCGTTGTATTTTAGTTAATAAGTTTCGTATATCGATGGTAATTTCGAAAATACCTTGTATTTTGGTGGGCGGAATGTTAAGTATCCGCTTAGTTTAGAATTTTGATATGGCAACATTCAACAAAATGTCAGTTGAACTGTCATGTAATATCGTATCGCCCCTTCCGTTTTGGATCGCGCGCGAGCTGCCACGTTAAAAAGTGTCGGTTACAATTTGTTTAAATGTAAGGTGATTAATTCGTGTCGATACCACCTCCAATACCTTGGACAGTCAAAAGGACGCTTGCTGATGCTGATAATCAAGCTGCAGGTAGAACAGGAGCCTCGGTAAGCCTTTAGTACTTAAGCTCGGGGCCTGGAGAGCCTGCACTTGAAAGCAGTGAGGATTCACCGCTGCACTGCCTGAGGTAAGTGTTCTCTTGATTATTCAAGGTATTCAACATTTAATATTGTCGTATTATCGTTTTCGGTTTATCTATCGTGTCGTGTCGTATTTAAAATTATCGCAATACAGTCCATTCATAACACTGGGTGAAGGCAGTAAATCGAGTTAAAATGACAGTTTTCGTATGAATCTGACATTTACTAACTCGAGTAAGGCCCACTTGCATGAAAAATTTAACACTGGGTGAAGGCAGTAACTCGAGTTAAAATGACAGTTTTCGTATGAATCTGACGTTTACTAACTCGAGTAAGGCCCACTTGCACGAAAAATTTAACACTGGGTGAAGGCAGTAACTCGAGTTAAAATGACAGTTTTCGTATGAATCTGACGTTTACTAACTCGAGTAAGGCCCACTTGCACGAAAAATTTAACACTGGGTGAAGGCAGTAACTCGAGTTAAAATGACAGTTTTCGTATGAATCTGACATTTACTAACTCGAGTAAGGCCCACTTGCACGAAAAATTTAACACTGGGTGAAGGCAGTAACTCGAATTAAAATAAATTAGTGTCTTAACCCAGTGTTGAATTTTTCTGTGCAAGTGGCCCTAAGAGCATTGAACTTAAGTTAGAAAGACTCATTGGTACGTGGTGACCGAAGATTTTGTCACTCAACACTTTCACAATGGTTGTATCTTTTACATGGTGAAGGCAAAAATGCACACGACCTGATAGTAAGGTTGTAAAGCTCATAGACATTTCCAATCCCAAAACTGCAAATGTGTTGCTTGGCTAATCCCGGAGTCCCTAACCGTGCGTCACGACGCCCCTGGGTAGTTTGTAGTTGGAGCGATAAGGTGAAAATATAAACGAGTATATTGCAATATGATATAAGGTGCTAACAAATTAGTCACGGATATTTTAAGAGATAATACATTACATTAAAACAATAAACTTTTAACTGTAATTAAGGAACCTTTGTATATAATTTTATTGTTTTAATTTACCGAACAAAAAATATAAATTATAATTAATCTTTAAAACAATCACCCCTATTATGTACCTGTCAAGATGTTTAACAATGTTTGTAAAAAGTTGTTTTTGTAAATGTCATTATGATTCGGCGGGAAAACTGTAGTTTATTAAATACTACCATCTGAATGATAGTTTAAAGAGGGTCTAGAATGTCTAAAGAGGTCTCATTTAATTATCTTATTAACAGGGTGTTTTAACGTAGCAAATTTGTTTCCTAGTTTTCTCCGAAAAAACATAAGAAAACCTATGATGTTTCATGCTTAAATGTACTCCGAGAACCAAGTACTATCAGCTGTAAAAATATCCGTGACAGGTTACAGCTATAGCCGCTACAGTTTATTCAACCTCCATGGCAGCGCCGACGTGCTGGGTAGTGATTCTGTAAACAACGCCGGTCGTGCGGACTGTCGAGTGATATCCAAGCGGCGAGATTAAGTAGTCCCGTCAGTGCGAACAAAACACATTGTAGCGCGTGCATTTTCAATTTAGCAGCAACGATGGGTCGAACGTATAAGGCTGCTTAATTGAAAATGCACGCGCTACAATGTGTTTTGTTCGCACTGACGGGACTACTTAATCTCGCCGCTTGGATATCACTCGACAGTCCGCATGACCGACGTTGTTTACAGAATCACTACCCAGCACGTCGGCGCTGCCATGGAGGTTAAATAAACTCCTGCTGCAGCAGCCGAAGACCTTGCCGAGATGTATTATACGATAAGTAGCGTTTCGTTTTTAAACCAATCGCGTCCCTGATAGATGACGTGATACCAAAAGTCACGTGACGTGATCTACCAGTGACGCGATTGGTTTAAAAACGAAACGTATAGAAACGCTATAGTCTATACTTAAGGTATTTAAAAAAATGTAAACATTCCAAATCACGTGACTTTGTTAAACAACCAATCAGAACTGTTTTATCGAACTTTGACGTACGACGACTTTGACGGCAGCCAATAGAAGCAGAACACTGTCTATTTCTATTGGCTGACGAACTATATCACGTGGTTGTTTTGTTTAGGTACATTTTTTTAAATGCCTAATAAGTATAGACTATAGTTAGCGTAATGCATCTTGGCAAGGGAGTCTAGAGTTTATTCAAATGCTTTCATGGCAGTCAGGTAAAGAAAGAGCCACAACAAAATTACCTAACAGGAGTCGCAGTTAAACAAGGTTGGGAACCCAGACACTGCTAAACTTTAAAAAACATAATCGAAATGAAAAATTATAAACGATCATAATCTACCTTACCCAAATAACGCAAAACACAAAATAACCTCGCGGCAGCCCCTATGACTTCCAAAACGCAATCACAGATGTTCAAGCGTCCATACTTGTCTATTGTTTGACTCAAGTTGCGCGAATAACTCAATTATTTATATATCGACGACTTTGTCTGTATTTAACCTCTAAAAAACCTAAACACAATAACTTGGCACAACAATCAAAAATATTTTTACCTTAATCTAAGTTAATTGAGGTCCAAAATCGTTTGACATGGATTTTGGACTTGGGACCTATGAGTTGTGAGTCATAAGAGGGCTTGGAAATGTTTCAAGTGGTTATAATAACATGTAGATTATGATTTCATTTGTATGAATGAACACTTGTTCAAGAGATGTAGAGTGAGAGAGTGATAAAGGATATTTTGTTGAAATGTGCTTGAGGGTCGCATTAAAAACCCAAATGTTAATAATTTCCATAAAACGATTGACAACATTTAATTTTCAGACGGGACACGCTAAAACGGTAATGGCGGGACAACTGGGAATACAGTGTTTAAATCCATTTCATGGACTCTTTTAAATGCTTTTTCCACCAGCGCGGAAAGAATCATCAAACACATCAATCGTGAAAATTTAGGGGACATGCCTTTGCCCGGTAAAAAAAAACAAATAATTAGGCCCGAAAATACTTATATTAAGTAATATTTGTTTAATGTTTTGTAGTACCTAAAACGTTAATTGCGAAAGTGATTTGAAATGCGATAAAGATAGGTACCCTAATTCTTGGTTACCTACTTTACTTTGGACGCTGTTTGAGGTTTGATAAAAAACGGTGGAAATCAAAATACTTTGCGTGTATTTTTCGCGCAAGTATACAATATTTATTTTACCATAGAATAAAGGCGCTAAGATCTAAAAGGTTATTTGCCGATTTTTTAATAAATAGGCAGTTTTTCTTCAAATTTACAGAAAAAATCACGTTACGTACGGATTTCACTTATAGTCCATCAAGAAAGTTATGAAATGCAAAAGTCGTGAACTTTGGTTTAAATCATTTGCTCAAATGATAATATTACAAGCAAATGCGATTTTTATTATTTTTATAATGCTGAACATCAATGCTAAAAGGGTCGCATATCCCTTTCATTTGTCTTTGCTAAATCAGCAGAGATAGAACCAATATTTAATTTTAAAGTACATCATAGAGTTTGGAAAGCTTAGCCCTTTATGACCGCTTTCGATTGAATTTCAAAAGTGTACCATGTTTTAGGTGTGTCAGTGTATGACTCTGCATCAGTGTGCGTAAGTATGCAGTCAGTGATGTGCGGTTCATCAATAATATTGGCTACAAGTGGTGTTGTAGGTAAGTACATGGAAAAAAACTTAGGTTTAGAATACACTTACAAATATCATGTAAGTGTATTCTAAACCTAAAAAAAAAACATTTTATTCATATTTTTGTTTATTTTTTATAAGAGTCTAATTTTATTCTCAATTCTCAATTCTTTATTGCTCAAATAAGTTATACATATTATACAGGTGTTAGGTAACTTATAACTACTTATAATGTATGAGATCTTTATGGACCCTGGTAGGGCACAGCAACTTACAAAATAATGAGGGGCTTGTAACAATACAATAATTCCTTTTTTATTCTAAATATGAATTACTATGTCTTATATGCTTAAGTACTTTAAATAAATATGTTTACATAGTTATCTTATCTACTTAATATTCCTTTATGATATAGTAGCATTTTACACTGAGTACTTTCTTTAACTGTTTAGTAAATAAATGATCAGATGTTATTGTTGTTAAAGATTTGGGTAATTGATTGTATACTTTAATTGCCATAACAAAAGGACATCTTCGCCTAAGTGTGCAAAATGTGGTTACAGAATTATCAAAAGTTTTTATAGTTGTTGGAAATTCTGTAGCTCTGCCTACCCTACTCTGGGAATAAAGGCGTGAGTTTATGTATGTATGTAAAGGACATGAGGAATGAACTTAAGGAATTTCATGTTTTTTTTTCTATTTAAAATGATGTATTACTCAATTAAAAGTAACCTCGCCTACTTCCAACAGTAAAATAACAGAGCTGTTTGGAATAATGTTCTTTTTTTTGTCTGTGTTCGGTTTTCAAAGTTTCTGTCATTATTTTCATTTTTGTGACGATATTTTGCCGTTGACAGTACTATTGTTTGGAATGTCGTTATCTGCATATCAAGATTAAAACAAAAACTTAGTAAAAATGTAAATATTTATTTCTGGCAGGACCCTATCTAATAATGTCACTATTATTTTGTCACTTCCGAGGCAAAAAAACGGCTGTTGTCTGTCAGTGTCGATAAACGTGTCTCAAACATTCCAATGACGTTAACGTCACTGATACTAATGACTTTGACACTTTGACATTTGTGTGTTGTTACCGAATCGGCAAAACTATTGTAAATTATTACTTACAACAATGTTAAATTAAAACTTAACTATCTGTTTCGTGTATAAAGTTGTAAATAAAATGTGGCAGCTACTGCAATTGCAGTCATGTCATTTGGCTCGACAAAGGTAATTGGTTCTAACCTATTCTTCGTCGTTACGTATGTATTTCTCGTCCTGAGGTCAATTTATTAATTTAGTGACTTTATTTTCAGATTGCTACCAATCAAAAACACAAGCTACTTCACTAATTTAGTAAAAGAAAAGCCGTCGAACATCGTTAGACGCTACTTTTCAGAGTCAAAGAATGTTTCGGAAAAAAGTACAAAGTCCGCCTTTTTGCTTATTTGTAGTCCATGGAAACTATGTACGGGTGTTAGTTTAGGTTTAGGGGCTCGTTTATTGTTAAGTAATGGTCCAGCGTTCTGCAAGGCGCAATTAAACTCGAGGGTTATTCAAAGGAGGCCTAATATTAATGATGACAGTGCTAAGTTTGATTGGAGGAGGCTGCTTGACTATCTGCGGCCTCATTCATGGCTATTGTGTGGAGCTATTGCTGTAAGTATCCTTTTAATTTTGACACATCTTTTATTTAATTTCTGAGCATCCAGTGGCACCATCATTACTGTTAATGTGATTTGTAATAAACTAAAATTAATGAATACCCAATGACACAGTTTTAAGTACGAGTTCTAACTTGTTTTTTTTAATTAGCCTTAAAAAGTAATCTTTAAATAAATAAATAATAATAAATATCAGGGGACAATGTCACACCAATTGACTTAGTCCCAAACTAAGCTCTAGGCTTGTACTATGGGTACTAGACAACGATATAAATACTTAAATAGAGAAATATATACTTAAATACATAGAAAACATCCATGACTCAGGAACAAATATTCGCGCTCATCACACAAATATCTGCCCTTACCGGGATTCGAACCCAGGACCGCTAGCTTCGTAGGCAGGGTCACTACCCACTAGGCCAGCGCGTCGTCGTCGTCGTCTTTATCTCATCACCTTTTGCCTGTGCAAGTTATTTATTCTTTTTAGAACTGTTTCATTTCTACGGATATAAATGGTGCCTAGGTCACTCTCTGGCTTAGGGTACTTTAGCAGGACTGCTATCTTAATGCTAAATTCACAGGATGCTCAGATACAGGCAGATGATTTTGATACACTTTTGTGGATAGTATAAGTTCTCTTTCTTATCTATTGCTCTGGTTGCTGTAAAAAGAACCAACAAACTTTCATTTATAAGGTTTTACAACATTTAAATATACCAAATGTCGGGAACTGCTGTATTATAATTGTACTAACCATTTCTCTAATTAACATTAATTGTCTCTAACATTTACATATATATTTGTCTCTCATGTTTCATAGAAATGCGAATGAACCAACAAGGCTCAGAAATGGTACTATATCTTATAAATTATGATATACTTTTTCAGTCAGCGTTAGCCGTGGCGTTCCTCAACGTGTACATACCGGCGATGCTCGGTGTAATAGTGAACGTGCTGGCTAACCTGAAGAACAATCCGTCCGCTGATTTTATTGAGGAAATTAAGTTCCCTGCTTTGAAGTTAATATCTCTCTACATTGGCCAGGTCAGTGTAAGCTAGGGTCATCTATAATACTTTTAAATGTAGATTTTAGGGATAACATGCTTAATTATATTTGGGTCGAGAACCTGCTAGTTTGGGTGAATATTTTTAGTTGAATTTATCATTTTTGTTTAGGTTATTGAATACCAAAACTGCTTGTTATGGTTATAGTTAGGTTTGACTTGTGACAAATACCTTTTCGGGAAATGAAAATTTGATATCAATGCCCATACCTATACCTATTCATTTTAAAACACTTACTTCAAATCGACTTATACTTTTTATTAAATTTTACAAACAAAAATAACAACTAAATGAGTCAGTTTTAGTTAAAAGTTCATTATGTAAATAGACTTAAGTACCTATAAATATTTTCTCATTTCAGGCAGCGTTCACGTTTGCTTACATACACTTATTAGCCCAAGTAGGTGAACAAGTGGCGTCTCAAATGAAGCAAGACCTCTTCGTGTCTATCCTCAATCAGGACATGGCGTTCTTCGACCAGGAGAGAACTGGTGAATTGGTCAATAGGTAACTTGTCAATGAATAAATTGTGAAAAATCCAACAATTTCCACACATATGGAGGTTTTTCCAGGCAAACAAGCTCACAGGCCACCTGATGGTGATCTGTGATCCATAAATATTGGCATTCTCAAGATTGGAATCTTAAGACTGCAAAAACATTACCAACCCTGAGCAGTTACTCTACAGAATATCACATTCGCAAGACATCAAAGGTTAGCTGGAAGAGATCCCTTAAAGGGATAAGTTCGCCTTTGTACATTATAACTCTGTATTGTATTAGATTTTCTGTTTTTTTTTGTGTACAATAAAGTGTTTACATACATACATACATACATCATACTACCAAAACACGATATTCGCAAAACATGATATTTACAAATACGGTTTTGTTATAAAATCGTAGGTAGGTTTAGGTTATGTCAGATTTATAGCAGGCCCGGAGGGCCAAACTACACAGAATTAGGAGCTCCGCAGTAGCGGAGCTCCGTCGACTCTGTCTAATTCATGTCTTAATAACAGTTAAGTTTTGCTAATGTGATGATTTGCTACTATGATGATTTGCGAATGTCATGTTTTGCGAATTTTTTTTTTATTTTTTTTTATGTATTTTAGTATCTGCAATCAGCTATTTAGCTTTAATCAGATGTTCTGGAGGTATTCAACGTTGAGGTTGTACATCCATCGATGAAGCAACCTTTATTTCCCTTGGCTGTTTACAGTGAAGCCAGTTTTGCCCTCTTGAGACGATATACACAATCAGTGGTGTCAATGAGTTCTGCTGCTAGCTTGTTCATGTGGTGTTCAAGTCTAGACACGTAGTCCTTGTTGAAGTGTTTAATTTCTTCTTTAACTGTTGGTATTTCTGTGTAATTGTGTATGTCACTAATTTTCGTGAACCATGGTGCGTTTGTTATGGTTTTCAGGGCGTTGTTCTGGAAGCGTTGTAGAATTGTTTTGCGAATATGATATCCTACGACGGATTGACCCTGAGGACTAAGGACTAGAATCCATGGACCGCCCCGCTATTCCATTCAAGGGGTTTTGAATGGGTTTTTATAGGCATTTATTTAGAAAAGCCTTATCGCTTGAAAGCCGTTCGATTTGCTTTTTAATACGCTATTTATAAAGGTTACCTTTACCAAATCCGTTTCATGTAAGTCTTTTGAGATTTTGCTGTTAAAGCACTACTTATAGTTTAACTTAAAAAAACCGTTCGATTGGCTTTTTAAGGGCTAGCCTTATATTTGGTTATGCAATAAGAGAGGGATATCAAACAACTAAGTCGTATATTTCTTCCAAAGGGGTTATTCTCTTAGTGGGTACTTCGAGACGTAAGTCTTTTAATGGCTTTTATCGGGGAATGGGTGGTCGGGTCCCTGCTAGAATCAACTATGATGACGTGAATTCAACCTTTGGGTGGCAAACCACATTTTTTGCTGACTGTACCGATAAGCATAAAAGCTGAACCTAACTCCTAAGTAGATTAGGAATATTCAGTAATTCTCCTTTCAACAACTGGTTTGAAGTCCCTGGGTTTAACTTTAAAAAGTTACAGGCGATGCGCAGTAGCTTGCGCAAGTACTTCTACTGTCCGTATAATTTTGTCGTGTAAACATATTTTGGTTTCGTGAAGTTTGGTTTGGTTTGCGGGTGGTAGGACCTTGTGCAAGGTCCGTCCGGATCGCTACCACCATCTTATTCATTAACCTACCGCCAAACAGCAGTGTTCGCATTGTTGTGTTCCGGTTTGGGGATAAGAGAGCCGGTGAAATGACTAGCATAGAGGCATTCCATCTTAGTCCTCAGGGTTGGCAACGCATTTGCAGTCTTAGGATTGCATTGTAGTCTTGTGAATGCGAATGTCTATGGGTCACAGTTTCCACTTACCATTAGGTGGCCTGTGTGCTTGTTTGTCTTCTCTATGCCATAAAAAAAAAAGTGTGAGTGTAAGTCGCTTAGTTGTACTAGCTTTGGTCCTTGCGTGAGTGCTACTCATTTGCCTACGTCTGCCTCACCCCCGCGGTTTGTCCGAACGCGACGCGGCTTGTACTGACACCAGTTCACGGTTGTCCATGCCTGTTATACACTGGCACTACAAGGCAGGTGTAACTGATCATTCACGTTTGAACTCTGGCGCAAGTTACTTCGCGTCGTCTACTCCAAGCCTTAAGCATTACTGGATAGTTTATTCGAATTATCATTTAACCCTTTCATTGCAGGTTAACAGTGGATGTGCAGGATTTCAAAAGTTCATTCAAACAAACTATTTCCGGAGGGCTGAGAGCAATTACACAGGTAAGAAATTTTCAACAATTTTATAAAAATAAAACTCCAACATATTTAATGACACTTCCGCCATAAATGAAATTAAAAAAAAAAAAAAATATTTAGTAAATTGGCCACATGAAGGCTCTTTTACACGTCGGTAATATGGAGTGAATCTACTAGCGCTTCGGACAAGACCATCATTGCGGAGAAGCGCCGCAAGAAACACCAGCAGAAGGTCAATTTTTCAATCATTAAATACAATAATAGATAAAGGCTTCCACGGGACATCAAAGAAGCGCGTGGAGCTAACCCTGTTTAGCTTCTGTTTAGTCCACAAGAGAAAATGCTTATTAACCAAATGATAGTTGTTATCCTCGTGTATGATGTCTTTAAATAACTCGACGTTGGCGAAGTACATCCAAACAATTCAAAAGGCCGGCAAGGCAGCTGAAATACCTCTCCCTGTGTAGGAGGCAGGTGTCCATGGGTAGCGGTAATCACTTTACATCAGGTGACCCGATAGCTCGATTGCTCCCTCTAGCATATCTTTTACGCTAGAGGGTTTATTTGTTTGGTAAATTTACTCTATATTCTTATTGTATTCAAAAGTTTAGACCTCGCTTTTAATCTAATAATATTTTTTAATTTTCATCTAAAATTCATCTTATATAATTCTATTCAAATATTTCAAGGTGGTGGGATCAGCTGTGAGCCTGCTAGTGATATCCCCCCACTTGACGGGGCTGACGATGATTTGTGTGCCGTCCGTCGTCATTGGTGGAACCTTTATCGGGTCCTTACTGAGGAAACTGTCCAGGGATGCTCAACAACAGGTAACAACATTCAGTTCTTTAGATCTATGGCAATCATGGGCCAGCGTAAGAGACGCATTTACACTTTGGAGCAAGCAACATTCTTGTATCCCACTCTTACACTGCCCCATTAACACAGTGGAGAGGGGCCTTTAGGGCTGCCACTGACTAACAGAGAAATATACTTTCACGTCTCCTGTTCGGAAAGTAAAGCTTTCCATATTGAGATACAGAAGTTCCTTCTGTTAGTTTTGAAATTGTGTCCAAGCACACATGCAGATTTTTGCAGAAATTTTGGTATAATTTCCTCCCACTCGAAATTAAAAGTATACTGTTTAGTATACTAGCTAGCGCTCGTGCAGCCTAAATATCTTGGATGCAATTTCGACGACGCGCTGGCCTAGTTGGTACTGACCCTGCCTACGAAGCTAGCGGTCCTGGGTTCGAATCCCGGTAAGGGCAGATATTTGTGTGATGAGCGCGAATATTTGTTCCTGAGTCATGAATGTTGTCTATGTATTTGAAGTATGTATTTCTCTGTGTAAGTATTTATATCGTTGTGTAGTACCCATTTATAGTACAAGCCTAGAGCTTAGTTTGGGACTAGGTCAATTGGTGTGACATTGTCCCCAGATATTTATAATTGATCACTTTCACCCGTCACTATTACGTCTCTCGGTATAGCATTTCTGCTTTCTAGGCCTGTCAATAGTCTTAAGACTTCGCCGAGCGTACGTCGAATGTACAGTGGCGCCCCCATTACTGTTATTGTGTTTTCTAATAAACTAAAGTATTTTCTTGAAATTGGGCGGTAGGTTTTTGTACTACAAATGAAAACACAACTTATAGGGTATATCACATAGTTTAATAACAATTCACCTTCGAGTTATCAACTTAACGGAAAAAAGTGGCTACCTTTTCCCGTAAAGCTGACTACTCAAAGGGTAATTGTTATTAAAGTTTGTTACGTATCTCATAAATTGTGTTTTTACTTGCGCTACAAAAACGTATTGTCTCATTGCAAGTAAATTCTTTAGTTAATTAGAAAACACAATAATAGTAATGAGGGCGCCACTGGACGCTCGACGTTTGCTCGGTGCAGTCTCAAAGAAGAGTGGCCCATACGCTCTCTGCTCCGCTCGCAGTAAAAGAGTAAATTTATTTAATGTATCTAAATTCTACTGTCCAGATAGAGAAAGCGACTCTAGTAGCTGAAGAAGCGATATCAAACATGCGAACAGTGCGCGCGTTCGCCGGGGAAGAGAACGAGGCGCGAATGTTCGCGCACGAGTGTGAGAAGGCGGCCGACCTCAGCACAGAGCTTGGGTTGGGCGTGGGGTTGTTCCAAGCTGGGACCAATCTCTTTCTTAATGGGTAAGTTGGCCTCATTTTCGTCATTATTTTCTTCATTAACATGTTAGTAGAGATACGTGCACTATTGGACATAGGGCCTTTCCCAAAGATCTTTACCATGATCAGTGCCACTAGCGTCCAGCCCTTTCTTGGGACTCCATCTCGACGGTTTTTGGGATAATTGACAAGATTTCATATTTTCAAGACTTAAATTTTATTCGTTTTATAGATACTGTTTGGAAGGAGGAAGACACTAATAGTTTTAAATTTTCTCTAGAATGAATAATTATTTTATTATTAATTTATTAAGATGTACTATTTCTAAAAGGGCGTAACTTCATTTCTACGACACAATGGACATATTACGTTAGTCCCATCTGTATATAAAAAAGTATCATGTCAACCGATAATTCTGTAAGTATCTATCCATCTGTCAATAGTGTCAATGTCAAATTTGAAGTATGACAGCTTTTTTCTCGTGAAAAAGGCAATGGTATTATATCTATTCAGGCATAGTATTGGTAAAACTCGATATTTTTATTAACTTACTTGTAATTTTGTAAATAAAGAAAAATAAATCTAAATAAATATTTTGCCGTGTTCAGGAGGTAAAACCCTTTCGATTCGTATAGTAATTTGCAGGTGTCACCAAAATGAAATGTTGTCAATTCTGCCAATATATTGCTCCTTCAGGTACATGATCGCTACTCTAAAACTTTCTGCTGTTTTAAAACACTATGAATAAATTAAGTGAACCATGGTGATATGCTATACGTCATCCATACATCGGACATCGAATAATCTTCAAGTGACCAGATGGTTAGAGGCTTTTGTTTTTAGACTTGTGTACCAAAATGGTAAAAAAGGAACGAACTTGGTGATACATTGGTGTCTACCTGTCTGTATATCAACTGTTGCTGCTAGTTACTATAATTTAGGACATTTCGGCAATTTAAAATGAAGGTTCAAGGTTCATTGCAACAAAAAGTAAAAAGTTTAAGAGTGTTATTGAACCTGATTCTAGTGTTTTATCATACAAAAGCTTGACTGCACGTTTTTTTCCCTTCTTTCCAGCATGGTCCTCGCCACCATGTTCCTGGGCGGTCACCTGATGGCCAACGGTCAGATGTCGGCCGGCGAGGTGATGGCGTTCCTGGTGAACGCGCAGACGGTGCAGCGCTCGGTGGCGCAGCTCTCGCTGCTGTTCGGCTCGGTGGTGAAGGGAGTCAGCGCTGGGGGACGCGTGTTCGAGGTAAGACTTTTTTTTTTTTTTTTTTTATGTCTTAGAGAAGACAAACGAGCACACAGGCCACCTGATGGTAAGTGGAAACTGTGACCCATAGACATTCGCATTCACAAGACTGCAATGCAATCCTAAGACTGCAAATGCGTTGCCAACCCTGAGGACTAAGATGGAATGCCTCTATGCTAGTCATTTCACCGGCTGTCTTATCCCCAAACCGGAACACAACAATGCGAACACTGCTGTTTGGCGGTAGGTTAATGGATAAGATGGTGGTAGCGATCCGGACGGACCCTGCACAGGGTCCTACCGCCCGCAAAATGAATGAATGTATGTATGTATTTGTGGATGTAGCTACATTGTTCCCGGGTACATTGTACCTAGCCACAACGTTTCTGTGCGGTCACCTAGCCACCTGTCCTGGGCTGTCATCTAGCGTCAATGTTCCTGGGCTGCCTAGGCACATGTTCCTGGGCGATCACCTGCACTCAATGATCCTGGGCGGTTACCTAGCCACAATAAATAAATAAAATAAATAAATATAAGGGGACAATCTCACACCAATTGACCTAGTCCCAAACTAAGCTCTAGGCTTGTACTATGGGTACTAGACAACGATATAAATACTTATATAGAGAAATGTATACTTAAATACATAGAAAACATCCATGACAATGAATTTTGACAATGTTCCTGGGTAGTCACCTAGCCGCCATGTCCTTGAGCGGTCACCTAGCTACAATGTTCCTGGGGAGTCACCTAGCCATAATGTTCCTGGGCGGTCACCTAGCCACTTGCCCTGGGCGGTCAAATAGACTCAATGTTCTTGGACGGTTACTTGCTACAATGTTCCTGGGTGGTCACGTAACCACAATGGTTCTGGGGGGGTACCTAGCTACAATGTTCCTGGGCGGTCACCTAGCCATGATGTCCTTGAGCGGTCACATAGCATCGTAAGAGACCTCTTATGAGAGTTTGTTTTTTGTTATAACAACCTTTTCGCCACTAATACACTGGTAAACATCTTAGCCTAAGTGTGCAAAATGTGGTTACAGAATTATCAACAAGTTTTTAGAGTTGTTGGTAATTCTGTAGCTCTGCCTACCCCACTCTGGGAATAAAGGCGTGAGATTATGTATGTATGTATGTAACCTTTTCGGTTGTACTACTATTTCCTCAATAGCCTTAGGCTATCTTTAACATTTGCAATTGTAATTGTTTGTAAGTACCCTTTCATCTTCCAGTACATCAACAAGGAGCCTACAATGGACACGTCGGGGACGAAGGTGATCAGGTACCACGAGTTCCACGGTGACATAGAGTTCAGGGACGTCACGTTCGCGTACCCCACGCGGCCTGAAGCGGTAAGGACCGATAAATTGATTTTGATCTAGTTATTTTATGCAATCGAATGCAGATATCGCATGTTAGATATTTGTATAATACATTCTGGTTTAAGTACGGGTGTTGCAGAAAAGTCACATATACCGAAGCGTTGCCATGACGACTCGCTAGTTTTTATTTAAATCTGAAAAAACCTACGCTTTCAGAACTGGCACAAAAGCTGTATTTACTTTTGTATCGTTGCAGATAGTTCTGAAGAACTTTAATCTGAAAATACCAGCCGGCAAGACCATCGCTATTGTTGGTACTTCTGGAAACGGAAAATCTACAATTGCTGCTTTATTAGAAAGGTAATTTTATAACGCTAGTAATGAGAATGTAATCCGTTTGTTCTATTGTTGCTTTGGCTTAGAAGAAAATTTATAAGATATAATAATAGAGATTGTGGTGGTAAGATCTGTGCAGGGACCGACCGGATCGCTACCACTCACTGCTAACCAGTAGTGTACGCATTTTGTGATCAGGTGAAATTAAACAACTAGCATCTTCATACATACATCTCACTCATGTGAGACTACGCGAAGGTTAAAGTCAATTTAACTTTGTCATAATATTCTCTATTCGATTTCAAGACAATGCTTTTGTTTATTAGTTATTAGATGACAGTGTGGTCATTTAGAAAGGATGGATGAAAGAACAGTTACGAAAGAGCTATGGCGAGCGAGAATGAGTAGAAATATCGGTAGGGGACGCACATACTGATCAGACTCAAGATGTGCTGAATAAGGTCCAAAAAAGCACCGGAAACTGACGTAAATGCATGAAGAGGTGGATGAATGTAGAGTAAGCGAACGTTGTATGTTTAGACCGGTGCACCTGTCGTTCCATAGTCTGCCTATCCATTGGGAGACAGGCATGTATGTGTGTAATAATAGTAATGAGCTGCACCCTTCAGTTTATTTGTACAGTACTGATATCACCCCTAAAGTTTATTTAATTCGACCATAGCTTGACCCCTCTCCCCACAGATTCTACGACGTGACCCAAGGCCAGGTCACGATAGACGGTCTGGACGTGCGAGACATGGACGCGAAGTGGCTCCGCGGCCGGACCCTGGGCCTCATCAGCCAGGAGCCGGTGCTGTTCGCCACCAGCGTCATGGAGAACATCAGATATGGACGGCCGGAGGCTAGTGATGATGAGGTGCGATAACATGTTTTACGCAGAGTTTTCATTTGATCGAAAGTTGGCTTGTGGTAGCTCACGGCGCGTATGGGGCTTTTTTAAAAACGGTATTATTACTTTTCTTCGAGACTGGTAAAACACGGTGACACCTCCGGCGTTGCAAATGTCCATGGGCGGAGGTGACCAATTCCGATCAACAAAAAGCAACATCCAAGCCTTAATATCTTTGTTTGAAGATGACCTACTGTTTATACTGTGGCTTACAAGGAAGGGTACCCAACTGTCCGACTCCGATTTGATTCATTTTGATATATGTTATAGAGTAGTCTAAAATAACGGACACGTATTTTTTTTTAGCTGCCCAAACTCAACCTGTTAGGAGAAAATGGCCTTCAAAGTACTGAAAAGTGACTAAACCCTCTAACTTCTATAGAGAGGTTTTTTTTTTCTAATTTATTACTGGTTTGATTATATGTTTGAGAACATTTAAAAATAATGAGTACGTATTTTTTTATATCGGCCCAAACTCATATTTTGTTAAAAAAAAAGCGTTCATAGTTTTAGATTTTTCATCGTTGCTTTTTTTTAAGAAAATATTAGTTAGTACGTACGTACTCATTATTTTTTCATCCGTGTCCGTTATTTTTGACTACTCTCTAACATAATATATCAAAATAAATAAAATCGGAGCCGGACAGTTGGGTACCCTTCCTTGTTAGTTTGGGACTATGTCAATTTTAGTAATTTATTTATCCCCCCCTCCTTTCCAGGTGTACCGAGCGGCCATGACAGCAAATGCGCACGAGTTTATCACAGGCTTCCCGCAAGGCTACAGCACCATGGTGGGAGAGAGAGGCATGTCGCTGAGCGGCGGGCAGAAGCAAAGGATAGCGATAGCGCGAGCTGTGTTGAAGAATCCGCCGGTTATTATACTGGATGAGGCTACCAGGTAAAGATGCTGCCGTAAAGGTATTGGTATATACATAAGATTCTCTCAAAAAATTCATTTTTGGGACAAGCTTATGTCGCCGACTGTAGTTTTTTGCACAGTCGTCATCTACTCGGCAAGACGATTCTAACAAGCCCTAACACGACGGCTTTATCATGTGTAATTTAGAAGTTCCAATGGCCACCCTAAGTCTCCACCATCAGAAAAGTCATTGGGAATCGGGAAGTGGGTCAAATTTAACTTGCAAGATTTGACTTTTACATACATACATTCATACATACATACATACATACATACATACATCGCAAGTTAAATAAAAGCTTGTAATAACTGACGACGACGACTGAGACGACGCGCTGGCCTAGTGGGTAGTGACCCTTCCTACGAAGCTAGCGGTCCTGGGTTCGAATCCCGGTGAGGGCAGATATTTGTGTGATGAGCGCGAATATTTGTTCCTGAGTCATGGATGTTTTCTAATGTATTTAAGTATATATTTCTCTCTATAAGTATTTATATCGTTGTCTAGTACCCATAGTACAAGCCTAGAGCTTAGTTTGGGACTAGGTCAATTGGTGTGAGATTGTCCCCTTATATTTATTTTAACTGAAAACGCCTGCATTGTCCCCATATAATTGGCTACAAATATGACCTCAATGTTGGCAGCCAATCTTAAAGTTAATTACAGATATTGTCTTTTCTTTACATAGTATAAAACAAAGTGTGTTATGCAACCTTTTTTGCTTTTTTCCTTTTTCCTCTGTTTATTTCACCCTTATTCATTCCCCAGCGCCCTGGACTCTGCGAGCGAGAAAGTGGTCCAGACTGCGCTCGAAACCGCCGCCAAAGGCCGGACTGTCCTCGTGATCGCCCACAGGCTGTCCACAGTCATGAATGCTGACGTCATCGTCGTGCTCAATCGGGGGAAGATCGTCGAGGTTCGTACTACGGCTCTTGGTCGTGTCCGTGTTTCGTGTACCCGTAGCCGAATCTCCGTTACCGAGTAACACGGCAACGGAGATCCGGCCCGTTCGACGCGTGAAATTCGGCTACGTGTAATTAAGATACGTAGCTCCGTGTTACACGGAGATACGTTTCTTATTTACACGTAGATCCGATCCGCCCGTGACCGTGACGTTTAATGAAGATTTTATGTGTCTTTAAGACCTCCGAATGTAATGCGATAGTCGTGTTTTTGATTTCAGTTTCTTTGCTTTTGCATTTAAAATTGGTTTAATGAGTCATTATATAAATATAAAATAAACTAGAACACACATCACATATCTAATAAGGCTCCGTTCGACAAGCTCAATTCATTCAATAACCGTGCGGAGCGGAGCCGGAGCCGAGATCCGCAGATACGTAGCCGAACGCAGACACGGATACGTATCTTGGCGTGACCGTGTAGTTCGGGAACTTAGCACCGCCGGTTCTAAGATCACGGAGCTACGGTTCCGCGTGTAACACGGATATCAGGACCACTAGTTCGTACCATCTGGATTTAAGTTTTACCAAACGGATGTTCGGTCACGAGCGTTCATTTGGGACCCATATCAAGAAAAATATGCTTGAAGTCGTCATTGTCACTGGAGATCTCAAGTCATAACTTTTATTATAACATTAACTTTTAGGAAACTCAACCTTATTGTTGTAGAATGTCAGATTGACTTTGGACCTCGGATAATTTTGTATTTATCTTGCTTTCTCAGTTGGCTTATTGATGGGTATTGAAGCTAATTAAGAAAGATAGATAAATACGAACTTATCCGACCAAAAAACGATGGGAAAGGATTATTCACTACATCTGTACCAAATTTAATCTCGTGACTTTACAGTCGGCCAAAAATGTGGTCTACCGCTACGGTTGAAGTTCATTTGCACGACATGTCATGATACAACAAGTTCGATTTTCCCTTGCAATAGTATTATGACAGTGACAAATGTCAACCTTAGCGGTGATTAGATCTCACAGATTTTTTTGTCATAACTGGCAGACCACTTTTTTGCCGACCGTACGTAATACGAGATACATGATTGTGAAGGGAAGTTTTGGATCGTAGCAAGTGGTTTCTGCCTACCCCTACGGGAAAGAGGCGTGATTGTATGTATTGTATGTAATTTTTATTATTTGATGTTATAGCAGTAATAGTATTATTCAATTTAAAAAAAAATCACGTTTACTATTAGGGTTCAAGCGCTACAGCGATTGTAAAGGTCGAGCAAAAATGCGGAAAAACACACTTATTGTTTACTATTTGTTGTTGTAGCGGCTTCATACACCCTGTAAAATTTCAAGTATCCTCCCCTTTTTTTTATTAATGACGGTCCTTGAGATAAAGCCCGCTGACAGACAGACATACGGATAGATGGACATAGGAGGCTTGGTTTTAGCAACCTTTGTGAACGCAACCCTACAAACGTAGTCTAGGAAAAATAAATTTAATCTTAAGTATGCCCTCAGTCAATCAAAGCCAGTCTCAAAATACGTTGTTGTTGAGACGGCCTTCTCAGCCACGTTCGAGTACAAACAATACAGCTGATAAAGTTGAAACATGGACAGTAAAAAAAAACAGAAGAAAGTCATAGACTTTTTCATTAAAAAACGATAAAATTTCTGATATTTTTTTGGATTGCAAATACATAAACTATCGGTTTCCTTTCAGATGGGAACCCACGACCAGCTGAAGAAACTAAAAGGCTTCTACTGGAACCTCATCAAGCAACAAGACCAGGACGCGGAGAGCAAGTCGTTATGAGACACCACATGAACAAAGTCGACGAGTATTTTTGTAGTACAACAGTTCCAACTCACGCTATTGCCAAAGTACAAATAGCCTCATATTCAAATGAAGATCTATACTTCATTTGTTTAGGTACTTAACTAAATGTAAACAAAAAAACCACGTGACATAATTGGTCAGCCAATAGGAACAGAACACTGATACGTCAAAGATCGACCAAACAGTTTTGACTGGCTGTTGAACAGAGCCACGTGGTTTGTTTTGTGTATATTTATTTAAGTACGTAAACAGATGGAGTATAATGCAAAGGAAGTAAAGTGGAATTTCTTTTGATTTATGACTAACGATCAAATTAGAAAATTGACTTGATTTCTTTCACAATAGATTCATATTCCATTGACAAATTTCGTTATATGGTATCGTTGGACAGACATACAGACATAGGCGTTAAGCTAGTCAGGGGTTAAAGCACCAATGACTACTAAACGAATAGTGAATAAAGTAGTTCACAACGACATGCCCGTTTTCTGTTTCTTTCGATTTAGTCGTAATCGACGAATGTTCGTAAGAGATAAATTCAATTCAATTCATTTATTTATTTCAGGCCATTTTGTCCATATTTTGTTAGTTTACAGACTTATGTTACTAGGGTTAGTACATCTTAACCTAGGTCACACAATTTTTATTTGGGGTCCTGGTACACAGGGCGATGAAACGACGCCCAGTGGCTGAAAAACGGAGAGTCCCATCTCTCTGCTATATCAGTCAGAAGGCTGTTGGTACTGGCACGCAGGCGACTCATTTGCGACACGATTCTGTTTCGCATTATGGCATGGACATCGTTCATGCGTGCTTCCGCAAACATGCCTGACGCACTGCAAAAGTGTGGCAGCCCCAACAGCATTCTGAATCCATTATTGAAATGATAAAGCATCCGTAGTTTTAGGTTTGCGGCCATGTGGTAGCCACCTAGCTTCGTAAAATGTCCTAAATATTATTCTCCTTGCTGTGGACATCTTTCTTATGGAAAACATGAAATGTATTTTTTGTGTAGTCAGGAGGTACAGAGTTTGTCTATTTTATCTTTAAGTTACTTGAACTATCGCAGCACTTTTTGAAGTCCGCAAGGTTTTTTTGCTTACACGTAGCAAATATTTTGTATAACTTTTTGTGATTTAATTATTTATTATCGTGTAAATAATATTTATTTGTGACGTCATAGCCAGAACGGCATTTTTTGTGGCTGTGAAATATACCTTGTTTCATTTATGAAAACTCTTGTTATTTTTAGCTCAGTGAGAAAGTGCTAGCCTGGTAAACTTGAGGTTGTGCAATATGTCAGGATTTACTTCTTATCGGCCGGGCACTAGTATATTTATAATAGTGACCCGCCCTCGCTTCGCTTCTGTTTATGCCAGTATCATAGCCTATAGCCTTCCTCGATAAATGGGCTATCTAACACTGGAATAATTTTTCAAATCGGACCCGTAGTTCCGGAGATTAGCGCGTTCAAGCAAACAAACAAACAAACTCTTCAGCTTTATAATATTAGTATAGATTAGGTGCATACCATGATACGTAAAAATATATGAATATTGAAGTTTACGGCTCAATCTGTTATTTATCACGAATCATTCATTTGAATTGGTATTCGGACGGGTTGAACTACACTTGTCTTTTTCTATCGCATTGATTAAGGACGGGTAAGAGTAGCAAAAGTGTAATTGATGATTTTATAAATCATAGCCAATGAAACCAATAAAAAAAACTTAGTGTACGTAATATGCAGTTACATTATTTCTTAATAGATCAAACAACTAGACAAATGCTGTTCTTTATTAACACACTATGAAATTGTATATTTATCCTTTTCTCTCGCATGTAAGTTTTGGTTTACTTTAACTGGGCATTTAAAAATTGATATGTGTGTGTGTGTGTAAATATACTACCCGCCCTTGCTTCGCTTCGGTTTATGTGAGTTTTCTGTAACACCCGTTCATGAAACAGGATTTATTATACATATAAACCTTTCTCTTGAAACACTCTATCTATTAATAAAAACCGCATCAAAATCCGTTGCGTAGTTTTAAAGATCTAAGCATACATAGGGACAGACAGCGGAAAGCGACTTTGTTTTATACTATGTAGTGATACCACAAACATACGGGGTTATGATGTTCCTTATGGCTGAAGGTACAGTCAACCAATTTGATTTCTAGGCCACTTTGGACTATGTTAAAGTGACGTTGTCAACCAAAACGTAAGAGACTCCCTATGATTTGGTTTACAACGTCACGTTGACAAAGTCCATAGTGGCCTAGGAATCAAATTGGTTGACTGTACATTTATGAAATAGATTTTAAGCTAACGAATGTTAGTTAGTTATTTAGGTGTAATATTTATTCTTGTGGTTATCCGTCTGTTGTGATTAAATAATTGTTGTTTATAATGGTATGTATAGTTATTTTATTCTTATGATTTAAGACTGCGCCGAGCGTACGCCGGATGTACGGTGGCACCCTAATTACTTTTATTGGGTTTTCTAATAAACTAAATTATAATCTTGAAATTGGACGGTACGTTTTTGTACTACAAATGAAAACACAGCTTAAAGGGTATATCACATAGTTTAATAACAATTCACCTTTGAGTTATCAACTTAACGGAAAAAAGTGGCCACCTTTTCCCGTTAAGGTGACTACTCAAAGGGTAATTGTTATTAAAGTTTGCTACGTATCCCATAAATTGTGTTTTTACTTGCGCTACAAAAACGTATCGTCTGATTGGAAGGAAATTCTTTAGTTAATTAGAAAACACAATAATAGTAATTGTAGTCTTAACTGCATTCGGTGAGTGGTCGAAGACCTATAGTTATAGCTACAGAATGTAGGTATAGGACGGCACCAATTTGGACACTTTTAGCTGAAGGCACCAATAACAGACACTTAACTCATAATTCAAAGGTCATAAGGTTACAAATTGATTGTTTCAAAACAAATGAATAACCCTTATCTTCTATAACATAAGAATCAAGTGCTCCTCATTGCTCCTTTTTCATGGTTCCATCATCCATGTAGCTAAAAAATACTTCTGAAAGATGCCTGTAAGAACGTGGTAATATGAATTAATCTTCAGGTAATGATGTCAATTAATTCAATTTATTATTTCGCCTGTGAGCTCGTTAGCCTTCTCCATGCCCAAAAAACTTGTTAATTAATTACATAAAATTATTTAATTATGTAATCATAGAAAAAAAATGTATTTTGATGATTAAATTAACACGATCTTCCAGAAGCATCATCAATAAAAATTAAAAAAAAACTACAGGTACAATTTGACAAATTTGTACGGATAAATTTGTTAAATTGTAGGCTTGTAAAGTTTTATGGGATAGGGGCCTGGTATATTTAAATAATAAATAAATAAACCCTAAAATCCGGAGAAATCTTTATTGCATACAGATCACCAAAATTGTTTGTACAGTAATTTTTAATAACACTGAATATTTACAATTACCTATTAATGATTTTTACCACCTAGTCATTTAAATGATTATAATAATATTTACATAATTAATAACAAATTAAATTTTAAACAATTACCTATACTTTATCATACAAGTATACTGATGGTATATAACTAGGTATTATTTATCTACATACTTTTATATCTATTTTTAAACAAACTCATAGACTGTGGGCCTAATAATGTCGTGTTTAACGATGTGGATAACGTGGATAAAAGATCTGTGACTTTCTGACCAGTAAGTGCAAGAGTAACAGATGCTTTTATCCACTGCGATAAAGGGGACCATATTAATGTTTTATCCACATTTTTGTCACGCGATACACGCAGCCATGTTAGGCTTCAGGCCTATTATGGTCGTGTTAATCGACGTGGATAAGCGTGGATAAAACATCTAGGGTAAATCGTCAGTAACTGGCCACCCCCCGGTAACTGGCCACTTTGCAATAAAATAAGTTAAGAAAGATATTTGCTCACATTTTTGCGATTAAACTAGAATACCTAGATCTTGAGTTATTACCCGGAGTACTGTCCAAGTATCTTTACTAACAGCGACAGTAAGAAATTTGGTAACTAGTAACTAAATGACACTTTCTAAAGTGGCCAGTTACTGACGATTTACCCTATCACTTTCTGACCAATATGTAAGTGCGATAGTGACGGAAGCTTTATCCACCGCGATAAAGGTCACCATAATACGGGCCTTGCGGGTCTAGTATGGCTGCGTCTATATCGCGTGCCAAATGCTGATAAACAAGGATAGGATAAACGCCCGTCATTTTGAAAACATAACCCTGTTCCGTACAGCAGAGACTTCCTTATGATATTATTAAAACATATTATTAGGAATTTTATAGATTTATTATACCATAATTTATATGTAGGTATTCAGCGACCAATTTATCCATTAATGACACCGGAAAGGTTTTGGGAAAAAACACTTTTGCCCACAAAAAGAATGAAGTTGTCGCTGAATACATATACATTTTTGGTATAATAAATCTATAAAATACCTAAAAATATTTTTAATTAACATCATAAGGAAGTCTCTGCTGTACGGAACAGGGTTGTTTTCAAAATAACGGGCGTTTTTCCGATCCTTGTTGAAAAAGCATCAGTCACTTTCTGACACGTGTACTTATTTACGTGTCAGAAGGTGACGTGACGATGCGATGAAGGTGACGATGCCGTGAAGATGCCTTATCCAAAATTTGTCACGCGATAAACGCAGCCTTATAGGCCCCCTGGTTAGGATAATGATAAATTAAGTTTTAACAAGGTGACAAACAGGTTTCTTTTTAAAACGGATAATTTTTAAGTATGCTTTGTAGCTTTCTGTCAAATATTTCGCCTGCCAGGATTTCCGGCATATGTATGGTATCCATTGTGATCTGTTCGCTAAACGCTTTGACGAATTTTTAAGTGCAGGGAATCGTTATATTGTAGCGTTAGGACTTATGGTGGCATATAGTGGTTCTAGAATCCATGGAGTCTCTATTTCCTAATTGTTATAAACATATCACCCTGCTTTTGACCTTAGATAGATAGATAGATAGATAAAACGTTTATTTGCGTACTACAAAACACACATACAATTGACAAAAAAAAAAAATAAGCAGAGTGACACTAACATTACACACAAATTGCCAAAAGAATGTGTGCGCTGCAGCAGGGCAAAAAGGGCAATGGTTCAGCGTATAACTTTGCTCATTATGAGCAAAACACTGGTATTCTGCCACAACCCCGAGGAAGGACAGAGCAACAACAAGCAAAAAAGAACAAAAGGATATTTAATTATGTTTATACATACTGTCATGCGTTTGGGGGCTTGTGCGTGGATTTAGGTATGATATGTGTTTGTGTGCATGCGTGTGTGTGTGTTACTTTGCAAAACCGTGTGAGTATATACGTACATAATTATGTCTGGCGAGTGTGATAAGCCGTAAAGAGCATTAAACAGCAAAATCCGATACCAAGTAACCGCTGGGTATACCAATTGTTTGTTTTTGTAGTAGAAAATCCCTATAATGTTTTTTAAACGAGTACTTTGATGTAAAAAGTCTTATTGGCGGGGGAATATTGTTCCAGCATTTGGTTGCTAGGTAACGGAAACAGCCGGTAAATGCTACAGTTCTGTGGCGGTGACTCTCCAAAGGGCAATGAGAGGATCTGGTTCCATACCTATCATGGAAAGAAGAGACTTTTAACTTGGAATAGAGATATTCGGGTTTCTTAAAATTTACTACGTCAAATACAAGGCTTGCAAGATGCAAATGTCTTCGAGAAGACATATTTAACGTCAAATCTCTATTGAGATACGGTGTTAGGTATATGACTCCTAGGCGGAACAACGTGACAAAAACGATAGCAAGCGTTTTGGACACGCTGTATCAAATGACGGGTCTTTGACTGTAACCTTGGACCGTACACCAAGTCTCCGTAATTCAACTTCGAAAGTATCAAAGATTCGCACAGTGTGACGCGTACTTTTTCGCTAAGGTTTCTAATCTTATATAAAACTTTAAGTCGGTAAAAACAAGAACTAACTAGATGTATAATGTGGCTCTCAAATCGCAAATTGCTATCCAAACACGAGACCTAGATTTTTGCACTCCTCGACTCTTTCAATATTTTGCCCCGAGACATTTACTAGTGGATTGCATGCTAAGATTTTTGAGGTCTGATTTTTTGATCCAAGAACCAAGAAATTGCTTTTGTTTGGGTTTAGCAATAACCCATTTCTATCAGCCCAAGCTGCTACACTATTTAGGTCTTCATTTATCTTGTGCACTGCGTCATTAAATTGATGAGGATAAGCCGATAGGTACATAAATTTGAACATCATCTGCATACATATGATAATTACAATGCCTGATGGACTTAGCTATATCTGCACTATAAATTATAAAAAGTAATGGGCCGAGTATTGAGCCCTGTGGCACCCCTCGAGTCACAGGCCTAGGATTAGATAACACTGTCATGCCATCCTCCTTAACTACTCTAACGGATTGGCAACGTCCACTAAGATAGCTATCAAACCATGCTAACGACTTGGAGTCCACACCATAGTATGATAATTTGGAAAGTAATAATGCGACGTTTATACTATCAAAAGCACGTGAAAAATCCAGCAATGCCAGGCCAGTACCTTTACCAGAGTCCTGCTCATATAGTATATTGTCCACAACGTCCATTATTGCCGACACTGTACCCATTCCCTTACGAAAACCTGATTGAAAGGATGGTAGTATACATATTATTGGTTTCCACAAAATTAGATAATTGAGAATAAATGGTCTTTTCTAATATTTTTGATAAGAATGGTAGAATACTTATTGGCCTTAAATCTTTCAATGCAATAGGATTATCTACCTTAGGCAACGGTGTAACAAATGCATATTGGCACTGAACCCGCTGAAATTGAATAATTGATGATACTAGTAACCTTCAGATAACCTTCAGAATTATTATAAAAATAATTCAAAATGCATTCATTCTACCAACCAGTGTCAATGTTTTTTTATAAAGATGATATCTCCGCTGTGGAAGCGTTACAAACAAACAAATATTAGTTGGTATGGTTAAATCGCACTCAAAATGGATTTAGTTTATTTTGAAAGGCCGAAATCTATATTATAAACGTCTTCATAATAATAAGGAGATAGCGACTCTATGGATTCTAGAAACACGATATGCCACCAAAAGTCCCAACACTATAGTCTATACTGTTAGGTAATAAAAAAAATTATACATTCCAAACCACGTAACATTGTTAAACAGCCAATCAAAACTGTTTTATCGAACTATGACGTACGACGACTTTGACGTGAGCCTATAGAAGCAGAACACTGTCTGCTTCTATTGGCTGACGAACTTATATTTATTTATTTAATATTTATTGCACAAAAATAAGTACAAATGATATATCACGTGGTTGTTTTGTTTACTTTTTTTAAATGCCTAAAAGTATAGACTATAGTCATAGGCTCTAATAGAACCTCCTCAGTTCTAATGCTGCAGGTGTAGTCGAGTTTTCAAAGCTTGTTTTCTGTTAAACTGATTCTCTTTTGTATTGGCCTTTCTTATTAATTACTGCAGAGAAAAAGGGATAGAACGTTAGCCCTTCGGAGTACACTACGCTCCTTTTTAACGCTAACAACACAGATAATATATTTAAGTCATGGTTACCAGCGCAAAATAGACCTGAGTGGCTATGAGGCAAGGTTGACGATTGCTTGGGTTTTAAGCTGTCATTGGCGTGTGAATGACGGGTTTTAGAATAGGCAAAGTAAAGTTTTTGGAAGATATGTATATTATATTTTTTTTCGATAGTCGTCATCCTAATGATCAAGAAACTGCGGCTCTTTTATTTTTATTTCCTCTAATATTTTAGAAATATTTTTTACTTATGAAGTTGACATTTGTACACTTCAATGACTGACTAGCTTGTTGCTTTCGTACTTAATGAAAGTAAAAAAAAACACTTCTACATCTGTCATTGTCAAGTCAAATCAAAGTAAACAAACGATTCAATTCAACGGCTCTTTTCTGTTTGCTTGAGTTTCATGTGATCAGTGTTTTTAGAAATATTTTTAACGATCTCAGAACGAACTCCGGACTTTCATTTTGCCGCTTTGTAGAGCAACCTTTGCACGATATTTGGTCTACAATTTATTTTCGACCCCTTCGGCACTTCTTCTTGGACACCGATTTTGTTCCTTTCACGACGACTCTTGCTCTGCTTTTTGATAGCCAAGAGAGCCCCTTTGAATTGTACAATCCACGCAATGAATTCGGCAATCCCACACGGACTTTGGAAATCGAGTATTACAAAGATTTACTTGAATTTACTTATTTGAATTGAACCGTTTGTTTACTTTGATCTGACTTGACGTTGACAGATATAGAAGTGACAGTTTTTTTTTTCTATTTCATTAAGTACGAAGGCAACAAGCTTGTCGGTCATTAAAGTTTACAAATGTCAACTTCAAAACTAAAAAAAATATTTCTAAAGTATCAGAGGAAATAAAAATAAAAGAGCCGCTCTTTCTTGATCCTTAGGATGACGACTATCGAAAAAAAATATAATCTACAACTCTTCCAAAAACTTTACTTAGCCAATTGACATATCATTGAAGTTTAAATTTCTGTACCTTCTTTTGGTCACCCTGTTAAGGTTCAGCCTATACGACGTAAATTCCATTGTTATTCTCCATTTCGGTCGTCCTTTTTGTTCATTTCTGTAAAAACTGAAGATTGAAAGGGATAGAACTGTGTTGAGTTTAGATCCGCCAAATAGAGAACCAGTATGAAATCAAAGTCTTATAGGCGTCCTAAAGTCGTTTACAACGTCTTAAAACTAGTCATATTCTAGATTTTGATTCCTCGGAATATTATTACAATACAATTTATCATGATTAATCTATATACATTTTGTGTGCAACATGGCGCTGTCCTTTACGAAGTTGGCTTGGTAACTAGTCACACTTAAAGCTAGATGGCGTTAGCATCGAGCGTTTCGTAAGATTTGTTAGTGGTCTGTGGAACTAAACAAGTTCCATTCTGCAATTGTCAAAGACTAGGTACAGTTACCAGCAATAATTTATCGAACACTGAAAAATATCTGAAACGCTCTTATGACTCCAGTAATAAGGACGTGTCAGATGATTTTGAGTCCAATGTTGGATCATAATATTATTGCTGGTGAATATACATAAATCAAAGAATATACAGGGTGGAAGAAGATGGCCAAGCAACCATCATGAGCAATTAAAAAAAATTGTGAGACAACGTCAAGCTAATATTAGCTCTGGAAAAAAGGATAACAAAGGGCTTGGGTAAAAAAAATATCTTATTAGTCCGTCAGATAGATTATAAAAAAAAATTGAACACATACTTTTTGCTTTCATTCGTGCACAACATGGTATAAAGTGCGCCACGGCGTGACGTCACGCGAAACTTCACCCACTTTATCTTCGTAATTTTTTGTTTAATTTACAAAAGAAAAAGTAAGTGTTCAATATTTTTTCATACTGTAACTGAAGGAGTGATTCGATTTTTTTAGGATACTAGCCTCAGGCCCCAGATTTCTGCAGTTTTTAACTTTTGTAGAATGCAACTTGTCAAGTGCTCATACCGAGTTTGGAGTTTGTATCCGTTTAACTTATTTTGGTTTGGTGTTTTACAAACTAGGCAGTGTTTAGAATTCCTTAATTACTTTTATTTATTTTACTTATAGTTGTCGGGATTTTAATACACGCATTTGATTAAGCATTATTCGAAAGAGTACCAATGTTGTACTTAAAATAATTGGGTAGAATAATCGTTATTAAATTCAGAAATTAATCGTCACGTTCTTAACATAAAATATGTTGTAAATTTGAATATAAACGTAAATAGCTTATTACCTTGTAAGGTCATAATATATTGTCTCATATATTCTGCTTCCATGATAAAACAATAATAATAATAATGGCACTAAAACAAAAAAAAAATACCTCGGATAATATACCTAGTTTCTTTTATCTATTAAACAATAAACAAAATTCAATTTCAATTGGTTTCAATTTTAATTGACAAATTTAAATCCAAATGCTTACACTACACTAATACATTTTCAGTTTGATCAACTTATTTTTGCTAATGGTGCAACCTGCGCGAGCGCAACTTTGGCGAAACGAAAAAAGCAATACGAATTCTATCACGCTAACAATGCATTGTAGTTTCACACGCCAATTATTTTGCGATCATGGCGGATATAAATAATAAACGTATTTATTCTAAAAAAAGTAACCAAGGAAATGTGAATTGGTTTCGGTTGAGAGTAAAACACCTCATTGTCACATGCCAAAAGATGCGCATGATCTTGTCAGACCATTTATTATTATTATGATTAATATTCCCTTTGTTTTTAGCTCGCGAGTAAATTCATTCATGCTCTTATACAGGGTGTAACTGAGTTTAAATAATTTAATAAATTTAATTTGAAAAGTGCTTAAATTAGAAATATTCCTTTTTTGTTATATTAACTTTCCTATGTTATAACGTTTATTGCGGAATATTTATATCTAAATTAGTTCTAATAAGTAATGTACAAACGAACATTTTTCATTTTCACAATTTTACTTGAACAGTAAACATTGTTAAGAATACATTATATTTTATTATCCGACATTTATTAATATTAACTACACTATTAATTACAATTCGTCTATTTTTTATTATTAATGAGGAATTTACTGTTAGTCTTTAATTCTTGATTATCTGAGTATTCATATTTCTTTTAGTTTATAAGCACCTAACTGACTTAAGGTTAGCTTAGAAATTTTTCGCGTATGAAATATTTCAAATAATCACGAATTAAACGATTTATTTCGTAAGATAAACAATACATTTGCTATTTTGTAGAAAAGTTCTTCGGAAGAAATGCAACGAGCCTTAATTGATATATTACCTATAGTCGGTTTCAGTTGTGGAGTAAGAAAAAATAAACCAGTGCGTCATCAAAGAACATGCAGTAAGGCCCGTAAATAATTTTTCATCACACTTGCTCGTAAATAGTGTCCTAACATGCTAGAAAAATCGACCGTAAATCCAAAATAATACCCGCGGGCCTTTTTTTACCATTACGTAACTAAAGTGCGTAATAGCTTTTTTTTTTAATATTATACGTGGACTCAAACTATCACAATACGTCAGGACCCCAATTCTTGTGCCATTCGATATGAAGTTTCATTCGAGATGAAATGTCAGTTGAATACTATTTCCTAACAATCTCGCATAGTAAACTATTGATCTCATATGTCACTAGAATCGGACTCCGAACACGTTTGACATTATCTGTGGTAAGTCACAGACAATGATGTAGTCTGCCGCTAATAAGTTAAAAATATGATCTTTTGTCTGATTTTATTTCATTTCCTCGCAATTGTGATGAAAAACATTGTATGTTACACGGGTGGTAAAGGAAATACAAAGCTCGAGTCATTAAAGCCCTCAGCCTTCGGCTTCGGGCTTCTAACAGACTCTCGTTTGTAATTCTTTCTTTACCACCCTTAATACACAATGTACTATACCGTACGTGAGAACTACGAGACTACTGAAGTCATACTACGGCTGAAACGGCGGTTTACTTCGTAAATATTTAAAAGTCAGTAATTACCATTTCATACCATTATTTTTTGCTTGTGAGTGTAGAAGACGTCTCACCATGTTATTGGACAAAGATTATGATTTCAAAGGCGTACCTACCTATAGGATTTATTAAGATGGCGGCCAAAGTTCAGTTAACATCTGTCTCTTCATTCAATTCGTTTTTTTCTTGACATTTCGATTGTTGTTGTTGGTGGTTACGTTACCATATAAATTGTTGAAGTTTGCCTTTAGCATTACAAGTTTTAAAAAGAGCCAGCGCTGGATACACTTCCCACAATTTGTAAATACCTACAAATATTACCTGCATTACGGCGTAATTTATTTTGTTAACTATCTTCAGCCATTAATTGCACACCTCTCTAATGCCTGTTGTTCTGTAATAATTCATTCAAAAAATGCACTAACCCTGCTGTCCTGCCCTCACATACCATATTCACGGATAAGCATACTGTTTACTCTTCCTCACTCCACAACTACCAACATTACGGGGACCTAACCTACAGATTGACTGCTGAGCCGCCCCACCGTCATCGCAGGCTGCACTGCAGCAGCACAGAAGCCAGGAGCAGGAGACAGGTCACGCTCGACGTGATGCTGTGGATCGCGCTCGTGTTGCGCCGGAGGATCGCCGCCATCTTGTTGCCTGGAATACAAAACTGAATTAGGAGGACAAAAGTTCGAAAAATTACATGGGATTGCATAGGGACATAGATATTATTATAATGATTTGATGAAAATTGATTCACCCTGTGGTGCATAGACTGACGTCACGAGAGCTTACTCACCTAAACACATTTACCTCTGCAGGGGCGTTCATTGGGAGAGGCCTTTGTCTAGTAGTGGACTGATAGAGGCTAATGATGAATATGCGCAGGGTAAGCGTCAGAAACAGCGTTCACCATACTATTTCTTGGGTCTGGTGTTACGATACAGGTGTATCTGGGCTACTGGCCTACTAGTGTCAAAGATGAATCACGGTTTGGTGCAGCGGAATCACGTTCATTGGTCACAGGAGGCCTAAGCCCTGCTTTTAAACGACATGCATTTGCAGTTCCTCTGGTATTGCAGCGATGGTTGCTAACCATCAGAACACAAGCTTCTTTGACACTATCTCAAGTAAAAACCAGAATTTAGTAGATGCTGGTACTGACTGTGTACAAAGGCACTCTTTATTCTAATCAAATTGATTCTAACCGCGTCATGAATATAGTGAGCAAAGGAGCGAAAACGATGAGCTGCTTATGCTCAGATACAATGGTTATCCTCAAACTTAAGGATTACTTACTCAGGATGCCTCATCATTATGCCTCATCATCATGAGAATACTATGTAACTTCCTGCGTTACAGCAAGTTCTATTGCTAAAAAATCTTGATAGAAGAATTACTTCATCATCATCAGCCCACTACAGTCTACTGCTTGACTCAATGTCAACTCCTCTTAACTTGCTCGGCACTCAGCCCGATTTTCAACTGTTATCTTCTCACAGAGCCTGTAATTCCTTTGATATTGCTTCCTATCATGATGCCTTGCTATCTAAAGGTGAAAAAAAGTAAGTAGACGCTGGTACTCACTGCCTTCGGAGACGAACACGTGGATGCTAGCGGGCTCGGTGTTACTGGCGCTGCACGTGTAGTTTCCCGAGTCCTTGAGCGTGGCGTCGCGCACCGTCAGCCGGGACTGCGTGCGCGCACCCGGCTCGGTCTCCACCGTGATACCGCCGCGTGTGGCGTCGTAGTTGATCATGCGCTCGTTGTGGTACCAGAACACGTATTGTGGTGGCGTTGGGCTCTGGAATTGTAAAAATGCCACGTTAGCTCAGTTGGAGTGAAGTTTCTTTGAAGCTCAAATCAAATTCCGGTAATGGCAGATATTTGTGTGATGATCGTGGATATTTGTTTAAGAGAATTTAAATATGTATTTCTCTATATCAGTGTGTTTATTGTTGTCTAGTACCTATAGTACAAGCCTATAGAGCATAGTTTCGGACTAGGACAATTTGTCAGAGATTATCCACTGATATTAAAGGGAAAAGTTCGCCTTTGTACATTCTAACTCTGTATTGCATTAGATTTTCTGTTTATTTTTTTTGTGTACAATAAAGTGTTTACATACATACATACATACATATTAATAATTATTATTAAATTTAGGCAACCCTGAACAGAACCCTGTGATTCCGTTTCTTACTAACCCCCCAAACAATTCTGCTCATAACCAAATTCACTTCGCTCGGTCGAAAAATCATATTGTACATGTGTTACGGCGTAAGTGCATACATGCAGGCGAGTTGCAGCCGACCTTGGGTGGTTTACTGCCTGGGCCGCACCGCGGCGACTAAATAGCACGTCATACGACCGCGACCGCGGCGACCAATCAGCTGCTTCTATCACGTCATCGACAACCAATGAAAAGCCAGTGATTGACCCCTCCGAGCACCAATAAAACAGGAAGGATGACTGGAAGCTCTCTCTACTTCGCTACGTCTACGTGACCACTCAACAGCACATTTTTCTTTACTCTAACTTAACCTCTACCATAGTTCATATGTAACTAGAAACTTTATTATACGAGTTATTTTCATCTACTTGATTTGAATTCATTTCTCCTGCCATCCACATCTTCAAGCCAGGCCTGTAAGATTTTACGAAACCTGTGTCGCAACGCGCAGACATAAATTGGACCTTCGACCCCAGATTCAAGAAACCATTCCCTGGATACCACGAAGATTGTGAGAACGCATCGGCAGCGACGCGAATCAGAAAAGTTACACTCGAGCTTTTTGGTGAGACGAGCCAGCTTATTTCCTAGCCCTTTCCTTAACGCTTGCGTAATACCGTGCTGTTATACATTCCAGTGCTTTTGCTTGCGCTTTCGCACGCCGCCGCATCAAACACGTGTCGGCAGCTTTCGTCCGTCTACACGTCGGCAGTGCTCCGCCTGACCAGTAGTGGTGATTGCAATTGTAAGTACCGCTATACACTCCCATAACCTCCAAAAATGAGCAATGATGACGTTGCTAGGTTTCACACTGCCGAGGACGGCCTCGAAAAGACAGCGAGTCAGGACTCTCTTAGGTTATTAATTCGTAGACGCGGATCAGTAAAAAGCAGATTAACGAACTTTAAGAAATTTGTGAACTCATTTGAAGGCTTAGAGCTAACAGAACCTCAACGCACTGAAATAAATTTACGCATGCAAGGAGCTCAAATTATTTTCGCCGAGTTTAATGACCTGCATAGTAACATAGAGAATTTAGTCTCTGATAGTGAGTTAGAAAAGCAAATCGAACAAAGGGAATTATTTGAAAATGAATATTACGGCATCCTCGCTCAAACTCAGTCCATGGTAAGAGATACTGACAGCTGTAAACACTCTTCTCCGACCAATATGTCGCAGTCAGTTAAACTTCCGACTATTTCCTTACCAACCTTTGATGGTTCTTATGAGCACTGGCTGGAATTCCGCGACACGTTTGCGTCATTAGTTCACAGCTCCCAAGAAATAACCAACATTCAGAAGTTTCATTATTTAAAATCATCGTTAAAGGGTAACGCGCAACTTGTTATAGATTCTCTTGAATTTTCTGCGAATAACTACACAATTGCTTGGGAGCTGCTACTAAATCGGTATAATAATAGTAGATTGTTAGTGCATAACCACGTTAAGGCGTTATTTTCTATTCAAGTGCTAACTAAAGAGTCCCCATCGCTTTTAAGAAAACTTATAGACATTATCCTTAAGAATCTACGTGCACTAAAGCTTCTCGGAGAACCTACTGAGAGCTGGGACACCTTAATTATTTATTTGGTCGTGTCAAAATTAGATTCCACAACTGAACGCGAATGGGAACAATTTAAAAGCACTTTACTGCCACGAACAAGTGAACTGACGTCTACACTAAAAGTTGATGACTTACTTAATTTCATTCGGAACCGCGCCGATATGCTTGAAACACTAATAGTAACGCACAGCAAGGCTAGCACTAGCATTTATACCACGCACGAAACGAAGAAGCAATATCATCACACTAACGCATACAACAACGTTCCTAAACTTCACTGCAATGTCGTCACTGATAAATCCGCAAATAAGTCACATATTAAGCAAACTACGTATAAAAAACTATGTTTAATGTGCAGCGGTAAACATCCTTTGTATTCGTGCCAGGTGTTTTTAGATTTAAACTTGCAAGATAAATTAAATATTGTGCAGGATAAGCGGCTATGCGAAAATTGTTTACGTGCAGGCCATACATCTATTGAATGCAAGTACGGTCCATGCAGGAAATGCAATAAAAAACATAATTCGTTAATACACGAGGAGACACGGGATGGTGACATCAACGAGCGCGCGGTCCCACGGCTCGCCCTGGACAAAGGCCAGGCGCCGCCGCCGCGTCCCTTCTCGGCATCCGCAAACGTAAGCAATATCGCACACTCGCATCAAAGTAAGCAAGTTAATAATGCACACATTGACATGACCGCTCAGCTGTCTCCCATGCAACCGGTTTTGTTATCAACTGCACTAGTCGAGATTCCCGATAGTATTGGAAATTATCATAAGGCGCGCGCAATTCTCGACAGTGGAAGTGAATGCTGTTTAATCACTAAGAATTTATGTGATAAATTAAAACCTAAAATTATACAGTCCACACAAGAAATACGAGGCATAGGTAATTTTATTTCTACGTGTACGCAAAAATGTGAAATAGAAATTAACTCTGTTGTCGACTCGTTTAACATTCGCATACAGTGTTTAGTGTTATCACAATTAACATCGACACTACCTACGGTTGCGATGCAACGCAATCATTTCCGCATTCCAGACAATGTTTGTCTGGCTGATCCTAGTTTTTTCGAATGTCAGTCTGTTGATATCCTTATAGGTGCTGACATATTCTGGGGTTTGCTCAGTGATGGTAAGATGCGCCTAGCGAACGGCCCTTACCTACAAAACACGAGATTAGGGTGGATCATTTCGGGTCCTATTTATGCGAATACGCAACGCATACAATCCAAGCCTATGAGATGTAATTTGACGCAACATTTTGATACGCAATCTTCATTAGACAGTCAGTTACGTAGGTTTTGGGAATTAGAACAGGATCCCATAGCAGGGAAAATACCCGAACTGCTCACCGATGAGGAACTCGCGTGCGAAGAACATTTCATCAGAACAACAAAGCGCGTTGCCGATGGAAGGTTCAACGTACAAATTCCTCTGAAAGAGTCATCTGAATCGTTAGGTGACACATTCTTTCAAGCCAAAAATCGTTTCAGTGCTCTCGAAAGGCGTCTCGACCGCGACCCTACTTATAAAAACTTATATAGTAATTTTATTAAAGAGTACGAAAATTTAGGTCATATGTCGCGAGTTTCTTCATACGGAACCCCAAACTATTTCTTGCCGCACCATGGGGTGCTCCGGGAGCACGCTACTACCACTAAATTAAGAGTTGTGTTTGATGCCAGCGCAGCTTCAACGACAGGAAAGTCACTCAACGACTTGCAACGCGTAGGTCCTCCTATTCAAGGTGACCTTATTGCAATTCTACTACGATTTCGCGAAAATAAGTTCGTTGCTTGCGCTGACATTGAAAAACATTATCGGCAAGTACTTATCGATGAGGGCCAACGCGATTTGCAGTTGATTTTGTGGCGCGACAGTCCCACCGACCCGCTCAGTGTTTATCGGTTGAACACGGTGACATACGGAACAGCCTCAGCGCCCTTCTTAAGTTGCCGGTGCCTAAAACAGTTAGCACAAGAATGTACGGATCCCGAAGTGGCCAGAATAATAAACCACGATTTCTATGTCGACGATTTAATTTGTGGATCGTCAACGATCGCCGAACTAAAGCGCTTATGCAAGGAAACCGCGAAAGTTTTAGATTCCGGTTGTTTTCCGTTACGAAAATGGGTTTATAATTTTGACTACTTCACTCGGGAATCCGAAGGCAGCATCTCGAGGGAATTGTCACTGGGTGAGCACACGCATAGTAAAACGTTAGGGCTTGGCTGGTACAACCAAAGCGACGAATTGCACTACTATTCGCGACACGATAATGAATCAAAGCCGGTGTCAAAACGCACTATTTTATCTATTGCATCCCAGATTTTCGACCCGTTAGGTCTTCTAAGCCCAACAATAACTATAGCAAAAACTTTATTACAGAAGCTGTGGTTATTAAAATTAGACTGGGACGAAGCGGTTCCTGATGACGTCACGCAAGCCTGGCACCGCTTTATAAACAACCTATCGATTTTATCTAGCGTTCGAGTTCCGAGACATGTTTTTTGTAACCAGCCTAAATGTACAGAATTACATATTTTCAGTGACGCGTCGCAAATTGCTTTTGGTTCTTGCGCATATGTACGTACTGTTGACAGCGAATCAGCTGTTACAGTCCGGCTCCTTTGTTCCAAGGGCAAGGTCGCGCCGATATCACCTGTGAGTATCCCAAGGCTAGAATTGTGCGGAGCGCTAGTGGGTGCAAGGCTATACCTCAAAATAAAGGATTCGCTTCGTTCTAAATTTGACAGGGTAGTCTTTTGGACTGACTCAACTATAGTCCTCGGTTGGCTGCGCATGCCACCAAATTTGTTAAAGTCTTTTGTTCAAAACAGGGTAGCGGAAATTCACGAGTTAACGAAAGAAAACGTATGGCTCCACGTCAGCAGGAAAGATAACCCGGCCGACCTAGTCTCCCGCGGATTACATTTAGACGCGCTGAACAATTCTAATCTGTGGTGGGAGGGGCCTCAATACCTACATAACGCCAACTTTAATTGTTGTGATTTTAACTTAGTCTCACTACCTGATGAGTTACAATTACCAGAGCGCAGATCTGGTACAAGTAATACTTTGATATGCACTGAAATTAAAGAAACCTTTTTTTTATTTTCCAGGTTCTCTCAGTTCGACCGCATGCAGCGCGCGGCAGCGCTCGTTCTTCGTTTCATTCACAACGCCCGCAGTAAAAAAGCGAAACGTCGTGCCGGCGCGCTGTCGGCGGAAGAACTGAGGGGATCGGTTACTATGCTGGCGCGCATCTCGCAACAAGAATCGTTTCTTAATGTTTATCAACTATTGTCTAAAAAGGAACCTGTCAAGGGTCATTTATCGAAACTGAATTTATTTATAGACAATCTTCAATTAATCAGAGTTGGAGGGCGACTTGCAAACTCGCCTACATTCGATTTCGATAAAAAACACCCGATTTTATTGTCCTGTAAGCATCATTTTACAATATTGTTGTTCCGCTATGAGCACAAACGGCTACTGCACGCGGGCCCGCAGCACCTGCTGTTCTCGCTGCGAGACGCCTGGTGGCCCGTGAGCGGCAGAAACCTCGCGCGCAACACAGTGCACGGGTGCGTCACCTGTGCCCGGTTGCGAGGTAAAACGTTGGCGCCTATCATGGGCGATTTACCTAAACAGCGCCTGGAACCCGGCTTTCCGTTTATGCACTGTGGTGTTGATTACGCGGGGCCAGTGCTCATTCTTAATCGCAAAGGAAGGGGAGCTGTTACCATTAAGGCATATATTTGCTTATTTGTATGTTTCACCACGCGCGCTGTTCATTTAGAGCTAGTCAGTGATCTCTCATCAGACGCATATTTGTTAGCGCTAAAGAGGTTTATCTCACGACGTGGGAAACCTTCGGAAATATTTTCGGATAATGGCCGTAATTTTATAGGGTTAAAACATGAGTTCGCAAGGTTCTTAAAGTCTTGTTCTAATGATATTAAGGAATACGCGCTTTCACAAAATATTAAATTTACAATGGGTCCCCCATACGCGAGTCATTTTGGGGGTTTATGGGAGGCTGGTGTAAAAAGTTGCAAGCACCACTTGCGTCGGGTAATAGGAAACGCACACTTAACTTACGAGGAGTTCAGCACGGTATTGACGCAAGTCGAGGCCATCCTGAACTCCCGTCCTTTGAGTCCTATGTCCTCAGATCCGCAGGATTTCTCCCCTCTTAGCCCAGCTCATTTCCTGGTTGGCCGGCCACTGACTGCTCCTGTGTTCGCTGACCTGAACGAGGTTCCTGTGCAACGCCTGTCACGCTACCAAAGAGTAGAACAGATACGCCAGCATTTCTGGACACGCTGGTCTAAAGAATATGTATCTGAGCTACAGATCAGGACGAAATGGACACGCAACAGAGACAACTTGACTAAAGACACACTCGTTCTCATAAAGGAGGATAACGCACCACCATTGAAATGGAGTATTGGGAGAATCGTCAAGACATTTCCAGGCCGGGATGGCATCTCGCGAGTGGCCGACATACGGACCGCCAACGGCACGGTGCGTCGAGCGTTCTCCAAAATTTGTCCACTGCCTGTAAACGACGAATAGGCTTCTTATCTGCATTATCTGTTGAAAGCTTCTGCATTCAAGGGCGGGAGTTTATGTTACGGCGTAAGTGCATACATGCAGGCGAGTTGCAGCCGACCTTGGGTGGTTTACTGCCTGGGCCGCACCGCGGCGACTAAATAGCACGTCATACGACCGCGACCGCGGCGACCAATCAGCTGCTTCTATCACGTCATCGACAACCAATGAAAAGCCAGTGATTGACCCCTCCGAGCACCAATAAAACAGGAAGGATGACTGGAAGCTCTCTCTACTTCGCTACGTCTACGTGACCACTCAACAGCACATTTTTCTTTACTCTAACTTAACCTCTACCATAGTTCATATGTAACTAGAAACTTTATTATACGAGTTATTTTCATCTACTTGATTTGAATTCATTTCTCCTGCCATCCACATCTTCAAGCCAGGCCTGTAAGATTTTACGAAACCTGTGTCGCAACGCGCAGACAACATGTTTTTAGGAATTGTCATTTAAAAAAAACTTTATCCGCTACCTAACACTCGCGATGCTAACACGAAACTATAGGTAACGACACCTTACTTGCTGATATAAATAAACAAGTAAATATGAGGGGAAAATGTCTCACACAAATTGAACTAGCCCTAAACTAAGCTCTAGGCTTGTAGTATGGGTACAAGGTAACGATAAACTTAGGTCCTTATATAGATAAATACATACTTAAATATATAGAAAACACTCAAGACTTATGAACAAATACTCACGCTCATCACACGAATATTTGCCCGTATTGAACCCGGGACTGCTAGCTTCGTAGCCTAGGCACTACCGACTAGGTCACCGCGTCGTCAAATAAAGGAACACTTACAGGTCAAAAACATTACCCTCTTTAGGACAAATATTTCAATCTCCAATCCAAAACCTGATAAAAAATTCCTCTATCACGTCTATCCTAAACTAACGGGTGCGCCAAAGTTCATATAAAATTGCAAATAAGATTATTGGAACTCCGAAAATGTATCTCATATTCTTACAACCTAATGATCACTTTTCATAATCTTCATATTCTTTTTAAATACTAATGATCGGAACTTATAATCATCTGAACTTATAACGCCAATATTCATGGAACCGTACACTTTTCAGAATTTCTTAAATATCTTACGTGTAGAAAAACTTAGGTTAGGTTAGATTTATAAAAATCTAAAAATGGAAAAGTTTTTTGAAATAATGGATTATGAGTTGCGATAATTATGACTTAAAAAAGTATGAACAAAAAAGTATGAGCATAATTTTTCGGAGTAATGATGAGTATAGTCACAAATCGTTATTTGTATAAAAAATCGAAAGACCAACTTTATATGAGCCAATATGGACCCTAAACTAACTACTCAACCTTTAAGTACCAATACTCTTCACTCATCCTGACCTAAGCAAAGACCTAATTAAGCCATGTAACGTTGGGAATGGCGTGTCTGTCGTACTTTCCATGCGTAACGCATAAAATCTTTTACGAGACCCTAAAACAGCAGTAAAGGACAGGCGGCGAGCGGACTCGTCTGCGGTTTACACGGTGGGAAATATTAGGAACTCGCAAACTGTATAAGTTCAACCTTACTTCTATAGTATATGATAAAGAGGTACCCCCTTAGTTATAAACGTGGAATAAGCTTGGAATAGTTTATGCCATGCTTTGTCCTTATCTGTTATTGTGACATTTGCATCTGACAGAAAGTGACAATGTATGGCATAAACTATTCCAAGCTTACTCCACGTTTATAAGTAAGGAGGTACCCCCCTTACTTAAATATAAACGTGGAATAAGCTTGGAATACTTTATGCCATGCTTTGTCCTTATCTGTTATTGTGACATTTGCATCTGACAGAAAGTGACAATGTATGGCATAAACTATTTCAAGCTTACTCCACGTTTATAAGTAAGGAGGTACCCCCCTTACTTAAATATAAACGTGGAATAAGCTTGGAATACTTTATGCCATGCTTTGTCCTTATCTGTTATTGTGACATTTGCATCTGACAGAAAGTGACAATGTATGGCATAAACTATTCCAAGCTTACTCCACGTTTATAAGTAAGGAGGGTAAAGTTTAAGAGGGGTAATCAGGTGTTTCATGACATCTTGCATTAGGTCATTAGGTCATTAGGTAGGTAGGTTTTGTCTCTTGTTGTTTAGTACTTGATTTGTTATTTTTTAGATATCTGATTAAACATTTTTCTTTCTTTTCTTTTTTTCGTTTAATCTCAGGATGTACTGAATCGATTTAGAAAATTGTTTTACCAATAGAAAGCCACGTTATTAATTATAGGCCATGTTTATTGACCGACAGCGTAGGCACGGAAACAGCTAGTATGTTATAAAGTCGAACGTGTGCTAGTTTGTTACATTTTTACAGTTCAATGTCAATGTGAAACTTGGTAGCTACTTTTTTATACCCTATAGAATAAAAAAAAATGGATTAGTTAGGTAGGTACTACTACCTACTTTTTGTCCAAAACCAAACTGTATCGTGGGCAATACATGGCAAATGTAAAAACGTTTCACGTTTTAGTAAATAATATTTATTTATTATTCTTTGAATGATTTATTTTAATGAGTTTTTTTTTTTTTTAATTATTTTTTAAAGGGCCTTTTTACAACCGTATATACCGGCCCTGTTAAGTCGAACACCATTTTGTCATAAAATAATTAAAAAATAACTCAACATTACACAACAAAACATTACACAAAACAAAACAAAACATTACACATATTACAAAACTATGGAACTTCAGCTAACCTATACACCTTTAATGCCAAATCTGACGTGGGGTTCGCGAGAATGCCCATAAAAGCACCAGTATCATATGGGCTGAGATTGGCTACTGCTAGCAACGACTCCCTTTGAGCGCGATTCCGGCTACACTCCAGCAGCAAAATGATAAGTTAAAAAACAATGTTTGTAGTATTAATGTCACAATACCCCCCCCCCTTTCTTTCTCTCTGTCCATAGCTATTTTCTTAACTCTTTACTCTTTCTTACTTTATGCAAAATGACGGCAATTTTCGTTTCTATTTGATTCTTGTAACTAATTGGTCTTCCATTCACTAACTTTAAACAATCTTTAATTGAATTATTTTTATTTTGTTATAATTACTGCACCATATGCAACGCATGGGTGTTCCTCTGAAGCCCTTACAACGTTACGTTTGTCCTAGCACATCGTTTGTCCGAATTTTCATTTGCCCTAAACTGGTTTTCAGATGAGTCTGACCACTTTTTATATCTATTCTGCGGTTTGGTGAGGTTAGGAATGTAGAATAAAACACTAAAAAGTTTTAAAATTTACGCGAAAATCGCTTTAGGATAAACGAAAATTCGGACAAACTATGCATTAGCACAAATGACGATTAAGAATTCCACAGGGGAACCGCAACGCTTATGCAGCACTTCAAAATTTCGGTCAGTTCAATCAAAAGTACTCGTATGTTTTCCATTATTCGCCTAGTTTATACGGGCTTCATAAAATTCGTTGGTTTATCGCGTTATTTGCGTTCAGATTTTCCCTTTGACGCCATGTTGGTTTTTCGCCGCGGAATTAGTGCTATTTGCGTTGCAATCCATCGCGGCGCTTTGGACCGTACTATGATTATGATTTCGTTGTTGGTTACTGTTTATTAATTATTGAGAGCTTCAGCAGTAATGTATGAATTCTAAATAAGCTGGACTAATTATTACGTATTTGGGATTAAGTTCCGTTTTATTTTATTAGCTAGTGATATCAGCTGTTACATTAAGGTTTATTATCATAGCTCGGACAGGTCGCAGAAACAGATAAGGAAATAGAACAAGATTCAATAGAGTCGTAATACCTAAGATTATGATTATCTAAGGGCTGACTTTTCAATCGTCAGATAACACTATCTGTCAGGTAAATTGCTCTGTCCTTTTCTTTGTCATACGAAAGATAATGAAGATTGAAAAATCAGCCCTAAAGCGGATATTATCGTAATTTAACATTTTTTAGTTGAATATCTGTCATAATTTGGTCAAAATGGCATTCCTGGGTAGTGATTCTCTGAACAACGAGGGTCGGACGGACGGACGAGTAAATGTCCAAGCGGCGAGTTTAGGTAGTCCCGTCAGAGCGAACAAAACATATTTTAGCGCGTGCATTTTCTATTTAGCAACATGGTTTCTGCCGATATATCGAACGTATAAGGCTGCTTAATTGAAAATGCACGCGCTAAAATGTGTTTTGTTCGCTCTGACGGGACTACCTAAACTCGCCGCTGCGATTTCGCTCGTTCGTCCGCCTGTCCGTAGTTTTTGAGAGAATAACACCCTTGAACAGTTTTGTGACAATTGAAATTAGTAAAACTATTTACTTATGGTTATTTCTAAATATTTTATAGGAATATGGCGTTAGAAATTGTTAATAAGTGGATTAAGAACTAACCCGAGCTCTTTATGATGAAAATGTGCGTGAAATAATTGTGTAAAGCAAGTTTGTATTGAACAGCAAAATACCTTCACAAACAAATGAAGAGAATTTGGGTACATTAAATCACGCCTGTTTCCCAGAGGGATAGGCAGATATCACTTTTTTCCACTTGCTACGATCTTGAGAAATTTAATTTTCTTCATAAATTTAATTGAAAAATATACTTAATTAAATAATATGAAGACTATATTCATCTTGTTCTATCACTTCTATCCGATGATGAGATGAGAGAGACAACTTAACCAGTTATTAACCGTTTTAGTGTGAAAATAACCGGTTAAAACCGTTTATAACCGGTTGTTTACATTCCCTACTTGTTAATCAACAATTTGTTGTCATGTATTTTTTCTAAAGATTGTAGAGCATTTTAGAGAACAATTTTAAAAATGTGCTAAAATGTAGTCTACTACAGATAACTTCTTAGTTTCACTTTAAATAAGATTTTCTACGCTAGATCTAGTCCCCACCTTCTCCACAATGCATATGAGGTGAATGACGCTGCCCAGATCCACGTGGTGCTCCCCAGAGCCCAGGATAAAGGCTTCTGGCACCACTATTTGCAGACGCACGTAGTGGGAGACGATGCCAGTTCTGGTTGACACCTGGAATCAAGAAAACAATAAATATATAAGGGTCCTTGAATTTTGGTAAGAGGATTTGCTTGTCTTGTGACGCGGAAACCTTTTTATTTTTACCAGACAGTTATGCAGTTCAGTTTACAGTGAGAGAAAGAGACGAAGCCGTAATAACTGCTATAGCTTTGTCTCTTACGCTCGTCCTTAACTGAATTGCTTAGCCATGTCATGGTAAGGCCCTTGAATGTAAGTTGGCTTTGAGTCTCACACATATTTGCAGTCTCCCTCATGACTAAGATGGAATACAGAACACACTGTATATTGTTCTAACAGCTTTATTGTGAATTGAATTAAGTACCCAGTTTTGGTCGTCTTAATTAGATCTAAAAGACTTAACGTAAGACGTTCATATAATAATAATAATGTTCAAAGAAATACTTCTTGGTTTAATTCCGGTTCAATTAAGTAGGTTTGAAAAGCAAGTTAAAATTATATAATGTCAATTAGAATATTACGACTTTATTTTAATGATGTCACTTCTAACAACGAACTCTCATGAGAGCTTACGCCAACTTTGGCGAAAATTATAATTTACAATCTAAATATAGCGAATTAATCCTGTACAATTATAATCCCGGCAAAGAACGAGTGAAACAGCTAACAGGTAATAATTACACTTAATTGCTTCGGCAATTTATCACTTTTCTTCCCTAGGGCGGGAGGAGCTCAGTGTTCGCCCAAGGGAAATAAAGTCATGGGGAAATAACGGAATATTTTTGCTTATCATTCATCGGGGCATAAACACGGAGTCATCAAGTTGATTAAACCAGTTTTTTTTCACGGCGCCCGTGTCAAAGTAATGTTGTCGTCAGAGTTGAACATACCTACTTTTTTTGCGACAACCTTACTTGCTAACATGACGTGTCTGTATGACTTTTTATTCTCCCACAGGTCGAGTGACATTAGCTTTCTGTTCCAATGTTTAATGTTTTGGGTTGAGCTCATATTACTTTTATTATTGTTATTATAATGTTAACGACATGACAACTTTTAGTGTCAAGTGAATAAGAACTGCTATGGCGTAAACAATATGATTACAATATAGAAGCAACGCCTGAACCAGTGCGAAATAAACTCGCAGTTGCAGTCCTGGGTGGCAGTGGCAATTAGAATAATTTACTTTTAATATTGGAGCCAATTCGGCACATCTCTTTAAAATTTTAAATATCTGTTAATTAACGTTATTAAACTAGGATCCAGTACGATGTTTATGAATGTATGTTTACTAATATTTAAATTAGAGAACACTGATCCAAATTAGCCCTAATGTATGTCTAAAAAGAAAGCATTTGGCTCTAGTCATTTTTTAATTGTTTGTGATTATAGGAAGTCATAGGGGTCAGTTTGCGTCCTTGGGGTACACCCTCAAAAATAGTTGTGTGTCTCTTTATATCCAAGCTGTGAGGGTGGTTTCTGGTTAAATATGAATCTTATAAACAATAAAACGGCTCTTATTGTTAGTCATTTAATTTATTCGGTAATAATTAAAAATACAATAATGTTTAGTCTGTGTTTGTGTTTTAAATCACTAAAATAAAAAATGATGTACTTACAACAAAAATATTTATATTATTGTTGTAAGTACATATTACTGAATTCGTCATACAAAACGCTATAGGTAAAGGTCCTCTTGCATGTAGTTGTAACACATCCTGTAGAGACCGTTCGAGATTCTATATTTGAAATTTGTCGTAAATTCTGTATAAGTTTTGTGCACAACTACATGCAGGATGATGCTAAAGTTTTTTACTAATAATATGGTTTAATTTTGACTTCACTTCACAATAGGCTCATGTGTATGCAAACTTTACTCACATACATTTTCCAAGCACCGCATGCACTATTTGGCTTGCATGAACAACAATGGCGCTATCTACGAGCAATACATCTAGCTCTAGCTGTACTAGGCCATAGGTAGAGCCAATTTCCCGACGACCCATTTTTCACCCGGGGAGATAAGCAGTGATACGTATGCAGCAGGAATATACTCTTATACATATATAGTAAGTTGGTAGGTCTTTGTAAGAGATAACTATGAATATGTAGGAGTTATGTATATGTACTTAGATATTGTGATGATTGAAGTAGTGAATAAAACTATCAAAATTGATGTAAAAGGGTGTGAAGCACCCGGAGAATTAAGTTCCCAAAATGAAGTATGTTTTAACTTGGTTTTAGCATTCGCAAATATTTTACCGGCGTTGTATACGTCATATTTCCATGGTTAAAAAAGCAATTGGCGAATAGGACCACTTTACAGTACAATTTAGCTCTGCTGTTCTTTACGCCAATTGTCGTTAGGATTATTTTACAGTACAATTTAGTTGTCCTTTACGCCAATTGTCATTTTAGCTACCGAATATTAAATGTGTTAAGGACTGATTCGAAACGGATTTACCAAATTCAAAATTATTTTTCTGAGTTTTTTTATTCAACCTATTTTGTAAAACTTTTAAAAATGATAACTGTCATTGTCATTAAAATATTGTCTCACAAAATATTTTCTGTACTGGTTCCCTAAAAAACGGTAGAATGAATCAAATCCAACGGCGAGAAGAAATCGTTGCCAAATGGTTGTCAAATCCTAACCGTCCCAATCATTTCATCGCAAAAGAATTAAAAATCCATCGCAGAACTATTGATAAAGTTATAAAACGCTACTTGGAGACCTTGTCCACGGCCCAGAAGCCGAGGATTAAAGAACACGGAGGCCCGCGGGACCCAAACCTCGAAAGAAATATCTTACGAACAATTCGCAAGAATCGCAGTATGTCTGAACGAGATATAGCGAAAAAAAATTCTACGAGCCAATCTATGGTAAGACGTGCCAAAAAACGTGCTGGTATGAAGACCAAGAAGAAGTCTAAGGTGCCCAAAACTACGGCGAAACAACAAGCAACCATCAAGACGAGGTCGCGTAAATTGTACGACTTTTTAGGCACTGAAAATTTTCACTTGGTACTCGATGACGAAACCTATGTCAAGGCTGACTTTTCTACATTGCCAGGTGATCAGTATTATACGATCGCAGAAGGAGAGACTCTTCCAGATTCACAAACGACGATCGGAATGGAAAAGTTTGGCTCCAAATATCTCGTCTGGCAAGCCATTTGTCAATGTGGTGATCGCAGCCGGGCCTTTGTCACAACAGGCACAGTCAACAAGGAAATCTATATCAACGAGTGCTTAAAGAAACGACTGTTACCTTTTGTTCGAAAGCACAGTTCTTCAACACTATTCTGGCCGGACCTTGCGACATCCCACTATGCCAAAGATACCCTCAGCTTCCTTGAACATAATGCCGTCCAAATAGTGCCTAAAGACATGAATCCCCCTAATGTCCCACAATGTCGCCCTATTGAGCGGTACTGGGCTCTGGTCAAGGGAGTCCTGCGTAAAACGGGTAAGTCAGCACGTGACAAGAAGGATTTCCTTGCCAAGTGGAATTCAGCCTGCAAGAAGGTGACAGATACTACTGTCGCCCGTTTAATGGAGGGTATTCGCCAAAAGTTACGACAGGAGTGGGAGAGAAAGTAAAATAAAAAGAAAATACGAGAATAATAGTTTAAATAATGCATTCTCTCAGTTTATTTAAAGTTAAGCCGCAATAAATGTTTATTTTTAACAAAAAAGCAGTTTTGAATTTGGTAAATCCATTTCGAATCAGTCCTTACGTGTAGGTATGCAGGTTTTTAAGAGAACTGCGGATAATGTGTTGCATTATTTCATAGCAAAATTACTTTTAAACTAAATTTCTAACACTCGGTGTTTTCAGTGTACGACGAACTTTGCGGTAAGTTGTGACAATTTTGTGCCTGTAGTTCGTAAAGTGAACTAACTTTGATGTAAGTACATTGTTTATCATCATAATTTGGATTTTACGCAGTTTGACGTATATGTTTGGAAATATTGCTAGTGTGTCTAATGTTATCCAATCGATATAAACACGCGAACAGGATAAATATTGAAAAAAAAACGCTTAACGTGTATGTAGCTGAGTACGAAATTTATATGGAATTTATACGTCAAATTTCAAATATAGAATGTCGAACCGTCTGTTACTATTTAAATGTGTTACACCTACATGCAAGAGGTCATTTACTTAAGTTTTTCACCTATACTACTAGTACTACAGTTTACGAAAATAATAGCACAGACGAGTGTGAAGTAGGGCGATGATGTTCTTTACGCCGTTTTTCACGGATTTAAGCCGCAAACTCACTGAGAGCGGAGGCGGCGCGAGTATCTGGGTAAACCCGCCTTAAATTGTTGTCGTATTGTTTTAATAGTAAATAAGAGCTATCGTAATGTTAGTAAAACGATAATGTGTCAAAAACAACCTTGTTCTGTTTTATCGTGTAGAACGTATTGTTATTGTTTCGTTTTAAACCTGCGGGCCTAGTATGGTGGCGTTTATCGCGTGATAAGATGTGGATAAAGCATCCGTCACTCTCGTACATATGAACGAGTTAGAAAGTGACGGACGTCTTATCCACATTTTGTCACATGATAAACGCTGCCATATTAGGCTCAAAGGTTGTCATTCTTAATGTTGACAACACGATAACATGACAAAAGCAATTAGGTTTTACCGAGTGTTCACTCTAAAACAACGTCAAAATGGAGATAGTCCAAAGTTGCCAGCGTCGAATACTAACCCCAAAAATAAACCCTGATTGTAACGATGCATATATTTCGACTGGCAACACGCACATCGTTAACCGTACCCCTGTAAATATTTATCAGTTCTATTTCGCGAGCGATCGAGAACCTCCCATGGGCCCTTCGTATGTAAAATCATTTTCTTTATGCAAACGCGTTTCCATCTGCATACAGTGCTGCTCTTAAATATACAATGCTCGATGCTACACTTCGGCGGCTGTAAAGTTAAAACCTACCAAGTTCCTTGCAAATAGGGACAGAGTTATAGCGGGACTCTATTGACTGCCATAATTATTTTTAGTCATAATCTGTTTCAAGTCATAATTTTCGCAAGTCATAATGCATTTTTCTCAGGACACGGTTATTTTTTCAGGATTTTTATAAAACTAACCTAACCTAACCTAACTAATCTACACGATAAACGTTTATTAAAAACTGTAACTTTACCCTGAAATAAGTTATGACAAAAAAATGTATGACTAACAATACATTATGACCAACGATATGTATGGCAGTCAAAGGGATCCGGTTATAGCAGTTGAAAGCTGCCCTTTTCACGGGCTGAAACTTGGCAGTTGAACAGTTTACAACATAGCCTGAGGTCTGCAAGTATTAAGGAAGTTGAATAGCGTATGCAAATAGGTGAGATGGGCCTTTGTAATGTTTGTAAAGCCTCATATTGTTTATTTTCTCCTAGCCTAAATGAGTATCCCACACTTGGGGCGATTGTGCACTACAAGGAATTTTACTGTCCGGCAGTCTGATTTTCTACGGTAACACTATAAGTACTAAGCACTAGTTTGTGCAAAATCGGACTGCCGGACAGGACAAGTCTTTGTATGTAGTGCCCAATCGCCCTTGGCCTAAGGCCTTCTCCCTAAAATTCCACGAGTCCCTACTATGCACGATTGTATGTATGTAAAAACTTTATTGTATAAACAAAAGAGATAAAAATTACAAAATAATTATAGAACAAGAATGTACAAAGATGAACTTATCCCTTTAAGGGATCTCTTCAAGGTAACCTTCGAGCGATGGAGAAGTAATGAAGAACAGACTGCCGACTGATCAACAGTACATAAATGATAATTAGGGTTAGGATTTTGGTGGCATTTTTGGTTATAGAATCCATGGAGTCGCTATTTCCTAATTATTTTAAAATATGACACTTTGATTTTGACCCTCAGTGTGGTCATATTTCAAAATGAACTAAATACAATTTTAGTTCGGTTATTCCATACCTACTAATATTTGCTTGTTTGTAACGCTTTCGCTACAGATATAACCTCCATACCAAAATTCATTTAAATTGATTTGGCATTTATCTATTAATTTAATAGCTTAATGACTTTGGAAGTAAAATACTGAAGGTCAAAATCAAAGTGGTATGTATTGTAATTAATAGGAAATAGCGACTCCATGGATTCTATAACCACAAATGCCACCAAAAGTCCTAACTCTAATGATAATTATGGTGTTAATTTAGGTCTTTTACTTTTATCAAGGCCCTTTTGTTTCTAATAATACCTCAAAATTAGTTAAGCAATATTAATTTAACTGATTTTTTTTTCTAAACTATTTGTAAAATGTTAATACGTATTAGTCTGTGTCAATTGAAATTCCCAAAGATGTAAACAAATTAGTACTGTTTGAAATAACCTCAAATATTAATCAAGCGTGTTTTTATTTAAATCAGCGTATAATTAACAGTTATTTAACCTGAAACTAAACGTGACAGTAAAGATCAAGTGTATACCTAAATCAATGCGATATCGAGTAATAATTGAAAATTGGTTCGTTTGGTTGTGTTTACATTTGCCAATTGGCACTTTTAATACCTAGTACGTCAGCCATCTTGTTTTTTTATCAACGGCGTTTACACACTATTTGTTACGTAATAAAATCAACAAGTGCAGTTTAATAGATTCCCGCATAAAATTCAAATTGAACGCGATCGTAAACAAATTTTGCGATGACCGAGTAGTTAATTGGGCGTGTGACTGAACTCGAGCGTGCGTTTATAAAGCAAATTGATCGTTATTTAATTTACATGTTAACCAACCCAACTCAGATTTCAATGTATCGACTAACCCCCTTACTAATAAACTTTGAGTAACGGTGGTATAGCTATACGATGTCTTTATCTGTCAAATTCAAATGTCACAATGACAGATAAGGGCAAAACATTTTTTAGCTATACCACCGTTACTCAAGTAAGGGGGCTTTGTGGATACCTAATAAATTCAAACCACAGCACGCGCCATGTACTTACCAGTATGATTTTTATAACTTGAGTAGGTACCCGATGATCTTATGGAAAATGAAAATGATCATGAGGAAATTAATCAAACCAACATCTTAGAGTAAAAGAGGTCAAATGCACCAAAATATCCTAGAGGACCTCAGGTCGCAGTGTAAATTCATTACTGCAAAGAAGACTATCTAAGGCACTTGCACGTAAATTTAACCTTAGGTTAACCCCAGAATAAATTATTAAAGAAGGTCAGATTCATTATTATTAAAGAACTGTCAATTTTAACAATTTAACCTATTAACCTGTTGACCTAGGGTTAATAGTTACGTGCAAGTGGGCCTAAGTGAAGCTATGCGGTGTGGCAGCTTAGCTCAGTAGGTATCAGAGCAAGCAAGTGGAAAGAAGTGGTCCCCGCCTACCTCTCTGGGAGACAGGCGTGATTTAATGTTTTTTTTTTATGGCATGGAGAAGACAAACGAGCACACAGGCCACCTGATGGAAAGTAGAAACTGTGACCCATTACATAGACATTCGCATTCAAAGACTGCAATGCAATCCTAAGACTGCAAATGCGTTGCCAACCCTGTTAAACGACGGGGGACTGCTAAGTAAATGAAATAGTATAAAATACCCCAGCTACTTAGCGATCCCCGACGTGGCGACGCTTGAATCAAAATATTAATAGGTACCTACTATAATTAAACTTATAGGGCCAATACTTATTATTTTTTACTTTTTAGACGTTTTTTTACCGACTGTTTAGAGTCGGGGGTTTTTGAAATTTTCAATTTAATTGTACCTATGTAGTATCAGAGCCTCTATTCTAGGCAGTAAAGATCATTTCGTGTTTCGTTATAGTATTGTCAACGTTTTGACAGTTCTTATTCACTTGACAGTCATGGTGGCCGAGTTAAAAGCAATACGATAACACGTCAAAGATAATAAAATAATTGTTTTACCAGCAAAACACCTATAACGCAATTTTCATCACAAACTTTAGACTTCTCAACAATGCGATTACAAACAAATATATAAATTTCAATGCAAATATAATATCAATTTGTAATAAACAGTACCGTGACTGAGTGACGTATTCCTTGAGCACCCTAGAGGTGCACAAAAAAATAATTTTCCAAAAATTTGCCCCCGATCGGAAGAAATATGTGGAGTAGCGCTGCGAGAAACAAATTATAATATCTACACTGATGTTACGACTATAAAGGGGAAAGACTTGTATTTTGTATGTTTGTAACGAATCAACTCAAAAACTACTGGACCAATTTCAAAATTTCTTTAACCATTAGAATACTACATTATCCCTGAGTAACATAGGCTACTTTTTTTTCTATACGGACGGAGTAGTAACAGCTAGTACCAAATAATTGTAACCTAGACACAACAAAACGACACCCGCCGGAGAATGTAACCCACAAAAGCCCTAAACCAAGTACTACAATGAACAGAGGCACTATTTGAATTAATACCAAACACACAATGACGCTAATAAAATACCCATCATCATAAATTAGCCCTTTCACAACATTATGTCATCTCAACTTCCGAAGTAATAATGCCTAAGGGGTTATTCCTTCTCTGTCAACTATTTCGACGCATATAATCAAGAAGATCGAAAGTAAAAACAAAACCATCTTATTCGTAAACGTGCGATATTTAAAGTGTACTTAAAATATGCTTTGTCCTTATCCTTCAAGCACACATTTGACGGACACAAAGAGACAAAAAAATACTTTAAATACCCATAAATTATTAAACGCTGTTTTCGGATGTGTCATCTTGCTTTCGTTCGGTTTTCTATTGTCCTCTTCTTGGTGTTACATATACATAAAGAGAACAACTAAAACAAGTTTTCAGCGATAAAAAAAATATATTATGTACCTATAACTTGTAGGTTTTTAATTTATAAGCCCTAAAAATTTTACGCGTTTAGAAAAATACACGCTGAACTTATGAAAATCTGTATTTTGAAACGGAAAATCAATTGGTTACCGACAGTCTATTTTGTCATTTGTATTTCTTAGATATACTCTGCCAGGAAAAGTGACGTCATGTACCTAACATTCACACCTAATAAGTCATGTCCACGATTTCCTTGACAAAAAAATGGCCAGCCTCAGAAAAGCGATGTGCCTATGTTGATGATGTTTCCAGGGTTTGGTATCATAATAGGGTGTACCTATAGCAATTGAGCCGTCAAAAGGAACACGATTGAAAAGTTCGCATCCAGTCGACAAATACAGAAATAATACAATTGTTCCGCCTATAGTAGTATTATTGCATTTCAGTAACTTCTAGCAACATGACACCCTTTTAAACTAACTTGTTCCGTTCGAAACTATAAGGTTGGACACAGTTTAGTTTCGATTCGCGATTTCGAGTAGCCGTCATAACGAATGTGAATGCTTTCGTTCGTTCATTCATTCATCCGGGTCACGTCATTCACTCAATCGGGTCAAGGACTTGTATTTATTAAATGTCAGCCGCACAATTCCTTGGCAATCAGATCCTTATTCTTACAAAATGGCCTCAAGAATTATTAAACTTTCATAGCTTTTCCACCCTTATGTTTTGCTTTAGAGAGTTGTTTCTTCTTTAGCCTTTATATGGCTGATGTGGCCTTTTAACCTTGGATGGTACAGATGGCATGGCTCGTTTGTGGACTTATTAAGGAAGGAACTATGCGTTGTTAGTGTTGCGTGAGACGGCTTGTGTTTACTAATACTGTTACACGTTGAATGCCCCATTATAGTGCTTGCATGCAATTTGACGTTGCCTAGCGTGTCATCGGCGCTGAATGTATTAGTTTCATTTGGTGCCAAGAATGCTATGTTAACTTTATTTTGTATGGAAATAGGGATGCCTAGTAGTGAATGGGTTATGTAAATCTTAGCGGTGTTTTGCCGTTTGAACTACTTTTGATGTTTGTAATACTTTGCTAAAAAACCTATGAATTGGAACTAAATTCTTGATTATGGAGTAAAAATTAGGCTATTTATTTTTACGTTGGTTTCTTCCTCGACTGTTTTATATCGTATGATAAAAATATTATGGATAGGTCGTTTTCTACCGAAAATAAATAAAGCTTATATCCAAAAAAATAAGTAAAAACATGGTAATTTTTTTTTTCCTTATTCTTTGACGACTCATATCGGAACCACTTCTTGTTTAAACATTTAAGGCAAAGTTCTTCGCACTTTTCCCAACTGAGTAAGTTATAAACTTAGCTTTATTTTAGCGTAACCATAAAATATGTAGGTATAATAAACACGTAATTTCGTGGCATGCCACAAGCCTAAAGAGGTGTGCACAAGTTGGTAAATCATTAATAACAGCATTGAGGCAATTTGCTTGCCACTTGCCACTTTCCTGACCATTATGTTCGCAAATTACTTTATTCCGTGGCGAAGAATATTAATATAATGTTGTAGTTTGCAAAATATACATTACTAGAGGCCGTCTGTGACTTCGTACGCTTAGAGGTTTTCCGTTACTTCCGGCATGAATTTCCAAAAATCCCTTCTTAGTGCACCCTTTCAATATGCAAGAAATATTCTCTACAAATTTTGAGGCCCTAGACCTGGTTACGTCTGCCGCATGCACCCGGACCGGTGGGCTAGCGTAGCCAGCTTGAAAATGGGCAACGTAGACGAGGAAAGCCTAGACGGAGATGGCAGGACGATTTGGACGGATTCCTCAGCAAGTTTGGACGGGCGGACAAACGAGCGAAATCGCAGCGGCGAGTTTAGGTAGTCCCGTGAGAGCGAACAAAAGTTAACAAAACACATTTTATTTTTAATTTTTTTGCGCGTGCATTTTTAACTGATCAGCCACGTTCGATCCATCGGCAGAAACCATGCTGCTAAATTGAAAATGCACGCGCTAAAATACGTTTTATTCGCACTGACGGGACTACTTAAACTCGCCACTTGGATATTCACTCGTCCGTCCGTCCGACCGTCGTTGTTCAGAGAATCACTACCCTGGCCGGAAGACGCACCAAATAGGGACTCATGGAGATCAAAAGGAAAATCCTTTGCCCAGTAGTGGGACACACATATAGGATAGGAACCAAAAAAAGTCGGGCGGTTTTGGATGTGCATTGATCAGTTAGTTTATAATAAATCTATACTAATATTATAAAGGTGAAGAGTTTGTTTGTTTGCTTGAACGCACTAATCTCAGGAACTACTCGTCCGATTTGAAAAATGATTTCAGTGTTAGATAGCCCATTTATCGAGAAAGGCTATAGGCTATATTATACTCACATAAACCAAAGCGAAGCAAGGGCGATATATCAGCGATATTATATATAAGTAGACTAAAAGTCAGGTTCAAATTATTTTGTTATTTTAATTCAGCTAAATAACTGCGATTTAACCCTTTGTATACCTTTTTTACGTACAGGTAAATACTTAACAGAAACTTATTTAATAAACTAACTCATTTTTGGTAACCCTAATAACCTTGTTTCCTACTAAATTGACAGTAATCCACATACCGACACAAATTTCATTTTTTATCACATAGCAAAAATTGGAGGCTGTAAGGATGTTTGGTGGAGGCAAATTAGGTAAAGCATTAGAGGGGGGGGGGGGGGGAGGTAACGCCTGTCAATTTGGTTCATGAGGCTGCTGCAATCCTTCATATGCCTTAAGGGGGTGAATAGGGAAAATTCGTAGCATAAAATCAATACACGCTGTAATAACATATCGTTATTGAGGTCCAAAAACATTTTGTGATGCTCCGTTACATTTTGTTTACTGTCTGGGGGGTTATTATGACATAACTATGCAGTTCATTTTACGGTGAGTGTAAGGGATAGAGCTATGGCAGTTATATAGCTCTGTCCTTTTCTCACAGCGTAAAAAGAATTGCATAACTATGTCATAATAACCCCTCTGAGCTTTCTTTCGACTTTAATATTTTTGACGTGCAAAAGTGCCCGCGCGTGCGGCCTACTTACTGAATAAACATCTTTCATTTTATTTTTACTCGATAAGCGGTTAACCTCAGTTCTGGGAAATTGAATAGTTAATCAGTAGCGTGAAACAGTTAAGAGTAATGTATCTTTTTTATTTTATGTCATAATGTCTGTATAGTTGTTTCAACTAAAAAAAACATACCCTGTCACTCAATATGACTTTGCACGGTTGCATAGTATTAAATAGAAAGGTATAAAGTACCTAGAGCTCAGGCGCTAGAGTTGGCCATATTTACGTGACGACATTTTGGCGTCGATACGCGTTACTTGATTAACCGACTAAACCGGTTCAATCCGTGTTCTGTTGAGTTGTGGTTAGGGAATGCAATTTAACCGGTTATGTGTTTTTTTTTATTATTGTTTTTATGAAAATAATTGGTGAAAACCGGATTTAACCGATTATTTGCACACATGTAAACTACTGTTTATACTGTGGCGCTTGTGTCAATTTAAATAAAATTAGGTAGTGAGGTGGGTGTTTATAGATATAAAACCCCTTATTTTCTGTATAATTCAGTACTTACAAGCCAATAAATTGATACAAACCAATCACCTTCGTATAACATCCGATATATTGTTAATCTCATTCATCTCAATGAATCACTTTGAAATATAGGTATACGCAATATTATAACCAGCAAAGCATACACTGGCCCAAGGTAAGTCTTTTCATGTCAATACCATATCTCTATATTGCAATCCGAACAAACACGCTCAAACACAGTAGGCGTTCTAGCTCTGTTCTACTCGGCAAACCCTTATTGCTTTTGAAATATAATAACAGCTTCTACCCGCGACTTCGTCCGCGTAGATTTCAAATATGGTTATTCCCTTAGAAATAAAAAGTGGCCTATCTGTTACATACATACATAAACTCACACCTTTATTCCCAGAGTGGGGTAGGCAGAGCTACAGAATTACCAACAACTCTAAAAACTTGTTGATAATTCTGTAACCACATTTTGCACACTTAGGCTAAGATGTTTACCAGTGTATTAGTGACAGGTTGCAAGCCCATCGCCTAACAGGGGGGTTATTATGACATGACTTTGCAGTTCATTTTACGGTGAGTGAAAGGGACGGAGCTATAGCAGTTACATAACTCTGTCCTTTTCTCACAGCGTAAAATGAATTGCACAGATACGTCATAATAACCCCACAGTACTAAGTATACGCCTTTATTCCCTTAGCCGTGTCTTACGACATCCACGGGAAGACACGGAGTGGCACTATTCTAACCCGACAACCACACGGGCCTATCTGTTAATCCAGGGTCTAAGCACTCCACTCCAAATTTCATCAAAATCCGTCCAGCCGTTGCAGCGTGAAGGAGTAATAAACACAAACACACACACACAAACTTTTGCATTTATAATATTAGTAGGATTGTCATAACTTGGCTGCCATTACTGTTAAATAAATAAGAGCTATCGTAACATTGACAATCTGATAACATGCCAAAAGAAATATAGTTTGACCATGTAAAATAGATCCCCAATTTTCATTCAAAGCATGTTTTAGGACAAAAACAGTTCGAATTTTGTCTTTTATATTATCTCGACCAGTGCCCTACACACTTTCCCAGTCACAAGGTTCATTTTAAGTCATTTGAAAGTCTATACCGACCGAAGATCTGTTGACCTTTTTAAAGCTAGCAGACACTTCAAGTTAAATATTTTTATGTAAGTATGTTAGTCTGTAAAGGTATTTGTAAATATGGGCGTTGTTGCCTGAAATAAAGTTATTTTATTCTAGTCTATTCTAGTTTGATACCGAAAGATCTTCTGGACCCTCACCATGAGTTACCACTACCGTAGGTAAAACCTACTCGCTTGCGTGTCGGATGCTCCGTCCCTCGCACACCTCGTAGTATTCTTATAGACTGCAAGAGACAGAGGATTCGACTCGCTAGCGAGTTCAGTAATTGTAACTCATGGTAAGGGTACTAAGCAATTAAGTAATTACCCTTCTTACTGTTTTTGCTCCACTGTGAAAGCATCGGTTGCCATTGCCACAAAGAACACTCAGGTAAGTATACGTTTCGTGCTCGAGGCACCAACTAACCGTTTTATTTTCAGTCCTTTATTTATCGTGTCTTTTTATCTTTATTGTCTTAATAGTTTTAGACATCCTTTTTTTCGGATCATACGTAGGGAAAGCAATTTAACCGGTTATTGACCGATTTCGTATGAAAATAACCAGTTAAAACCGGTTATAACCGGTTATTTGCATTCCCTAATCATACCATCTGTTGCCTTTCACAGCCAGAAAATTATATCTAGTAAATTCGGTTCCGTGTGTCTGCTCTCTATATGTAGAGTAGTATCTGGGGATCAGGGCTTGAGAATGGTTGAAGAAATACCGGTTAATTGTGGTTCTTAACCAGGTTTTTAGTAAATGCTCTCGGAGCGGAATCGATTCGCGAGCATTATGATCGCTGGGTTTACCTGGTATTTTTGGTTTTTAGATGATTTCGGAGTTGGATGGCGTGCTTGACTTCAAGCTGAGCAAGTGAAAATGTAACTTAAAAACTAGCTAATAGGGTACAAGAAAACTATAGCGGTGCGAAAAAAATACCGTTATTTTAAGCATGAACACTTTTACTTTGCTCTTTGATCAGAACAGAAATAGTAGCGATTCTGTTCGAGCGGGATCGAAATGACAATGCTCTATTTAAAATGAATGGCGTTTCTGAAAAATAAAAAACATGTTTTCGAGCAATGCTTAGGACATTAGTATTTTAAATATACAATTTAGATATTCAGCCTGTTCATAAAACCAGCTGTCATGGCTATATTAAAATTAAAAAAAAATTACTTCCCGGCCTAGGCCTTCAATTTCGTATGAAATTCCTTTACAGTTCTCTCGAGTTGTTCCGTCGGGAACGTGGCACTTTAAAGCCTAAAAAAACTAACATAACGCCGACATTACGAAGCATGTTTGAGAAAAGTCACTTCCCATCGTCTGTCCGCTTAGATCTTTCAATCTTCGCCACGGATTTTAATGCGGTTTTCATCAATCAATCAATGGATAATGTACGAGTGTAACAGAAAACGTTAACTGGAGCGAAGCAAGGGCGGTTCGCAAGTAGATAATATATATTTGATTACACCTACTGTACCAATCTGTCACTGCAACCTACTCGTAACCGCTTAATTATCTATCTATCCGGCCCACTCTGTATCCATTCTTACACCGCCTCCATTATATTATCCGTCCCCGCTTCGCAGCCTCCTCACGTCTTGGTTGATTGTTTTGTGCCCTTTGTAGAAGCACATTGTTTCGGCTCCCTTGATCCTGTAAATACCCTTTATGTTTGAGCGCCTTTAATTTTTGATGGCTATTAGTTCAGGGTTATTGTTCGAAGATTATACGAGCCCATTGGATAATCATGTAGGAGTTGAGTCAGGTGGGGCTTGTGTAATGTCGCTGGTTTTGTCTTTAGGATTGAAATTAGATTTAAGTAAGTATATCCGACTGCCGAAGAAGGAACATGAGTAAGGACCAAAAAGTTAACCATACAAACAACGAAGTCGAAAAAAGTTCCGTTGTGCGACGAAAAGTAACCCTACAATTTGGCTAATTTTCGTGACACAACGGAAAAATTTCATAGAACTTTTTATTGAGTGAGTTAGCATGGCCAACTTTTTGGTCCTTACCCACATAAGGTACTAATGGTCAATCGTCAATAGACAATAGACTACTTTAGAAAATGTAATTAAGCATAGATTATTTTACAGTAGTGTGGATAATATCTCTGGATCTAGGTATTCTAGTTTGATTGAACAAATATCATTATATCTTTTGCTTTGAAGGTGGCCAGTAATAGACGATTTACCTTTACGTTTAGGTGCTAAGTATATGTCACACATGAAAAATGTGTATGGATCCAAAATATTCCTTTATTTTTTTCATACTTTGTAATTTCATGCTATTTCCTTTCTCGGGGGTCGGGAGATGCGCAACAAACAGAATGATAAAGTTATTGAGAACCCCATTCATGTGTCGATCGTTGCCATAGTAATATATATCATTTGAATTTAACATCACGTTGCCAAAATCTATAAACTGGCACATGTTTCATCTCTGTTGGTGGGTGGGGACATTTTTGCCCACCGTCCTTTCCATGAAATAACAAAACAATTGAAAATTATTGACTTGAACTGTCACTGTCACTGAGGTGTCATTTAAGTAAAGTAGTCTGAATAGGGTAACCATAATTTACTTAATTGATGATTAAGGGGAAAATTAAGAAAACAGAAATGGATTTTGTTCCTTGTAACTAATATTGCTTGGAAATGGCCACGTTTTCGATGTCACTCTCTATTTATATAACCAATACTGTGAAAACAAACACAATCAATGCCATGCGCCTCTATTTCAATACAAAATAGACCCAGCTAGGGGCACCCTGGCGTCGCAAGTAGTAATATAACCCGAGCAGGTAGTAAATGACATTATTCACAACGAGACGTACATTTCAACAGCCCTATTACCATTACCCACAATTCTCATTTACGTACAATTAACACGTAATTATTCCAAACAAATGGAATTGTGCAAGTTTCAGCTCCGGGAATGACCTACATTCATTGTTTGACGCTAATGCGGGCAGTAATACGAGTAAGGAACTCTATAACATGTCTAATCTCGGAACAATAATGTATGGACGGTTTCAATTGAAATAGGCAAAGATGTATACCGAGCAATTTACCATTATTACACCATATCACATACTTTTGAAGGTCGATTTTATACACTTAGTGACAACTTTCATATTAACTATTCATTATACGTTTTTTTAAATAAAAAACACGGTACATGGGGTAAGACACCATGTTCTACGGTCACGAGCGTTAATTTGGGACCCATTTCAAGAAAAATATGCTTGAAGTCGTCAATGTCATTAGAGATGTTAAGTCATCTGTAACTTATAGGAAACTCAACCTTATTGTTGTAAAATGTCAGTTTGATTTTGGACCTGAGGTGGGTATCTACCAAATTAAATCTCGTGACTGTACCGTCATTACAATCTCTGTTTTGCCTAAAGGTTAAATGGAATTTCTTACGGCGTTAAGTTCGCCTTTTGTATTATTATGTACAGTCTGTGAGCACTAAGAAGGTTTTTCGGGGTTGTACTTCTCTCTCACTTGTTCTTACTAAGAGCGTATGAGAGCGAGTGAGAGACAAGTACAAACCACAAAACACCTCCTAAGAGCTACCACGCGGTATATTCTTTAGTGCAATAAAGTTTAAATAAATAAATAACGACTAATAATGAGTAATAATAATAATACTTTAATAGTAATAATAATAATAATAATAGTAATAGTTTAAAGTCCAGAAGCACCTCTACACCCTTAGCCCCTCTGGAACTGTTGCCTCCCTGCTGCTATATATATGCGGCTATTTTGGGAGGCCCATTCCATTGAGTTGGCGAGTCACCGCCTGCCATTTCAACCAAAGTAATTAGCATTAGCCAGGCAGGCGCCGTAGTTTCATCAATAGCCTAGGTCACCAATCCATATCAGTTCATTCATAGAACTTATTATTAATGTTCCCATCCTTCTTAAATAGTCTCTTATACTAACCGGTGGTTGTCCGTGGGAGCATACCTCTATATAGTTTGAACTCAGGGACAATCGCCGGTTGGTATCCCATCACTTTACTAAATTAAACTTGTCTAAAGGGCCTCTGCGTGTTGGCTTCGGCTCCATGTACGCCTTCCAAAGGTCCGGGACTCCTATAGTTCCGTGATTGGTAAAGACATACATAATAATAATAATAATAATAATAATACTTTAATAGTAATACTTTTTTATGTCTAGGAAATTGCAAACATGTACACACATCCACTCGGTGGTAAGTGAAATCTGATACAAATAATTAGTTGCATTCACAAGACTACAATCTAAAGACTACAAATACGTTGGCAACCCTGGACTAAGGTGGAATGCTCTATCAATGGTCGTTACACCGAAGCACAACAAACACTGCTGCGTGACGGTAGGCTCAAATATAAGACGGTGGTGGTTGAAGTGATCCCAGCGGATCCAGCACTAGATCTTACCACCACTCCACCAATATTATTAATATTGACGATGATACATTTTTAAACAAACCGTTTGAACAAAACTTTATAATTATCACACCTCAAATAATATCCAAAAACAAAGTGTTATAATGTAAAACTTTTGCTCTGTAAAACACATTCCCGTAGTTTTCGTATTTTTCGTTCGCATTTTTGCTCGGCGGCAAAGCTGTTAGCGCTTTTAAAATGGCTTTTCATTTTTATACTCTCACCGATTTAGATTTGCGAATTAAAATTTTGTTATAGCTTTTTCGCAGTATTTTTTTTTATCGTCCGTTGTAATTTCCTTGTCCTGTGTAATAGTTAGTATAGTTGTTTTTTAGATTTTCTTACTATTGTTAATTACACGTACAGTAAGGGGAACGCCCGCCGACAACCTTTAGGGTGATATTTGTTTGCGCGTTCGACGCGCAACGACCTGAACGCTGTAGGATTACCTAGCTGTAACGAACAAGCCAAATTTTTCTCAAGTGGACGACCGTGAATGTCCCTGACTGTACCACGACCAATAGACGTAGTACAAAGTTCTTACGTTACTTACCGTACCGTCTTGGCCGACCGTACAAGGTGCGCTCTGATCGCTACCACCTTCTTATCCTTTAACCTACCACCAAACAGCATTCGCACTGTTGTGTTCCGGTGTGGGGATAAGACAAACGGTGAAATTACAAGCCTAGGGTTGGCAACGCTTTGCATTCTTAAGACTACAATCTTAAAACTGCAATCCTAAGACCGCAAATGCATAGCCAACCTCTAAGGCTAAGATGGAATGCCTCTATGCTAGTAATTTTACCGGTTGTCTTACCGCCACACCAGAACACAACAATGTAAACACTCGTGCTTGGCGGTAGTTTAAAGAATAAGATGGACGTAATGATCCGGATGGCTTTTGCACCACTTTATGTAAACTTAAGTCAACAAGTTCGAAGGAAAATCTTACACGTGTTATCTAATATCACTCAATTTAAAACCCAACAAAGTAAAAACAGACCGATCCCTATGAGAATAATAAGTACAGTTACAATTGTACCTTTTACGAGAAGTATACCGTTAAACCTACCTTGTATATTATTCAGCGAAATAAAGATTCACAAATAAACCGAAGGAGTGTTCATCGTGAAGATTTGTAAGTATTTATTTTCTTTGTCGAGAAATCCAGAATTTGTGACTACGCTTAAGTATCTCTGAGAAGTTTGGGTGGTCGTCTTTATAAGATCGAGTTAAGGTTGACAATGCTTTGCCTTTCGTAAACTGGGTCCTTTTGAAATGTATCTCACATCGTCCTAGCCTTGCTTGGAGTGCTGGGTGCCTCTACGTTCTACGCAAAGGTTTTCTTGTTTGTCAATTATGTATGTTTGTGTTGTCACACATTTGTAAATATATTTATTACGTTACTGGAAAAATTACAATTTAATATTGAAACTAAAAAGAGTGTTCTCGATTAATGCATTAACTTAACAATTCTGCCCTCCTAAGCCTATAAGTAGTATCTTAAGACTGCGCCGAGCGTACGCCGGATGTACAGTGGCGCCATCATTACTTTTATTGTGTTTTCTAATAGACTAAAACATTTTCTAGAAATTGGTTGGTAAGTTTTTGTACTACAAACGAAAACACAGGTTATGGAGTATACACATAGTTTAATAACAATTCTCCTTCGAGTTATCAACTAAACGGAAAAAAGTAGCCACGTTTTTCCGTTAAGCTGACTACTCAAAGGGTAATTGTAATCAAAGTTTGTTACGTATCCCATAAAATGTGTTCTTACTTGCACTACCAAAATATATCGTCTGATTTCAAGGAAATGCGTTGGTAATTAGAAAACACAATAACAGTAACGACGGCGCCACTGGACGCTCGGCGTTTGCTCGGCGCAGTCTTAAATTGAATCACCAAAGCAGATTCAATTCTGTGTTGTTAATTCTAAGGTTGATATTACTACAGAAGGTGTATCTTAGTTGCTGCGTTTTTGCTTAGACGGCGGAATTCAGCGAAAATTCGAGACGGAAATTAAACCATCGTTTAGCATAATTTGCTGAGTTACATACGAATCAAGAAACTACCTAAATACGTCATACTACGTATCTTCTGTTAAAAGAACACAATTATTTAATTAGAATAAAATGGTACGACTTGACAGAAGCGCGTGGAGCTAACCCCATGTGCTTCTGTTTAGTCCATTAGAGAAAATACTCTTTTACCGAACAATTGCCTTCGCGTGTGATATCCATAGACATATTAGAGAAGTAAGTCCATCAATAACTCGAGTGTCTATAAATAACTGTCGGTGTAGGATTTTATATTGTTTTGTATGTCAGTTTGTTTACGATATTTGTAAGTATTGCCTTGTTGCCAGATTTTAATTTTTTACTATCGATCCGCATTCGCTTCGCTTTAGTTTATGTGAGTACTATATATAGCATATAGCCTTCCTCGATAAATGGGCTACCTAACACTGAAATAATTTCTCAAATCGGATCAGTAGTTCCTGAGATTAGCGCGTTCAAGCAAACAAACAAACAAACTCTTCAGTTTTATAATATTAGTATAGATATCAGTTACTTGTATTTTTGTCTAGATCTTTGTTATACAGGTTGTCCTTACTTAGGTCTACCAGTAGATTATTTCAAATTAATTTTTACTCCACCCTGTACTTGGAAACGAAATAATAAAACCTTAGACAAATATTAATGAATATCCTTTACAGGCCATTTATAAACAAATTTAATAGCTTGTTTTCATTTTGTTCTATTTGTGGATTAAATGATAAAACAATAAAAGCTCTCTACGGGTTTTATTGAACAATTCCAATATCAAAATACAATGCGCAATTTATCTCCGCACAAATTGAATTGCGTTACAGTTTTTCTGGCAAAAACTAAATTGCAACACAAGAGCTATCAGATAGGCCTCCTACATTTCATTGTGTTCTTTCATATGGTTTGGTTATTTTTTCTTGTTGTAAATCTAAAAGAGCGCTACGCGTTTCTGTTTTTAGGATTTCTAAGTACCAACTACAGACTAACTTTTGTTTTTAAACATGGTATAGCGAATTTCCTAACAAATAATAATAAAAAAGGGTCTCCATACAAGAATCTTCAAAAATATGACTTTTAGTGCAGCTGGTCGTAAGTGATCTGCCTACCCGACTTGAAAACTGGCGTTATTTAATGTATGTATGTATGTAGTACAGCTGATTTTTTCCAGAACGGCGGTAACTTAGGTGTTGGTTTAATAATAGTTTACGACTCAAAGTTTTTAAAAAACACCAGCAAAATATGTTACAAAAAACTCAAATCAACTTGGTTTTTCTAAGCGCACACCTATCAATTTTGTCATCACCAGCGGCTGCTTAACATTCCATGTTAGACATTTTGTAACAAACCATGTCATCGGTTAATAACTATGATGTCCATCGTGTTCCAAACCACTTAAATAAAGGTTTTTAACGACAAAAACCGCCATCATAAGCGCAAAAAATTCGTCCAACTGAAGTTAGCTTTTGGTTAGTCAGTTTGACCGACCGACACCTACCAAAGAATACAATATATAACACTCTATGGAAACACTTCATATACCAACCAACCACCAAGTAATGGACCATTTTAAAGGAAATTATTTTTTGCACTTTTAAAGGCGGTTTATTTTTATTTTATACATACTTTTAAGTGATCATAATAAGCTGTTATGTAGTCCCACTTCTTAGTTGATATGAAACGAAGACATTTCAAGCTCGCCGCAAGCAACGCCGCGGGAAAGTCATAGTCATATTCAAACAATTAAATGTTCTTCGCTCAACTATCTTAATCGAGATATCTTATCGCCACCCTTGAAATAAGTACCGTTGAGAAGTTCCGTTGGCCATCTGTGGTCTTCATCATCAGTTCCAGAATGCAAATGCTGGGCTTGTTACTAAAAATACTGCAATAGCTATATGTATGCCTATCCTTCGTGGATTCCCTCATCAGATTACAATTTAGTGACTAAGGGACCACCTCGAAAGTACACCCGTTCAAACAAAAAATAATTTATGAAATCTGACCACGATTAACGGAGAAATCGGTGAACAAACTTTTTTTTTTAATATATAGTAGAACATAGAATCGCCTCCTTTTTTGAAGTCGGTTAAAAAGTCTTAATTATTGATGTTACGAAACTAGTGCGGGAGTCTGACTCACACTTAATCGGTTTTTACGTTCAACACGGCCATTCTGAACGTGCAAACGTCCTCGCCCGAAGCACTAATATACGACGAGATAACCGGAAGGACCCATCGTGCATAAGGAATAATTCGGCAGGCTCAGCCATGAATATTTTAATCCAATGCGGCCTGAATACCTTACGTTATCCTCGCTGTGCCGCGTCTCAGAAAAATGTAACCAGAAACGAGTTCTAACGTGTTATTTTGTGAGGTAAATGACATCAAAACGTGTCAAAACATGTCATTACACTTTATTATGTTTAGGAATCATCAATCAAATTAGGTCTTGTGGTACCCTCGCCGAAAATTACTAGTTTATGAGATATTAATTTTAATCTGAGTTTTCCTCCTTAATGTCATGTTTTAAATCACTTTTTATTGTGATATTTTACATTATTAAATTCATTAGAAATCAGGGAAGTTCAATCAAGTTTTTAAATAAAATTTGTTTCTCCCTGCTAAGTGAAAAACGAACACGGGAAAACCTAGTATAGAAAACAAACTTTATGTGATTACTTGAAAACTCGAACAATGTACAATATCACAAAAAAAAGACTAAAAATATGACATTAACGATTTCTCGTGACAAAGGACATAAGGGAAAATCACCAAAATTCTGATGACCTAATTTGCTCCAAATGTATACTCTATGTCTCCATAAAAGGAATGTATCGAATATCCAGTCACTCTATATATTATGTATAATTATAGTGTGCTAAAGTGAAAACCATCTCAGTCAGCGATCTCAATTATGTTTTACTTGACTGCACCCTCTTAATTTCCTTTGACAAAATTTTGTCCACGTTCCCTTCCGCAGCCAATTTTATACCTTAATCCCACACAATTCAGAGAGTCTAACGAAGCGTCGAGCGCAGCGCAGTGTGGCGCAGTTAATACTGGGACACGCATCCCGTTCAAAAAGACCCGAGGGGCTATTGCTTAACGCACTCGCGATCGCAATTGTTTTCATTTTGAAAAAAAAAAAAAAAAAAAATCTGCATCCAAAATGAAAACAATTGTTTTGCTTTGAAGCCAATTGAGATTGCCAGTGCGTTAGGCAATGGCGACGCAGGTCTGTTTTACCTACAATGAAGCGTTAATATAGTCGAGAGAGTTATGTCGCGTTGATTGAGCATCAATGTTGATAGCTTGATAAGTTATAAGACTGATAATTTTCGTGGTTTTTTGTTGAGATATTTTATAAAGTAACAAAGAAACGACGTCTCACACGGGGTTTGTCACTTGAATGAAGCTAGATTAGCATTTGTTTGTGCCAGAGCGGTGATCTGGCTACCAATAATAAGTGCCTGACAAATCCGAAGCAGCCTAACGGTGGCAAACGCCTCTGGTTTGGAACTATTCGAGTCTAAAAGAGCCTTGGGCAAGCCCAGATGATCTCTTTACCAAAATAGACATCTGTAATACTGCCTACTTATTCTCAATGCCAGCCTTTGAGGGAGAAGCGGGGCCACAGGTTGGCAAGCTAATTAGCACCCGTAGACATCTCATTGGATTTGAGGATGGGTCCCGATAATACTGTTATATATGTATATAAACTAAACACATAATAGGGCGCATTACTTTCACTGTCTCGACTTCGGTCAAAGTGAAGGGGGAGGTAAAAACACGAGTTATAGGTTGCTTTTTCAACCGACTCAGCTGAACTCTAGAGTTTACTTAGGGACTTAGCTAATAACTGGGAGAGGTAAGCCCGTAGGGATAGACCTTAGAATGTTCTAGTTCCAAACTAAGCTCTAAGCTTGACCTATACCAACTAGGCTGAATGAGTCATAATCATCATCATCGGCTTTGTCCCACCCATCGGGCTCCTGCGGCTGCCTATCTTCACCAGATCGTCGGACCACCTTGTGGGAGGCCTACCGACACTTCACTTTTTCCACGCGGGCAGTCTTTCTCTAGAGTCTTTCCATAAATGGTTAAATATCGTTCCCAAGGCTGGTATAACTTCGTTCATTCCTTAACAAGTTTGTGAATTTCCTAATAAACGAAAATATAACTTGTTTTACATGGAAAAATGATGCACTCAGCTACGCGGTCAAATTCCAGTGACCAACGTAAAATCTCCAAAATAGGAGCTAGTGTGTAAAAGAGATAGCATACGTCTCTCTATCTATGTACATATACTGCAGTTTCACGTCAAAAGTTGAAGTAACCGGCTAATTTCCTTCATCTGAACAAAATTTGAGAAAAACCGGTAACCCCTCCATACCGTAATCGATTCAGGTTTGGGATCTATGTCTGAAAACGGTTTTAATATTAACCGGTTTCCCACCCACTGCTTCTTGACCATCGCCATCGTTTAAGCCGAAACACGTCCACTGTTGAACCTATAGGGCTTTTTTTCAAGGATTTCCACGATATGGTCTCTTTTAAGTATTATAAATTTTGAATTCTGCGCCAAAATTATTTAATAATTAATATAACATTTACACCTTCACTGAATATATTTTTATGTAGGTACGTCTTATTTTACATTAATTAAAGGCATACCATCTTAGCCTCAGGGTTGGCAACGCATTTGCAGTCTTAGGATTGCACTGCAGTCTTGTGATTGCGAATGTCTATGTCACAGTTTCCACTTACCATCAGGTGGCCTGTGTGCTCGTTTGTCTACTCTATGCCATAAAAAATTAATTAAATACCTAAGTAAATTAGTTATGATATGCACTACTATCATAATTTAAACTGTAGAAAATGTTTAACACCATATTCTTAACACAAATGCAAAGTAAAACCGATTAAGGTATCTATCACAAATTACTCGTAGGTACATTCCAAATTTAACCAACACTTTTGGAACCCCAATCCTTAAGTAGATTATCTATGCCCACCTAATTTAATCCTTACGAACAATGTCTCCTACAGGTTGATTATGTAGTACATACTTTTACTTAAAACCCAAAGAGATTTTCATTCCACAGGGTGTCCCAAAAATCAAAATACACGGAGCCCCTAAAAGGCTTACCGTTACATGTAATACGCATAAAACCCCCGCGCAAAACCATTTCGGTGAGCTCTTACAGGATTACTTCATTTCCTTTGCACCTCGATTATTATATGGCGGAGATAACGCTTGGATACGCGACAAAAATATGAAAAGTCGGTACAATATCAGGGGCTGGAACGCGTGAAATGAAATCTCGCCAGTGCCTTGAAATGATTGTGGGGCTTGAGTTTCAAACGCGTCCCTTTTGAGGTTCTACGGTAAGGAAAATTATAATAATTTGCATAATTTTGAATTTGTTACGTTACGGCGGCTAATAGGTAAAAGCATTAATATTCAACATTTGATAAAAATGTTGTATGAAAATGTGAAAATAATTATGTTATAAACAGAATAATGTTATGGCCATTATTTCCATACACAATTCGCTTTTTTCCTTGGCTGCGGGAGTTAAGGCTTTGTGGACACTATTGTTTCGTTGTGGCATTCCATTTTAGTCCTTATACGTTGACAATGCATTTCATATCTCAACGATACATTTATTTTTATTTTTAGAGTCCACTAATGACGTAATTTTTGTGTTTAGTCTTCTCCACGTAATCATAAAAATCTAACACAAGGTTTTTATTTTTTCACAAGTCTAACTAAAATGATTATGAATAGAGAACAGATAATTATTGGCATTGGTATGTCCATATACATCATTCAAAGGTAACAATGTATATTGTATGACGAAGCATAAAATTGGACCTTAGGTATACTATACATACAGGTAGCGATAGCGCGAGCCCTTTATTAAAAAAATACGGGTTCCATTCTGCAAACGCTATAGTCATGTTGTGTATCGACTAATTCAACTATGTACAGGATGAATTGCATCATGAGAAATACTACTGACAGACAGCCAGTCCATATTTTTATGTTGTAACTACCAAGGTGTATTCGCATTTGAATCATTAAAAATAATCCGAGAAAAGGCGTTATGACTGAATCTGTACGTACCTGACACTCGTACGTCCCATTATCTCTTTTCTGTACGAATTTGATCTGTAGAGTCCAGTCTTCGCCATCATAGCCGTGTAAGACCTAAAACAAGACAATACATACATTTTTTAATAATAATGGAGTAATATCCTTGGAAGTATAGTATGTGCTTTGACTTTAAATTCAAAACATTGCAACATTATACAGACTTGGACAGGTGACGGATTTGGAAAAACACAGCTTCTCCAACAATTCATTTAATAAAACTCCATAAAACCTAGATATTTTAATTATTACACTAGTTCATGTGTATCATTTAGATGATAAAAAATTATCAATTGCATTAAATTTACTGGTTTTAACCTTTAATTTTATTCTCTTATTCTCTCATCCAATTGTTTGGCATGAATAGCGCGTTATAATAAACAATGTACCTAGGTCATTATGTATCTGGGTCTCAAATGTTAGTACCTACTGGGGTGTTATTCTCTCAAAAACAACGGACGGTTGGACGGACGAGCGAAATCGCAGCGGCAGAAACCATGCTGCTAAATTGAAAATGTACGCGCTAAAATATATTTTGTTCGCACTGACGGGACTACCTAAACTCGCCGCTTGGACATTCGTCCGTCCGACCGTCATTGTTGAGAGAATCACAACCATGATCGAAACTGTTCAGTTGTTTTTGCGTGATTAAACAATATGCGTGGACATGTTATAATTTTCTTATCAACAAATTAGCTAAAAGTACGCAGTCGTTTTAAAATATGTCATAAACAAAAATATATACAGGGTTTTTCAACAAGCTTAAAAGTTGGCTACGTTTGTATCACTTTTTAACCTGACGATTGAATTGGAAAGTATGGTACCAACTTGCACAGATCTTCGTTGTACTTAATGCTAACCAACTGGCTTATTTGTAAACACCCTGTACTTAAATCGTTAATCCTGGATCATTTGACGTTGTTTACATTTTACATCCGTGTCAGTTAAATCATTACGCCACTTTCCGGTCTCGGTCGGTTGGGGGTTATTAGAGGGGGGGTAAGGAAATTATCCCCACGACTGAGCCAAGGAAGACGTTATGCCAAGCCACTGAACTGATTCACTTAGCCGCAGTCGATCGGAGCAGAGACATCACTTTCATACAGATTTTAGACACCCCGTAGATGTATTATAGGGGGTCTTAAAAATATGAAAATGGTATAGGAATCAGTTTTTTTTTGGAAAATAAAATGCAAGGAGGATTTTGGCTGGCTGCCTTTATTTTTGAGTGCAAAAGGGTGCGGCTGCTCCAGACTCAACAGTAAGAGGCATTAAGTAAATTTTACAAGAAAAAAAAATGTGTTTTGAACCAGCATTTGTAGTCTATTAAATATAGTCGTATATTAGTCAAAATTCCTATAATAAATTGAATATTTAAGTGTATACCTAACATTTTACGAAGCACTCTATAATACAAATTTAGACCTTGTGCTGGTTTAAACGTCCTATCCTATCCCATCGCAAGTCGGAAGCTTTGTTTTCGTCTTTTATATATTTTTCATGTTTGTTAGTCCATAAAAAATTAAAAACGTGTAACGTTATCACAAAATCAAGAGGTTTGACGCGTTTCCAAAGCTTTTCTGTGCTGTATTCTTTGAATGATTTGTCTGCTTGTAGGCTGTGGTTTAGTGAGGCAATGAAAAGAATATTAGTTAGCCCGCTCGTCCCAGACTCAACCTAATTGCTTAATCAGTTTTATTCCAACTATTTGCCAGCTCTTTGCTCCACTTCGACTGTTTTTAATTACTCTATTTGTTTTGGCAAAAAAGTTATAAAGTCATTCAGAAAATTGGGTTAGCCTGCCAGGGATGAATACGGAAATATAATTGCTAGCGGAGGAGTTTTAAAGCAAACCCTCTACACGGTACGGATAAGTAAATGTATAAAGGATGTTTCTTTAATATGTACACATTTATCGAATTTCTTAAGAGACAACTTGCTGGGAACGGCGCTGTTGCGGATAGGCAGGTAAATGAGAAAAGGCGATGTTTTTAGTAATTTTGGATATTATGAGCAATTAATAAAAAACGTGTATGGTCAATTTGGTGTATGAAAATGAACTAGTTCACACATGTACACAACCATTTATTGATTATAATGTAGTTTAACTTTATATGACAACAGATGGCGTTACGGGTAAGTGATTTTTTATTTCTTTTTTAACGTAATATCTAGTTATTATAAAATATATAGCATATAACGTTAAGGTAACATAATGTTAATTTGAATTTGGGCATTTTGTGCATATAAATGTGTTCATGATTTTTGTGACTTATTTTTGAATATTTTAAATTAATTACTTTTTTTTTGTATTATTTCAATAAATATACAATTACAAGCCACATTTTGATAAAGCAACATTCCGTATCAAAAAAATCTCAAATGGCATTCCCAAATAACTTTGACCTTACTCAACTAAATTCAACTTCCAATATGGTAAATCTAGTCCCAAACTGACCCGAAGTTTAAAGCATATGCAATGGGATCATTCTGGATAAGGACCGAGACTTGATAACTCCGCTTCTTAAGAGAGATCGAAGTTTCAGTAAACAATAAAGTTAAGAACGAAATGCGGGTCAAGTTCGGAATCGGGACATTTTATATCAAATTGAGTGATCGGGTTTGATCGGAAAGTTTATATTTTGTAATGCGGAAAAATTTAGGACACCTAGAAAAAACATCCTATATCTGAGGGAAGGAATCTTTTATCGCTGAATAATATGAAAAAAAAACATCAAGTACGAGTCGGAATTGCGCACGAAGGGTTCCGCACCATTATCTAAATTATAATATGAGACGAACAAAAACGCAAGGCCAATACGATTTAGCTATAGGTAAACTTTATTAAGGCAAACATCTACAGGGTGTTGTTTTTTGTGCATCGACTTTTGAACTTTACCAGATTTTTATTCCTGGTGATTGAATCAATTTAAAAATGTATTTTTAAATCCAAATCATGATCATCATCATTTCAGACCATATCCACCCAACGCAGGGTAAAAAGGCCTCTTCATTTTTGCTCCATTAAGCTCGGTGTCATGCTAACGCCATCTATATTTTCCCAGCTGTTTGCTAAATGTCACCAGACCAACGAGCTGATAGTCTGCCCACCGATCCATGACCTAATCTCAGCCACCACTCTGTAACCGCCTTCGACCACCTACCATCGTCTCGACTAGCCAATTGTCCCACATATCTCCACAGTTGCGTTGTCCTTTTGCAGATATCGCGACTAATCGCAACGGATCGGAAACATGGACGCTCACAAAGGTAAGCATGCACCAAATTAAGTTGCACAAAAAGCTATGGAGCAGTCACGTTGGGAATTTCACTTCTGTACCGATCAAGACGTGAAATTTGTATCATGATAATTTCCTTGTATTGAGAGATTGGCAACTATCTGGATAAATACTCAGATATGTACCTTACAATTGGGTAAACACTAAGGAATTAAATTTAACCGGTTATTAGCCGTTTTTGTATAAAAATAACCGGTTAAAACCGGTTATAACCGGTTATTTGCATTTCCTAGTAAACACTTAGTATTCTAGGTATTCCATTGCTCTCTAATTATATATGATAACACTTAACAGACGCCCGTTTACACACGACTATCATTAACAATACAAACAGAATTCCTCACAACGCATAACTGATAATTTAGCGCCATGATAGCGGATATTAGACTGCACATTGATTGACCCATTCCGAGCGTATATTACGCATGGAATAGGCTTACTGACGAATATTAAACGGTTGCGGTTTACGTTCGATATTGCGCAGTTCACGTAAGTAGACAGGTCAAAAATGTTGAGTCTAGTTTTGATAGTAGGTACTTTTACTCGTGACTCCGTCTGTGGAGTCCATGTGGTCCGTGTCACAATTATTTGACAACGTAGGTAAAGGGGTACGTTTTTTTAATTTGAATACTAGCTACCCGCCAGTGGCTTTGCTCCCGCTACAGATTTATTTTTATACAAACCTTGTACTTATTATAACGAACACAATGAAATAATAATTATACAATTTGATCCAGTCGTTCAGAAGTTACGCGCGTACATCCAGATAAATACCTACACTATTTAAAATGTGTCTCGCACCGCTGACTACGTAAGAATGATCAGAATTAAATGAATTCAAAAATATAAAAAAATGTAGTTATGTTTTAACCAAAAACAGCCGGTGAAAATGGCTAGCATATAATATTGAAATCATTCAATATTTTTGTAACACTAAATAAAATGTAAACTTATTCGCTTTTGCATTCTCCAAACCTTAAAAAAAAAGATAGTAGCCTTATTGATAAAATACTCTGTGGCACGATACGCTGAATAGCCCTAACTAAACAAAACGCATCTCTACTCGCTGACGCCGGCCTGCGGTTTTACCCGAGCGATAACTAAACGCACACAACGGCCGCGGATTGGTCAGCCGCGAAATTAACGCCGATCGCTGTGAATTAGAACCAATGGGTAATGATGCGATCCGTGTGGATTTTCACTTGGAGGGTTGGAGCGTTTTGTTAATGCATTGGTCGATTAACTGACATTTAAAACTAAATAAAGTAGTTATTATTTATTTAGTCGATCTTTTGGAATCAATGTGTCTTTTAGCTGCCATATTGTTGCAATATTTTATCATTTGCCCTCAATTCTGCTTATAGCTTTTAGATTAATAGTGAATTGCGGATTGGATATACCTACAAATAATTTTAAAGTACAAGAAGGATGCTCGAAGATGCTTTTTACATACATACTCGTATATACATAAACTCACGCCTTTATTCCCAGAGTGGGGTAGGCAGAGCTACAGAATTACCAACAACTCTAAAAACTTGTTGATAATTCTGTAACCACATTTTGCACACTTAAGCGAAGATGTTTAACAGTGTATTAATGACAGGTTGCAAGCCCATCGCCTAACAGCACTACACGCCTTTATTACCTTAGTCGGCTTTTACGACATCCTCAGGATGCTTTTTAATTATTTTATTAAGGGCAGCGTGTAACTGATGCGGGTATAATCAATAATAGTAGGTATTGAGTTTTTAATTCCTCATCAATTGACCAGTATTTTGTACGTGTGTTTTGCTTTGTTTACCTACCTATAAACATTATTTCAACAACGATACGCATTATAAACGTGTCGGATATTAATTTAAATACTAACCCGTTATATTTCAAGTCAAAATCTTCCGAATAAAAATACCTAATCAAAATACACAACCCAAGCATCTCTTTATCTTTGTCGAAAATGAACCCCTGTATAAATTACCACAACTAGCTGATGTGGCAATGTGACCGCACCTTTACTGGTGCTTACGGGCCTTAATGAAGGATCGCTGTGGAAATTTGAACCATTAGCATAAACCGTGGCATACAGATAGCCAACGGGTATAGTACGGATTACCGTGTGAATTTAGGTACATGTACGTGCAGGAGGATTGCTATAGATACGTACGTACAAGTCATTTTAAATGCCATAAAATTTATACTGTATGCGATTCTTGATACACCCTGTAAGGTAAGGTGGGGCAAGTCCGTCTAACCAACAACATCTAAAAAAATATGGTTTGTCACACTTACCCCGTTCACGGTCTTACCCCACCCTCACTTTATAGACCGAGTTTTTTTTTACACATCGTCCCAAACTAAGTTTTAGGCTTGTAATACGAGTAATAGATAATAATTATATTCGCTGATATGTTTCATAATAGTTATTTATGTGACTGGTGTATAATGCATGCATATCATAAGTTTTCTACAATATGTGAGAAACCTGTATCTGTCGTTACCCTGTACCTTAATGTTCACATTAAAGTATACGTCACCGATACTGTAAAATGAAGATTAAGATGAAACTACAGCGGTAACCGATACTTTAATGACATTTGAAAGTAAGGACGATGGACATACGGACGGAGGGATAGGGTAAACATATTAATAGGTTCCCGTTGGCCTCGGTTCGTGTGTGGAACCCTCAAAATAATTATTGTAAATCTCTGTATTAAGGATCACTTTTGTTTCTGGTCCCTTTCATGCCTTTAATAATTTTATATATACCTACAGAATGATTTTAAAATAGTGATCATTTACTTTTCCTTACTCACCATTTTAAAACCACCATGCCATAAAAAAAGTGTCAAAATACACAAATGTGACCACACACATGAATCTGACAGCACTCCATCACGACCCATGACCCAGATTCTGAACAAAAATATATGACGGCATGGCCATATTTTTTGCCGCCGTTTGGGCCATATTAAGTGAATTTATGTGCGACAGATGGCGCAGGTGGCGCTAACCGCTGTCTGATTTAATTAAACAAAGGAAACCTCGTCTGAAACATGATGAGTTTCACCCATTTGTATCTTAGGAATATATTACTAGGTTAAAGTCACTTACGCACTTTATAAGTACGTGTTGGTTTTATAGTTGGCGGCGCTGTTGTTTGTTTTGCAATTTTCTATGAACCCTACGCATTGGGTCCAATATGTAATGCAATTCTTTCTTTTATTGGTATAATTAATTACCCAGTAATAATAATATAAACTTAGGCTCTGCAGTCAACCGTATTATTTTTAAAGTAAAACGTATAACTTACAACGATATTTGACACTCACAACTCGTTAATAATTATTGTTGCCAAAATCCATTGAAAACAGAGAATGCAATTATTTATTTTCCAAAATTGAGCACAAACATCTGACACGTTGTTATGCCGAGCGTATTTTTGAGCTCGATTGTAGTTAACACGGGATATTTTATAGAATTTTATTGTTTTTATTATTTATTTTACATTTTTATGTCAGCACATCCTTTTTGCTGAAGGAAAACATCCTGAGGAAACACATCTGCGAAATAACTATGGTCCTAGTGCAAACATTTGTGATGTTGCTTTTAAATCACGAAGTGCATAGCAATGCCATCAGGGTAGTGATTCTTTCAACAACGACGGTCGGACGGACGGACGAGTGAAAGTCCAAGCGGCGAGTTTAAGTAGTCAAATCAGTGCGAACAAAACATATTTTAGCGCGTGCATTTTCAATTTAGCAACATGGTTTCTGCCGATCGAACGTATAAGGCTACTTAATTGAAAATGCACGCGCTAAAACGTGTTTTGTTCGCTCTGACGAGACTACTTTAACTCGCCGCTGCGATTTCCCTCGTTCGTCCGACCGTCCGTTGTTTTTTAAGGAATAGCACCCCCTGCTCATTTATTTGCTTTATTATGCGGTTTATAAATCTAAAGAGAGTGCTTGGGCTTGTTTATTTTTGTGTAATAATGTATTGTGACAAATTTTGACAATAAACGTGTTTCTATTCTATTCTTTCTATAATAATAATAATAATAATAATCATACTATTATTATCTATCTTATCTATACAATTATTTTTATTCTATTGTACCTTATTCTAAATATCTTTCGAAACAAAACCTATGAATACTAGATTCTCCAGTTCCTTTTGGTGACAAGCGAATGCTAGCCTTTATAATTCGGTTTAAGTCTATATTTGCGTTTCATTATCGGCCTCCATACACTAATGTTTGATAATACATAATTGCTAGTTAATTGTACTGTACAGCTGTATTACTTGTTAATTTAATGCTACTGTCTCTCTATTCACCGTTATCCCTGAAACACGACGAGCTAAGTTTCATCAAACATGGCTTCTACCATACCAATATATAATACCAAACGCTGCAAATGGTACGTTCACGCTTTATGATTTATCGTTGTGCAGTATACAGAAATTGGAGGACAATGCTCTATTGTTTCTAACATCAATCTACAACTACAACACGTCAATAATGCTCAGGGGTGTTATTCTCTCAAAAACAACGGACGGTCGAACGAACGAGCGAAATCGCAGCGGCGAGTTTAAGTAGTTCTGTCAGAGCGAACAAAATACATTTTAGCGCGTGCATTTTCAATTAAGCAGCCTTATATGTCCGATCCATCGGTAGAAACCACGCTGCTAAATTGAAAATGCACGCGCTTAAATATGTTTTGTTCGCACTGACGGGACTACTTAAACTCACCGCTTGGATATTCACTCGTTAGCCCGCCCGACCGTCGTTGTTGAGAGAATCACTACCCAGGGATACAAAATATCCCTTATATTGGGTAAACACAAAATAGATTTTTTGTTCTCAAGTATGTTCATCTTCTGTTTTATTTGTCCGGAATTTAAATGTGTCCATTCACTTTTCAAAAGGTTTAAAGACTTAAAGAACTCAAAGCCTTCATAGGTTCGGGTTGTTTTATAATAACCCTGAAAAGTTAAACGAGTTCAGAAAAACATACAGTCAACCAATTTCATTCCTAGGCCACTATGGACTTTGTCAACGTGACGTTGTAAACCAAACCATAGGGAGTCTCTTACGTATTGGTTGACAACGTCACTTTAACATAGTCCAAAGTGGCCTAGAAATCAAATTGGTTGAGTGTACATTTGTAACTTGTGAAAATTCGGACAAATTAAATAGTTGGGAACGAAAATTCGATCTCGTGATACCATTACTAACCATTACATTGATATTTAAAAATGTATCGCATTTTTTTATATCCCTAGATATTTTTTAAAAACTTGTTCAATCAGGGGGTTTATTACGACGAAGCTATGTAGTTCAGTTTACGCTAAGAAAAAAGGACAGAGCTATATATTTTCTAATAGCTCTGTCCTTTACGCTCCGCTCGCTGTCAAATGAACTGCATAGTCATGTCATAATAACGCCACTGTTCTGTTTGAAGGTGCGTAATAAATCAACTTTTTACTCATCTAACTGTTCAAATTGGCTCGAATTAACCTAAAAACGTCGAACGAGCTTGTACATAGACACTAAGCGAATAGATTGCTTGTATATTAAGCACGTCAGCCATTTCAGACCCGTTGCACTTGCGTTGCACAATGCACATGAATAAACATCAGGCATGTTTGTATAAACTAGTGAATTCACTCCATCCAGCTGTTGCAGAGATAAGGAAGCAAACGTTATACTAATTACGTTTGGGTAGGTTGTTTTGTTTGTACCTATATACGTAAATGCAATTGCATATCATAGATTGGTTTATCGGATATACATACGTGTAAATACAATTGAATGTCACAGATTGGTTTATCGGATGTACATACGTCCATATCGTTAATGTGTCACCAGCATTGCGCTCATAGTTAGGTGCTTTGTATTGCGTTTTACACAATAAACGGACGTTAGGACAATAAAATACCATAATAAAACTTGAGCATACTGTGGTTAAACTCTGTTTACTCAGGTTTGTTCAGTGTCTACAGTCAGTATCAAAAGTAGTCTGCCCAATGATACGTCCATTAAAAGATGTTTCGATAAGATAATAGCGTCGGTGATCTTGCAATACCACGTAAGTAAAAAAAAGAATAAGTTGCAAGATGTACCTTACCGACTTACGTGCTAAGGTGTACTTTGTAACTTATTTAATTTGTTAGTTACTCCTTTTTGCAAGATTACTGACGATAGGTACCCTCAAATACTAGTACACTTACCTGGAACCTCTCATCGTTGGTGTACGTGAACTTCCCAGAGCTCAGGATATGCCAGTCCCGCTTCCGGATCCACGAGACTTGCTGCAAAAAGAAATACATTTATAAAATCATGACTTTCACAGCCTTACAGCCTTAATCCTCAAAGATATTGCAGTACACTGCGCACAACGCATCTTTAAGATTACGCCGAGCGTACGCCGGATGTACAGTGGCGCCCTCATTACTTTTATTGTGTTTTCTAATCAACTAAAGTATTTACTTGAAATTGGACGAAATGTTTTTGTACTACAAATAAAAACTCAACTTATATGGTATATCATATTTATTTATTTATTTAATTATTTATTTATTTCTATTATTATAGTTTAATAACAATTCACCTTCGAGTTATCAACTTAATGGAAAAAAGTGGCTACCTTTTCCCGTTAAGCTGAGTACTCAAAGGGTAATTGTTATTAAAGTTTGTTACGTATCCCATAAATTGTGTTTTTACTTGCGCTACAAAAACTTATCGTTTGATTGCAAGGAAATCCTTTAGTTAATTAGAAAACACAATAATAGCAATGAGGGCGCCACTGGACGCTCGACGTTGGCTCGACGCAGTCTTAATTCCAATTTCAAACGATCCTAAACTGATTGTTGCAGAACAAATGAATAACGCTTATCTTCTGTAAAATAAGAATCAAGTGTCCATTATTGGTGCCTTGTCCATTACTGGTTTCATGACCCTATTATGTCACAGCTCAAAGCAAAACACACGTAGTTATATTACAGCAAATGGGAAACAAATACCCTTGTTATTTCCACTATTAACAAGTTTCATGCCAAGTATAGTCAAACATATGGATTTCTAAGGTTTTACTCGTACTCGTACTAGCTATGAAAGTGCGTCAAAATGACGCAGTAAAGTCAAACCCAAAGACTTGATTGATTACGTCCCTTTAACAAAGTTCCATAGCTATAGGTCGCTATTTATAAATCCATTTGTCTGACTGTACAGTGCGATAGCTTTTAGAAGGTGCTTCGGGTTTGTACTTGTCTCTTACTCGCTCTTATTCGCACTTATTAAGATCAAGTGAGAGAGAATCACACACCCGAAGCACCTTTTGACTGGTCACAGACTGTACGTATTTCTAACAATAAACCCAATTAAAACATTCCATTACCAAAACGTACGCAAAAAATAATCTCCTGATTTGCAACTCACAACATCTAGTTGGTTTTGTTAAAGTTGTATCCGTTCGCGAATTATTAATAACAAAAGTTCTGTTAAACATTGCGTTTGTTAGGTTTAGGTGTGGTTTTGTCGAAGTTTCGGAGTTTAAGCTTAGATTAACTTTGTACTTTGTTCGCTAAGTAGGCCACACTGTGGTCAGCGAGCGACGGGTACATTATCAGATTAGATGTTGATAAATTGACTAGCCTAACAAGGAAACAGATCTGAGTACCATAGCAAAAACGTGTTGTGACAAGTCAGTTTAGAAGAACGAAGTTTTTTTATGTGAAGGAGATGACACCCGAGCACACGAGCACTGACTAAACTTAACCTAACCGAATTACTTATAAACGTGGAATGACAGTGGGGTAGCCACACCATGCTTTGTCCTCACCTGTCATTGTGACATTTGAATTTGACAGATAAGGACAAAGCATGGTTTAGCTACCCCGCGGTTATACCACGTTTATAAGTACATACGGTCACGAGTTAATTTGGGACCTATTTCTAGAAAAATACGCTTGAAGTCGTCAATGTCATTAGAGATGTCAAGTCATTTGAAACTTTTAGGAAACTCAACCTTATTGTAGAATGTCAGATTGACTTTGGACCTAAGGTACCAAATTAAATCTCGTGACTGTACATATATTAAATCACGCCTGTTTCCCAGAGGGGTAGGCAGAGCTTCTTTCCATTTGCTACGGACTTGACAAATTTCTTTCGCTTCTTCCACATTCATACATCGAGTCATGCACGCACGTCGGTTTCGGGTACTTGATTCGGCCCTTTTCCAGTATTTATCTGATTTGACTCGAAAAAGTACGCCTAGGGCGGCCCCTTCCGACCCGTCCACTTACTTTCGACCTGTAGGTATGTCTCTTTCGTCAATCTTCTTTCATAAGTAAGGTGGTGAAACTCTAAATGCGGATTAAGATAGAGACTAGCATAGAGGCAATGCTAGTAATTTCACAGGTCTTATGCCCACACTGAAACACAACAATACGAAGACTGTTTGGCGGTATGTTAGAGGTCAAGATTGTTCAAAATAGGGGAAAAATAAGTTTAACTAAGTTTAAGTGTGTCTGTTTGTCTGTGCAGATCGATTCGAAAGCGATTTATTTTTAAACGAAATCTGGCTTAATCAGGATGCTTCTTGGGAAGGTTTTATGAAAATAGGTTGCACCGTTTAAGAAATTATCAGCTCTAAATGAGTTTCTGACAAAAAAATAATTTATGGGACAAGCTTTTGTTGCCGACTGTACTTTTATTTGCACAGTGGTCATCTACTCGTCAAGGCAATTCTAGCAAGCCCTAACTCGACGGGTTTATCATGTGTAATTTAGGAGTTCCTATACTTCCTATGGCCACCCTGAGTCTCCATCATCAGATCAGCTCGATGGTGCTGTATTATTGTATTGTCATCAGAACTAAAGGCGCATGCCAATTTTCACCTTCATCGGAAACCGGGGAGTGCGTCAAATTTAACTTGCAAGAACTCCATGTCTTCCGTGGAAGTAGCAATGTACAAGTTGCGGAACATTCTCAGAAGTTAAGAAATATTCTTAGAAATTTCCGAGAATTTCTCATAAGAAACTTTCACAATTTGAGAAGTTACTTTTCGGTTTAATGCTACGTGGAAGTCATAAAAGGAGACTAAGCAAAAAAGGTAAGTAGTATTGTTAGGCGGGTGGGCTTGCAAACCTGTTGCTAATATACACTGGTAAACCTCTTATCACAGGTTACAGAATTAATTACAAGTATTTAGATTTGTTAGTAATTCTGTAGCTCTGCCTACTCCACTCTCGGAAAGAAGGCGTGAAGATATATATGTATGTATGTAAGTACATTGCAGAGAACACCGAGTAGACGTGCTGCAGTTCTCAACCTTTGAGTCATTTGAAACCTTATTTGCGCAGTTGCATTCTAGTTGCACGCATAGCTGTTTCAATGTGCTTTGTAAGACGAGCTCTGTCTGGATGCACACACGCGTAATAGTCTTGTTAGGTTACAGTAAATTTAACAAAGGAACTATATACCGAAAAGAATTGAACGTATCCTCGGATTTCCTAGAATGACGAAACTGTAGCCAAATTGGGATTGCTAAAAAAAATAACTCACGGTTTTTACTTTCTAATTCGAAAGAAAAGAAAATTTTAAGACACTAATTTCATTATTTTGTATTTGACCCAATAGTTTTGTTTAAGTATCTTTATTTATTTAGCAGACATTTTATGGATGACAAGATTATTTTAAATTTGAGATGGCATTTTCTAATAAATTACAACAATTAAATGATATCTAATGAAAAAAAGTGATTGTAATAGTGTATTAAAACATTCTATTTCAAGCTGTTTTCGCCTAACCCGTAAATACTTAGGAGGGCTTCAAGCCGAAAACGAAAGTCAAACAAAAGTTAAATAGTAATAATAAATAATGGTAGTTAGTTTAATAGTTGTGGCAATAAAGATTATTTTTATTCTTATTCTTATTCTTATATACTTTTGCCGAAATATCCAAAATAAAGAAATATTTCAAAAACTTAATAATGCAGAACGGCTTTAAAACCCTATTCCTCGAAATGGTTTTCGAATTGGAGTAATTGTAAAAATATGAACAATCCCAATTACAAACTTCTCTAACCTGACAGATTCCAGGCAGCAAAAGGAACAGAGCTATAAGACAATTATAATCGTGGCTCTTTACTTCCTGATAATTAGAAGGTATACTGCCCTCCTACGGAGAAAAGACACAAGTGCACTTAATACATAGAAGTATATTAAACACTCAAAGGCTATATAATAAGGATGAAAGTGCAATAAAATTCATATAGTAGGCTGGTTTTAGTGTCACGCGGACCGACGGCGCGGATCGCTCCGCGCGGAGCTATATGTATTAAAGCTTAGGAGCGTTTTAGAATGACGCGGAGGCGTCCGCGCGGATGGCCGTCCGCGCGGACGCCTCCGCGGCAGTCCGCGCGACGCGTCCGCGCCGCGGAGCCCTCCGCGCGGATGGCTGCTCGCGCGCCTCGCGCCTCGCACTACAGTGAGCGTATTAGTTTCGCGCGGAGCGCACGCGTCCGCGCAGTACCATCATGGCGACTCGCGATGTGGACACTGGGCGAGTTATTGATGAAGTCCGTTTAAGGAAATGTTTGTGGGATGCCTCTGACCCCCTGTACAAAAACAGAGACGCAAATAATAAAGCATGGGAAGACATCGTTAACGCCAAAACTTCTGGTCGATATCCGAAAGTAGTTGAAGAACTTTGTTTCGTCAGCCCTCAAATCGCCGTATAATGTCACAAATTCTCCCGCGACGGCTCTCTGCTCGATTAAAGGGTGAACATGTAGTCTCATTCTACGCATTTTTTTTTCCTTGTGTAATACAGGGCAATAATAAGTAACACTCTCCTCATTGGATGCATTGTTCGCGTCTGTACTCCGAAGCAGTCAGCGCAATACTAAAACGACCACGTCGGCGCGGAGCGCTCCGCGCCGATGGTCCGCGTGACACTAAAACCAGCCGTAGATGTGCCTTTTTTCCGTAGTAGTATTGATAGTTTATACAACGGCCTCAGAGCTCGTTTTGACGTTGGAAGCTGGCCCACAGATGCAAAATTGACTTACGGTTTTACCGCGCGTTGTCAGGGTGACAATTGAATTCGGTAAAACCAGCCAACCAACCAACCAGCTTTTGATTTGTTATTGTATTGTTTTATACTTGGCCGCCAGTACTGTCAAAGAAAGAGCGATCGTAACGTTAACAATACGATACCATGCCATAAAAAACTTTTCAACGAGAATAGAGCCTCTGTGGAAAACAGAAAACAAATGAAGAGGGATACATGAAGCACGCTACTACACGTCGTGACCAGATAGCTTTTTAATTGGACCACGAATTTTAACCGAAAAAACGCGTTCTGTAGAAGAATTTTGTCATTTGTGCCCGTATTTTTCAAATTGGCCGCTGGTTTCACTGACAAAGAAGCTAGACCAATGCCCTGGGTACAGTCAGCATCAGAATAAGCTAGATCACTTTGACCTCTTCGGTTGCGTAGGTACTTACTTCTGCTGCTGACTGTACTAGTCTCTAAGCCACTTGTCCCACCGCCCACGAGGAAGCGATTTGATATCGACTATTTAATTTTACTCGCTCAAGAAACGAACAAAAAAAAATTGTCAGTAAAAAGATTCAGATAGTAATAGTGGCATGATCGGTCGTTGTTCACACTGCCGGCGAAAACTAGTATGTCAAAACAAACGATATAGACCCAGTGTCAATAAAACAGAGACAACTATATGAATAGTTGATTGCTGGCTCTACTCGCTTCCCGCACGGCTTTAGGGCAAGTACCTATCTCTGCCTATGATACCGTTGGTCAACTTTAGTGAGCCAGTGCCTTAATTTATGAATTGTAAAAAAAGGTTGTTTAAGATGATAAAAATCGAGGTCGTAATTCCAAAGTCTTAAACATATCATCGGTGATGGCGAGAACTGAGTATTTATCAAATTTAATAAGGAGCAAAATGCACCTTACTCACTTACTTATTAAGGTGCACTTTGCTCCTTATTACATTTGTTACTTATTCAGTTTTGCCTTACAAACGACAATATCCTTAGCGAAGCCAATTTCCCTTCCCCTATAAAAAACCCCGACTTACCCCACGTTCGCTCAAGTGCCCCACCAGACAGTGCAAATACGTGGTACCACCCAGCTGTTACTTACTATTACATAATGATATTTATGATTAAAAGAATGACCTTCTGCTGGAGTTTCTTGCGGCGATTCTTCTCCGCAATGATAGTCTTGTCCGAAGCGCTGGCAGACACACTCTATATTGCCGACGTTTAAAAGAGCCCTCATGTGGCCTATAATTACTGAATAAAATTTTGAATTTGAATTTGAATTTGAATCTATGCTGTGATGTTGCTGACGGAGTTGTTGGTGGCTGAATAACTAACAAATTTAATAAGTAGCCAAATGCACCTTAATAAGTCAGTCTTTAAGGTACATTTTGCTCTTTATATTTTTGTTAGTTACGTAATTTTGCCCTATAAATGACATCATCCTTAGTCCCCTACAGTAACCTGCAGAGAGTGTACCATCCACCAGGTTAACACTTACCCCGCGTTCGCTCAAGTGCCCCACCAGGCAGTGCAAGTACGTGGTGCCCCCCAGCTGTGCTGTGATGTTGCTGACGGAGTTGTTGGTGGCCACCTCGTTGGAGGGCTGTGCGCCGGCGCGCCAGCCTCGGGCGCGGGACGTTCCGTGGTGTCCTGGACCAAGAGACGGGGTGTGATTAAATAAATAAATGTTAGGGACTTTAAGGAGATTAAACAACCTGTCACTAATACACTGGTAAACATCTTCGCCTAAGTGAGCAAAATGTGGTAACAGAATTAAGTATCAAAAAGTTTTTTATAGTTGTTGGAAATTCTGTAGCTCTGCCTACCCCACTCTGGGAATAAAGGCGTGAGTTTATGTTTGTATGTAAACAACAAGAACCAATCTAAACAAAAAGTTACCTAGTCCCGAACTAAGCTCTAGGCTTGAACTATGTGTACTAGACAAGGATGTAAATACTTAAGTACAAAGAAAACATCCAAGTCTGCAATAAATACTCGTGCTCATCACACGGATATTTGCCCATACCGGGAATCGAACCCAGGACCGTTAGTTTTATAGGCAGGCCTAACGCGTCATCAAACACGACCATTGACGAAGTGAAAATACATCTAAAGAGTTCATTACACTACTTTAAATTAAAAAATAACACATTTTTTCAAAGACGGTTTACGAGGGTAAAAATATACCTACAAAGCTTTTGTTTTGGGGTTTTACCTTGCATTTTTTTTCTGTGAGCGATTTACAAATGGACCCTTTGAGCGATAACGATGCCTGTAATATCAGCCTAAAAGGGTATTAGGCGAAAAGATTTATGAGCAAACAATACATTATGTTTAATAATTTTATGCGTTTCAAAGAGATACCATATAAAACTATTCCACGGCTGACTGACTGCCTGATAGGCAACGCAGCAAAAACCGATGAATCTAGCGTTTTTTAAATTTGGAAGGATTATCCCGTAGTGCTTACACGCATAAGAAAAGCATAATTTAAACTTATTTCATAGATAGCTTTGTATGTGTCTTCTTCGATGACATGCTGGGACTTAAAATTCGTTGGACATAGAACAGCTACTTACTTATGTCACCAGTTGAAGATGTGAAGAGTGGCAGCATGCAGAAGACAGCAGCGGCAAGCGGTACGCCCATCCCGCCGGCCACTCGCCATCTCATCTGGGAACAAAGAGAAATGCGTTCAACCATCTTGTATCATCATTCATCACAGCTTATGAGCCCCTGGTACACTCGACTCTGATACTGTAATCGTCGTTTGTCCTCATCCTATATCTATCCTCAAGCCATTTCCGGCTGAATTTTAAAACATTCTAGTGTTGTTTATAATTCAACCTTAACCTAACCTAATATCAGGTATTTTGGGGAACTTAAAAAGTTGTCTCACTAAGCTGAAAGCCAATTTAGGACTAATGATAATTCGGACAGAAGATGCGTTAGGACAAAATGTTCTTAGAAATTCCGAGGGACACCAGTCGTTAGTAACATCAAGAGTCTGCTAGAATTTCTGAAACTGGGTTGGCAAAAGTTGTGGCATCAATCCATTCATGCAATAACTAACTCGCCTAGTTACCTACACTTGACTCGAATGAGTCGAGACGAGAATTGAAATTCTGCCGGCATATTTGCACCAAAAATGGCATCGCGAGGCAAAGCGAGCTTGCGATTAATATCAATAGAAACGACAAACTAACTCACGCAAGATCTCTGGAGACCTCATGCCGAGATATATTTCTATTGCAGAGTTTATGAACACTATTGTATTTGTAATATCGTTTAATATTACACCTAACAATATTTTATTTTTCGTCTCGGTAATGGTCCAGACAACAATGTCCTGACCTTTACCACCAGACAGCCAGAAGAGAAATTGAATTTTGTAATATAAATATCAATTTACTATCCTATCCTTGCCTCGCCGGTAGAAATGTACCTTAAGTCCTGTTTCCATCAATATTCACTGGTCGTGTGTACCAAAAATAGCAAGCGTCGCTTGTCAGAACTGTCAGATGTTTAGAGCCTTGCTAGTGTGTTGTTCACTAGTTAATGCTGTTGAGTTTGACGTTTAACTCGTAGCCAAACTATTCTGTTTAGAATCTTGGATTAAAGCTTACTGTTCCAAATATGAAGTTGTGTTATACCCATATATTTCGATGGTTATACCATGCATAGGTAGTAGTGATTTAACTGAAAAGGGCACATACGTTAAAATCGATAATGTAGCGATCTCAATAATTTTATTTTTTAAATAGGTTTTCATAAGTTTCTTTAGGTGCACACTTTAGAGCTTTGTCACTTTAACGTCATGTTGGAAATTTTGCACTAATCTGTCACAGGCGCTGAAGAGACAAAGTAATAAAGCTGCTTATAAGGACAACTGTACATAATAATGAAAAGTCACAAAAAACAACAAAAATTCAAAAAATAAAAACTATTAAGTTTTTGTATCACTGCAACCGTAAACTTCTCAGAATTTCTTAAATATTATTAGGTTAGGTAAGGTTAAAATACTGGTTATATTAAACCTGAAACTCCTTACGCATACTTTAAAGTCGCCGTCATAGAACTTGCAAAAGATGTAAACAAAACCAAACGAACCAATTCACCATGATTCAATAAACGTTATTTTTAATAATAACACGCTTGGTGAATATTTGGGGTAACATCTCAAACCAGCACTTATTTGTTTACCTCGTTCACAAGTTCTATTGACGGTGACTTTAGTAAGTATTAAGATTTTATTTTAACAAAGATGAAATAACTAAACATGCTTATCCAGATATCACTGAGTAAGTTTCAGAGCGATCGCCCGACTAACACAAACTTGGATGATACTTGTAACTCCTGAAGTGCATCAGCCCGAGTTTGGTAGCTGGATTCGGTATCCACCATTACTATTACACAATTAATTTGAAGTTATTCTGTAACTCCTTAAATCAGAGATACGATTGCCTTCCATTTGTCGACGCGCTGACCTAGTTGGTAGTGACTCTGCCAACGAAACTAGCAGTCTTGGGTTCAAATCCCGGTAAGGATAGATATTTGTGCGATGAGTGCGAATATTTTGTTCCTGAGTCATGGAGGTTTTCTATGTATTTAACCTAACCTAACCTAACCAGCTCATGCCGAAGTCCCTCCTACATGGGTCCAGTTACATATTGTACCAGAAGACGCTTGCGACTTCGTGCGCGTAGAATAAGTTGTATGTTTGTACATACAACTATATATTTAAGTGTATATTTCTCTATATAAGTATTTATATCGTTGTCTAGTACCCATAGTACAAGCCTTGAGCTTAGTTTGGGACTAGGTCTATTGGTGGGTAATTTTCCCCTGTTTTTTTTTTACTCATTGCGTGATTACTCACTTTCTAATAAAGAATTAAGAGGAATTACAAGAAGATCAATTCCCCGTGGATAGACATTAAATATAGAAACGGTAAGGAATTACTCCTGACTAGTTACATGTAATTCAAGATGGAAACTATTTGCTAGTCCTTACAACCTCCATTACTTAGGGAATAGAATAGGATATGTGTTTGAATATCGTTAGTTTGGGAAACTGGTAGCCATAGTCTTAAGTGCAGAGGAAATACGGGCGGTATTTGGTTTATACTTATAGGAAACCTAGTGACCCGCCCTAGTTTCACTTCGGTATTATGTGAGTTTTCAGCAAAACCCGTACATAAACCAGAATTTATTATTAAAAATTATCTAACTGATGGTGAAAATCGCATCAAAATCTGTTGCGTGGCTAAAAAGGGGAGTTAGCGAATATACTGATAGACAGATAGGGAAAGGGAATTTGATTTATACTTTCTTTGTTTCTTTTGAATTCAGCTCAAGATATATTTATAGTAGTTGATAAATATTTGCTTTTTAACGTTATGTTAATATATATAGATATCAGACAGATCTGTTATATTATTTCTCTTTTGCCAATTAGTAAGTAACATAAGTGTTATGAACATAATAATATGACAGGAAGTCAACTTTTTCATCGTAAAAACAATAACAATTCACATAATTTTTTTTACAACCTATTAAATCCAAAATCCTTAAAAACTTCGAAAATCAAAGTTCACCACGACTCTATTTTAACTATTAAATCATGTTACCTACTAGTTTCTACCCGCGACTTCGTTCACGTAAAATTAGTAATTCACTTCTTCCTAAGTAAACAGTGATCTATTCGGGATGAAAAGTAGCCTTCAAATTATAAAATGCAAACCCATCTTACCGTTTCAGCATGAACAACTAACAAAATATAAATTGTAACTCACACATAATCACACATACAATTTTATTTAACAAAACTACATTCAATACCTAGCTCAACCAACTCAAGAAAAAAAAAAACAATATTCACAGTCAAAACCAGTTCATTTTCAGATGTAAACACTAGTTTTGCGTTACTTTTTGCTTCATCCTGTAAACACTTCAATTCAGCCGTGATTGGAGCAACTTTTCGTGACGTCACAGCCCGCGTCACGTCATACATCGAAAACAACTCTTTGCGCAACTTTCGAGCACCCAGCAATCAGCTGCAAGGTTATTCTTTATCTATCTTGTATTAATTTTGGTTTATACTCGTTAGGCTTTTAAAGTCGTTACAAACCCAAGTTAATATAAGTACAAGTCTATATTCCATTTTGATTAAAAAAGAAGAATCGTAAAACTACACAAAATATAGTCCTGGCCTACAACATTGGCCCAATTTTACTTTTCATATTATTATTCTAAAAATATGATAGATTTAGCTATAGCAGTTTTGAACAGTAAATTTTATGCCAAACAGTACATATACCCAACAATAATAGCAGTAAGGTATCATATTTTAGAATAATGTATTAAGAAATATTGGACTATTGTTGCAGGCTAGGACTATAGTTGGGTAGTTTTATGGAATCAAAAAACATGTTTGTCTGTATTGTATTGTTATTGATATAACGTTATAACGAATATCCGCCCTACACGTCTAACTTTGAAACGTCACCATATTTCTTCATATCGGCCCCTTTTACTAAATATTAATTAGCCGTGGTAAAGTCACCTTTTGGCCAGCCAGATACCAGTAGTTGAAATAAATCTTTCGTACTCTTTCCACTCATACAAAGTATAGGCAGAGGCTGACTATTAGGTCCATGGCTGACTACTGGTAAATTTTACTAAGAGATTTGTAACCGTTACGACAATGCAGAAATCGTCATCCCCTATTTATTGGAATCAGCCCTAGGCGTACTTTTTCGAGTCAAATCGGTGAAATACTGGAAAAGGGCCCAATTTTAAGTACCCGAAACCGACGTGCGTGCATGACTCGATGTATGAATGTGGAAGAAGCGAAATAAATTTGTCAAGATCGTAGCAAGTGGAAAGAAGTGGTCTCCGCCTACCCCTCTGGGAAACAGGCGTGATATAATGTAATGTAAAGTAAACGCAGCAATAGCGAGCTAAAACTCTCTTTGCACTGAAGCAATATAGTTTGAAACGAAAGTCAACTGTGCCCGAAGAATAACACCACAGCTCCAAGCAAACAAATCACAACTTTGATGAGTTCGCTCGCTCTTTTCACGCATTTCTTCGATATTTTCCCTTTTCAACACAAATAAAGCCTACATTGTGAGTTCACTCAAAGACGTCTGATGTAGTTAAATAATGGAATTGACGGAGTCTGTGGACGTATTTGGAGATTGGTTACGCAACGTTACCGGGTTTTGAGGACGATTTCGATCAATTGAGGTTTTATAAAAGAGTATTGAGTAAATTTTAGGGAGATGGCTCTCTATTATGACTTTTTAATAAGAAATATAACAATAAATATGAAAAGTACATGATAACATACATAATATAACAATATCCGCCTGTACGTGGTCACGACAATGGTCCTTGAAGTATAAAGAGGGCTTTCCGGTAACGTTCGGGGAGGAAAGATGGCCGATTGAAAGATGTCCGGCTTTGTACTTTTGATTTATTCTATTTACTGATTTATTCTACTTACTTAACACTGGCGAAATCATTGCGGAATACTGCGGTGGACCGCCATTGTTAAAAAAAAAAGTAAAGTGGTTTTAGTTGAAGATTTTCACATCTCACCATTTTAGACTATCGTATCTTAACTTATCTAACAGATGAGCCCTTTGGGATACAATTCTATTTTCTTACGATCTTTTGTGCAATTACCCTTTAACACACTCAGCTGTTCGAATGTGCGGTTTTCTCACGATATTTTTCCATCGCCGTAAGAGCATCGGGTAGTGTAAGAAAAGAAAGAAAGAAAAATATTAATTCGTGATAAACAACGAGCAATGTAATAAAATGTAATAATTAGTAATAATTTGTGACATTTCAGATATTTTATAAATACGAGGGCTGCTACTTAGGTAACCGGAATCCAGGATTCCAACATTTTTAAACGCTATATCTGACCTCCATGGTAAAATTTGAACTTTTTTTAATACTGGCCGCTATATATTTTTTTTCTTATGTACGCTAGTCTTTTGTTTTTGGCGGGTTTAAATTTTAATCTCGCTGCAAGAATGGAACTCACTCGTGAAAATATTCGTGCTATGATTTATTACGATTTTCGGCGTGGTTTAACGCAACAACAGTGCATAGATCAACTAACTTCGACTTTTGGTGATGAAGCTCCATCCAAAACTACTGTGTATCACTGGTTTAGTGAGTTCAATCGTGGACGTAGTATGCTCAGGGACGAAGTTAAGGATGGTCGCCCGAAATCGGTCGTTGTACCACAAAATATTGAAGCTGTGCGAAAACTTATAATGCATGACCGTCATGTTACGTATCGCGAGATAGAGGCGACTATAGGCATATGTATGACGAGCATTAATAAGATATTACATGAACACTTAGCTGTGAAAAAAATTTGTTCGCGTTGGACCGCACAACTTAACTAAGGATCAAAAAGAGGCTCGCGTCGAATGGTGCAAGGAAATGTTGAAAAAATATAACCGTGGTGACTCAAAAGCTGTTTATAATATCTACACAGGTGACGAATCCTGGATCTATGCGTATGATCCCGAAACTAAACAACAATCAACGGTGTGGGTGTTTCAAAATGAGCCGAACCCTACGAAAGTAACTCGTGCAAAAAGCACCTTGAAGCAAATGGTGGCCTGCTTTTTTGGTATTAATGGCCATGTGGCTACAGTGCCCCTAGAGAATCGTAAAACGGTTAATTCGGAGTGGTACACGACCATTTGTTTGCCGGAAGTATTTGAAAAAATACGGAAAAACAACCAGCGACGGAGAATCATTCTGCACCATGATAACGCCAGCTGTCATACATCACGTGAAACGACTCGATTTTTGGAAGGTCAAAATATAGAATTAACGGGTCATCCACCTTACAGCCCTGATTTGGCACCCAATGATTTCTATTTATTTCCAAATGTAAAGAATAAATTACGTGGTCAACGATTTTCGACCCGTGAAGATGCCGTCGACGCGTTCAGACAGCACGTTTTGGAGATACCTCAGTCAGAGTGGAAAAAGTGCTTTATAAATTGGTTTCAACGTATGCAAAAGTGCATCGATTATCACGGAGAATACTTCGAAAAACAATAAAACCATATTTAGCCATGTACGTTTGTTTATTTTTTCTATTCCGGTTACATAAGTAGCAGCCCTCGTATTAACGCTTTTATTTGTATCTTTAAATGTATATTAGCACGCTTGCTTGCAGGCTGGATACATTGGACATTATTATTATTTAAAATTGACTGTAACATCTTGTAAACTATATTCTGCAAATAAATACATGATTGATTGAACGATAGAGAACAGATACCCACCAGAAGAATGTAGTCACAAAGTGGTTCTTTTTGGCTTGTACAGTCATCAGCAGAAGTACCTACGCATCCGAAGAGGTCAAAATGATCTGCACTCGACTCTGTCGTTAAGAGAATACGTCGTCTCAAGACCATTTTGAGCATCTTATTCTGCTTAGCTACTTTTGATGCTGACTGTTCTTAGACTTAACAATAAGTTTCACAAAAACATACTACAGAATTGCATAATAGATAAATATGTGCCCAGTTCTTTGCAATTTTTTCTCTTTTCCGATGAATGAATTGAAAAGCCCATAAAGTAAAATAAAGATTTTTCAATTCATTTTTAGGTATCTTTTTTTCCATTTCAATGAAATGGGCGAGCGAACTAATACCTAACTCATTGCAATTGCTCCATTCATTCAGTTCACAGAAACGAACATTTTATTTATCAGGCATTAAAATATATTAATGTACTTTATAGAAGATTATACGTTTGATATTATGTTGGTTAAGAATGTATTAATTCTATTTTCAACTTCTAACACTGGCTTGTCTCCTATTTATTTTATCTGTGCACAGTTTAGAAACTCTTTCTGACAAGTGATTAAGAGCTACTGTAGCGCAGAGTAGTAAAGGCGTAAGTCGACCAAGAAAACGGTGAGATAATATTTTCAAATTTAATATTATACGTCTGTTATTAAGACGGCATCGGACTAAACTAATATTGCAGAGATTTGTCACAAGAAACTTAAGCGGAAGGTAATTTACAGGTGACCCAAAAAAATAGCAATAAAATACACAAATACAGAAATGTAGGGCAACCTTTTATCACACGTTAATAAATAACCAAATTCAACGTCCAAACAAACAAAAACATTATCGGCCATTGACAAATCAGACGGCTACCTGATAAATGAACGGCGTAATTCGGCGTATGGCAACACCGCCAATGTGTCAACAAGATAAACGATTTGTAAATTAAGCCGTTAATTCGAAAAACCAGGGGATTATAATGTTATTTTGGCTTCAAACGTGGACATGGCAGCAAAGCTTAGTTTAAAACCCAATTTAAATTGGTCAAGGACAGTGGTAAGTGCCGTCCTAAGAACAGTAGAGAGAAAAAATAGAAAGCGATTCTATTTGGATCCGCTGGAAACTCTGGCAAGGCAACTTGACTCGCTATTGTTCGATCGGTTTACATACTGTATTGTCCACTGTCCACTGCCCACTATGCTAGACCAATGTAAAGTACCAGATAGACGGGCGCGTAAGTACTCATGACTCGGCGACCTTATTCGCCCGTGTGTCACCCTAAGTACGCACACTTCAAAAGGTAAACACCGACAAAAAAGGTCGTCGAACTTTAAGTCACGTCTATCTAGGACTTAAATCGGGCTTAAAAGTCGTCAAAGTCAAAGTCAAAACTTATCAGGCTGAAGTTGTGTGATCGATATTAAACACCGATCAGGAACTTTTGACGTAAGTGCCGATCTGATAACGTACTGGGTAGTGATTCTCTCAACAACGTCGGTTGGACGGACGAACGAGTGAATGTCCAAGCGGCGAGTTTAAGTAGTCCCGTCAGTGGGAACAAAACATATTTTAGCGCGTGCATTTTCAATTTGGCAGCATGGTTTCTGCCAATGGATCGACCGTATAAGGCTGCTGAATTGAAAATGCACGCACAAAAATGTGTTTTGTTCGCTTTGACGGGACTACTTAAACTCGTTCGTCCGACCGTCCGTTATTTTTGAGGGTATTACCTAATCACTGGAATGGAATTCTCAACTAATCACTGGAATGGAATACCAGCAACATTAATATTACATTATTGTAAGTGCTGGGAAAATACTTAGCGAGACCTGCTAAAATACGAGTTAGACAATCTCTGTTTCCGCCAAAGAATCTTTGTACTCTAAAGTTTCGATTTTTTGTTAAGAAGCAGAACACTGTAAAAGTATATCTTAGATGAAAAAATTGATCTCAGAATATAACAAATCTCGATGTCTAATAACCATCCTTATGATTATTAAAAGTCTTTGTAGTTTAAATACTGACCAATTGTATTATAAACCTTACTTAGTGTCATGTATGCTGCATTTTGACACAAAATAGCTTCTCGTGTACAATTACGAAAATGACACGAATTCTTTTCTCAAACCATGTGAAGAAATGGTGCCAATATATGTTTAAAAAAAAACTGACATATTAGTAACCTCTTTTTTTGAATTTGGTTAAAAAGCAATTAGGATCATAGACAATGAAGCGCCGCCAGCCGCCGCGAGCAGCGAGCAGTTGCCGCTGTGTTTTTTTCCTTAGTCCTATTGATTTTGTCTGTAATTTTTTGTCAGCATATAAAAAATCGCAGTGGACTGTAATGTAATGAGTTTCCATTAGGGAATGCAATTCAACCACTTAATAACCGGTTTTGTATGAAAATAACCGGTTAATAACCGGTTTTGTATGAAATCAACCGGTAAAAAACCCGGTTAATTGCGTTTCGTAGTTTTTATACGTTTATTTTGTTGCTAGATTTTCAAGTAAGTACAGTCTTTAATTTTATTTTAATAAACATCAATGTAATTGCAAAATGTTAACAAGTACACTCCACTTCATTATCACGAGTTTAATGTAAATATTTTACACTCAATTAACACCTCTCTGCTCGTTGGATGCGGGTCAGAGTTTTAATGAAGCTTCGTTAACAGGTTTCGGTTAATTTTCTATTCAGCGCCCAGCTGCTAGTTTTCCATACAAAGTACTAGGGAAAGGGAGTTTTGGACACTAAACAAGGCTTTATTGACGCTTCCAACGTGACCGGTGTAAATTGAAAACTAGCTAGCCCGCAACTTCCGCGTAGAAGTTGTTTATTGAAAAATGACCGATTTTCAGGGGAAAAATTACCCTACGTCCTTTTCTAAGTTTAAAGATATCTTCATACCACAAAATATTTTAATCGTTACAGTTTAGCTGTGAAAGCGTAACAAACACAGTTACTTTCGCATCTAAAGCTACCCGGACATGATCAATCGCGAGTGACAATCTTATGTGATTGTCAATCGCGATTGAACGTATACGAATCCAATTGAAGCGATTGTCAATCGAAACTACCGTGATTGAAGGAAAATGATAATAATTTTGATTGATGGTCATTGACGGGTTATTGAAGCAGGCAATTGACAGTTTCACCGAGTCATTGACAATCGTTTCGATACGAACACACATCTGACGCCTTTGCCAAGATGCACTACGCTTAACTAGCCTTTCTATTCGTTTCGTTTTTAAACCAATCGCACTTCACGTGATACGAAAAGTCACTTAAGTCACGTGATCTACCAGGTGCACTTCAATTGGTATTATCAATAACGTAAGACATTGATCGTCTCTGGAGTGCTTAAGATAAGTTTTAAATGGATTAGGTCATTTCCAAGGAAACGCTTTAGTTTTTTTAAATGGGAAATTGGTCAGATCAGCAGTCTATTGTACTAAAGCAGGGTTTAATACCTACCAAGATGAGATAGAAAATTATAATATGGCAGTTGATTGATATAGTAGCGTCGTGAGAAATTAAACTATATCGTATTTGACCAGTTACGATTTTGTTTTGACGTCAGCCAAATCAAAAATCAAATCAAAATCAAATCAAAACAATTTATTTGCTGAATACAGTTTCTTAAGTTAAGTGGTAGTAAACATTATTATTTAAACGTCCAGTGTATTCAGCCTGCATACAGGCGTGCAAATATTAATAAAATGTCAAGTTAAATTAAAAAAAAATATATAAAATAAAATAAAATTCAATTATAGTCGAATGTCAACAAAATTAAATTACAAATTACAAATTAACATTAATATTACGCTCGAGAAAATCTTTAACACTGTAATAGCACTTATCAAAAAGCCAGTCTGTTAACCGGCCCTGGGCCGGTATTCTATGCAAACCAAATCGTTTCATCTTTGATCGGTTATCGTATAGTCAACGTTTTGATAGCACTTATTTCAGAAATTGCGGCTGACGTAAAAACAATACCGTAACAGATCAAATACGATATGGTTTTTACCGGTGGGAATAGAGGCCCTGTATACACGTTGGTTTGCCGCTGAGGTAAGGAATATGCCCTTATGTAGTAGTAAACTACTACACGTTACTGCTAAACATTTTAAAGTGGCCAATACTACACCAGACCTGCCCCAAAAGTTCTCTTAGAAGAAATTTGAAACTAAAATCCGTGAAATTTGGCACGTAAACACTTTACAACTTCCCCGTGATTCAAGACATGTAAAGTATCTGTGGAAACATTTTCTCATTCAAATTACGCGCGACGTATCTCGTTTCTTTATCTTGAAATTCAAACAAAGCAATTCCAGCGACGTCATTTAAATTAGGTACACGCTGTCCTCGGCAAAGCGGTATCAGATACCCGTTTTGTTTAATATTCATTTCTGAGAAATTTCCCTTTCGTACGAGTCATTCCGTTCCGAAATAAATCGGGCGGGGTAATACAATATTGAAAGCAATTGCCGCGCCCGATCTGTCCCGGTGTTCCCAGTCCTACCATGATTCCTTTTGTTGTCGAATAATGATTTCCATTCGAAATCATTTAAAAAAGTAGGCACATTATTTTCGTTGGTGGTTTCGGGCATTATTATTGTATTTTTTTCTTATTTATGTTTGTTCCGGTTCCATTATAAAGCTGAAGCTGGAATCTGGTACGCAGAGTGGTTTTTATTTATAAATAAGCAAAGTGGTTGTTTTTTAATACAGGATGGACGGATGATGTTGTCTACCAGAATCGCTAACCAACATAACGAATTTTTTTTTTTTTTTTTTGAAAAATTTTTTTTTTCGTGCAAATTTGACCGACCTTAATCGTAAGCAAATAAGGGCTATCACAGGCAGCTCTGGTTGCATAAAACACTTGAGTGAAGTTTTTATTTTTATTGTGTTCTAATGTTGACCGATTACCGATGAAATGCAACTTTGAAGTATTATGAAGTATAGAAGTATTTTTAGTCAAGGTTGGCAACGCACACGTTTCGATTTTCTGTGAATTCAAAAAAACACTGCGACATATAAACAATTTTCTGACTTGCAAACAAAATTTGATAACAAATTCTTTGTCTCTCCATCTTATTGTCTGGGTTTAGTAAGCCGTATAAGATGTAAAAGCAATTCTAGGTTTTGTTTTTGTTGCAAATCATTTACTGGCAACAATTTCCGTCATATCAAATCCTATACTTATTTAATATATTTGTAATCACGTTGCCGAAAACGGCTCTAACGATCTCGATGTAATTATGCAATGTAGGAGCTTAGGGAAAAATCGATCTGTCAAGTTGTCATCTTCGGAAAACATCCGTTTAAACCCGAGTGACGTTCGGTTTTCCAGGTACTGCCTACTTACTTCCAGAAATTCTCAAAAGTATGACGCAGAAAATGTTCATATTTAATCTTTATGTCTCACTATCTTTTGTTCGTATACTTATACATATACAGGGTGTATACGGAGGGGTGGATCAAACGAAGGTCAAAGGTAGGGGACCTCAAGGGGCATCTGAATCACCCCCATGTATGTTCAGCAATTGTTAGTAGTTTCGGAGATATTGAACATTTTAATCGGATTTTTTGTCACTTTTCCTTATGTCCGTGATACGAAAAACCCCTAAATTCATGTATTTATACTTTTTTTTTCCAGTGTTTTCTTACATGATTAGAATCACTGTGAAATAAGGAAGTTTTTAAAGCTAAATGCCATTTTTTGTTCATTACAACTTTTTGAGTAATCGCACAGAGTTACTTTCTCCATACTAAGGAAACCCCGCGTTTGATTTTCACCAAGTATGGAAAAACAAACTTTGTGTGTTTACTCAAAAAGTTGTAATGAAAAAAATATGTTATGTAGCTTTAGAAACTTCCTTATTTCACAGTGATTCTAATCATGCAAGAAAACACTGAAAAAAAAAGGTATAAATACATGAATTTAGGGGTTTTTCGTATCACGGACATAAGGAAAAGTAACAAAAAATCCGATTAAAATGATCAATATCTCCGAAACTAATAACAATTGCTGAACATACATGGGGGTGATTCAGATGCCCCTTGAGGTCCCCTACCTTTGACCTTCGTTTGATCCACCCCTCCGTATACACCCTGTATTTTAATACTAAAACCAATTTCGAGGTCTAAGCACTGAAATATGTTAAAGCGGTTTACATAGTTTATTTAGCAATAATTCTTACTAGATTTAGTAGTTCCTATTGTCTACCGCGAAGTTGCAAAACACTGTTCTCCGTAACTAACGACTTTAGGAAACGGTAAATTATTTCAATTAAGTGTACGAAAAGTTAAAAAACTAACCTAGTACAGTACTCGGAAGTAGCTGTAGGTACATTGTAGTACCTCGTAGCAGCGACTGATTTGCTAAATTCAAACTACCCTCACTTTAGTACGTTTAAAAGAGGAAATCTGTATGAAGTAAATGAGTTGATAAATATTAAACTCAAATCAAACTAAAACTTGGTATACCAAATTTCAGTTTGATTAGCGTTTGATGTTTATCAAATCAAATGGAATTGAAAAAATGGCACAACACCGGGTATCCACCATTTTTGGATACGTTCGAAACGCTCATTCCCGAAATACCAGAATTTTAAAATACCAGATTCTCAATATACTTGAATCTCAAAAAATTACATTTAAATTTCGGTATCGTTGATTATGCTAACCTAATATTTCGAAGCTGGTGATTTGGGAATCTGGTAAAGAGAGTAGTCTGGTATTTTAAAATTCTGGTATTTTGGGAATGAGCGGTTCGAAAGTTATAGAAACTTTCAAGTTTCTATAAGTAGTTATTACTACACACGTTTTAAGTGTCGTGTCTCAGATACTGGTAATAACCATTGAAGCGCATTCACTCGTAGTGTTGTTCATTTCTTTGAATCACAACTTTGCTGTAAAATCCAAAGTTAACGAATTATTCAAAAAAATACCCGGATACCCGAACTTTTTCAAGGTAAAATTAAAATTTTACTGAACTAGTTAATACGATAACGTACTCAAATGTATAGTTACTGCTGAGCTCGACTGCAAAGCAACAAAAAAAAATTTGAGTAATTTCAGTACGTTGTATGTACATTATGTATAAACTTTTTATTGCACAAACAGAAAAAATACTAAAAAAAGGAACAGAAACACAAAAGGTGAACTTACGAAGGCGAACTTATCCCTTCAAGTAATCTTTTCCAGTTAACCTTTGAGCGATTGAGAGATAAATACAATAGGAATGGCTAAACGTACAACAATTAAAGATAATAATAACAATCCTTGTCATAGTAAATTTCAAATTAAGCAAAAAATTACAAGTATGATTCAGTCAATGATTAATTAAAATAGTAACGTAAGGGTTCCCGAAGGGTTGATGAAATAATAAATTGAAGTTTTCATCTTAGAATAAAATCAATATGGCAGAGAAAAAACGCAGCCGGAATTTGTAAGTCCTGTTTCCCGAAAGAATTTTACTGTTACTATAACACCATGTTAATGTAACTATGATCATAGTGTTCATTTATCGAAGTATCACTTCACTGCTCAATTCTACAGCAGCCAAGCGGTTTTTGCTGCTATTATAATGCCATTATAGAGCGCTCGTTGCTTTCTTGCAGACAATTTCACAATCCTTTGTAACCAACAAGATTCCAATCACGAACCACTAACGAACCAAGACCATCGCACAATAAAGTCGAATTAAAGAAATCGCCCGTTATAACAGTTTAAAATAACTTTTAACTAGTTTTGTTCGCTAACAATAAATCTTTGCGATAATGGTTTCAGTTTGGAACTGGCCAGCGAGTGCGAGGAAACGTTTGAAAGGCTGTTAAGTTTATAAATAAAAACAAACCAAGATGATACAGTTTAAACTAACGTGAGTCATTTTACGTGTAAAATAAATTTCTGACAAAATCATTTTTTTGGGACAAGTTTATACTGCCGATATTTGCACAGTCGTTATCTACTTTTCAAGACGATTCTAACAAATCCTAACACCACGGGTTTATCGTGTGTGATTTAGGAGTTCCTATGGCCACCCTGAGTCATCAGACCAGCGCGATAGTGTTATATTATTGTATTGTCATCAGAACTAATGGCGTATGCAAATTTTCAGTTTCATCGGAAACCTGGTAGTAAAGACTGTACACGATAAAATCTGGCCATGCATGATCTGGTGTATTTTTTTAATGAATGCTAAATTTCAAGCGGCACTTTTTTGTAATAGTCAGTGGTTATGAAACTACATAATAAAAATACAATCATAATAAAATGTTAAAGCGTCTGTGTCTTAGACCCTTATATAATCCACAGTACCTTTATTTTTTTGTCCACGATCTTCTGACAGTCTTTACCAAATTCTCCGTTTTAAAACATTTTATTATTTTTAATTATACAAGCCAAATTATACCTTATTCAATTATCTTACCACAGTAGTTAAAACTTTCCTAATTATATTCAGATTAAGATAGTTCTGAGGTTTTTTAACTTTGTCGAATTTGACTTTTTGACAAATAAATGCCTCCCATACAAAAACAACTTTCAGTGCTTGGAGTAAAATGTCTTCCTGACTACTACAAATAGAAATGAGTTTCAAAAAGTATTTTTTTCGTAAGACGACATTCTATTGTGGGTAAAACTGCTTGTAACAATATAAATACAGTTGTGGCGTAGAAGCAGGAAGCGAGTGAAGATTGTCAAAAAACGCTGTACAGGAGATGAAAGGTATGATAGAATATAATTGGCGAAATGCATTATGATACGATTTTATTTCATTATATAGTATTATAATTATACAACATTTTAAATAAAAACTGCTTGAAAATTAGCATTCATTAAAAAAATACACCAGATCATGCATGGCCGGATTTTATCGTGTACAGTCTTTAGTGGGTCAAATTTAACTTGCAAGATTTGACCCTTACGTACATACATACATACATTGCAAGTTAAATAAAAGCTTTTAATTCATTAAACACTTAAGGCTTGCTCACGTATTTCACGTCATTTAGGAATTCGAAAAGTCCTCACAACAAAACCTGACATTTCGATAAAAGTCCGGACTTTTTAGTCACAAAATGGAAACATTACTCACTTAGTTACAATGATATGGTAGGCATTTAACATGTAGGTTTTTACTCACTGGTATTTCATCGAATGAAAAAATCCGGATAAATTAAAGAGCCGGACAAAGTCAAGTCTAGTCTCAAAGTCCGGACATGTCCGGACTAATCCGGATGGATGGTAACCCTACTCATGTAAAAGTTTCTGGGAAAGGCCTGACATGGGCTGCTTATGGCAGGAAACCGACATCAATACATTTCCTGATATCAGTACATGAGTGCTGACAAAATATCTGACGTGTTCTTATGCCTCTAGTAATAAATACGCGCCAGATATTTTTGAGATCAATGTTGGATAATAATTATAGTACTATATTGTGGGTGACTGTACAACATTATACTTTTATCAAACTAAACTATACATGTTAAATATGTTATTTCATTTTGATGAAAATTCTTTCCATTTAATATAATATAATAATGAGGTTTTAGATGGATTCAAACCTCTATCATCATCTTTTAGCTATCACTTTTTCAAGGCTTAGCTAGAAGAAATTCCTAGGAATAGTTCGCCTGTTATGGTATCTTAATAAAACGCAGTAATTAGGTATTTAACACTGGTTTAATATTCACGGAGCCAAACCGCGCGTTACAACGAGGATATAGAAAGAGAAAGAGATAGAGGTGAGAAAGAGAGAAGTAAAAGCTTAAGTTGCGTTCAGGATACCACACATGTGTTTTATATTTATTTTTTAATTTTGTACAACACATAAAGACATACCTCTGGATCCTTCCTTTTAAAAATAAGTAGCTTATTCACCTTTTTTGATAAAAATTAAAATGCAGTAAAATTTTACTGCACATTAATTAAAACTTTACCGGTAAACTTTAAGAAAATCTAACTTTAAATATACACTTATCATTCTAAGGAAGACGGCAAAGAGCGTTGGCTCTTGCGGAAGCTAATTGAGTGGTATCAAGTTGCCCCACTTTACTGAACAGGGGCAATTTGATTCTTTACTTTAAAACAGCAAAGTGAAGTGGTAAGTTGAAGCTAAAGTGCCGATTAAGGTTTGGGATGCTCTTGCACTTGGTGGGGTTTAGGAAGATTATGACCCAGCCCAGGGCCTCTTCTACTGCGTAAAATCATATTAATTTTGACGTGTTATCGTATTTTGGCGGTGTTAAAAAAATACGATAACGTGACGTAAGTTATATGATTTTACCCAGACAAAAAAAGTCCCTGTTGAAGTCTATTAAGAGTTTGAAAAATTACAATATTGCAAAATGGTTAACTACGTTTTAAAAAAAAAGTGTACATAGTTAAGGACTAAAATTAAGAAACGATGTATGAATGTGGAAGAAGCGAAAGAGATTTGTCAGGATCGTAGCAGGTGGATAGAAGTGGTCTCTGCCTACCCCTCTGGGTAACAGGCATGATTTAATGTATGTATTAAGGAACGGTAACATTAGTCAGTTGCGTCACGAAAACTAACTATGTATACTGCTTTAAGACAAAATGGTGGTATCTCAAAAACTTCTGTAGTAAACGTGACCATGTCACTAACGAATGGGGATAGAATCTGCTTCGTTCATTGAATTTGAAATAATATAAATGTATGCCTAATTTTCGTGACGCAACTGATTAAAGTTACCGTTTCTTAATTGTACCCCCTATTCACCTACTTACAAACCTATTATAGTTAAAGTATATCCTGCCACTTTCGGTCAATTTCAAATATCACAATGAAAGATAAGGACGAACTATGTTACAAGCATACTTTAGTTATTGTGCTTTTATGAATAAGCCTTTGTCAATAACTAAGTACACTTTTAATAAAAAATACCCAAATTACTGCTAAAAGTACTACTGTGGCAGTAAATAAGCCTGATAGCGAAGAAAGATTTAAATATCACCCTCTCTTTACTTTGCCCAAGAATTTATACTCAGCGGGCTGCAGTTTCAATAACAAGATGTATAAAGTCCTCGAGCTCTCCGTTCCAGTCTTCCAGTATTTATTAGAAGCCGTGGAATGAACTAGTACCGTTTACATTGCTGCAATATCTAGGTAATAATGCTCCTTGGGTTTTTAACAGGGAATCTTGCGTGCAATGTGTATTGTTACATTTAAAAATAACTTTAAATTATGCAATTAAGAACATGCATACTTTCTGCAAAGGCCTACTTTTTGTAAACAGATCGAAATCATCACTACATAGTATAAAACAAAGTCGCTTCCCGCTGTCTGTCCCTATGTATGCTTAGATCTTTAAAACTGCGCAACCGATTTTGATGCGGTTTTTTTTAATAGATAGAGTGATTTAAGAGGAAGGTTTTTGTGTATAATAAACTCTGTTTTATGTTACGGGTGTTTCAGAAAACTCACATAAACCGAAGCGAAGCGAGGGCGGGTCGCTAGTATTTAATAAATGCTACAATTTATGCACGGAATTTGCTCCATCCAAACGCCGAAATCGATTTAAATGATTTTTATATCATACTAGTCTAGCTTCTGCCCGCGACTTTGTCCGCGTATATTTTGACTATCGTTATTCCCTCGGGAACTTTTAAATTTTCCGGGATAAAAAGTAGCCTAGTTCAACGTCGGCTTGCATATCTGGTGGGAGCAGACCGGTTCACTCTATTCTACTAATCCTACTAATTTAAATGTATAACAAAGTCGGGTTAGTTACACCATTTAGGTATAACTCAAGTATGTTTTTTTTTATGGCATAGAGATGACAAACGAGCACACAGGCCACCTGATGGTAAGTGGAAACTGTGACCCAAAGACATTCGCATTCACAAGACTGCAATGCAATCCAAAGACTGCAAATGCGTTGCCATCCCTGAGGACTAAGACGGAATGCCTCTATGGTTGTCATTTCACTGTCTGTCTTATCCCCAAATCGGAACACAACAATGCGAACACTTCTGTGTGGCGGTATGTTAATGGATAAGATGGTGGTAGCGATCTGGAGCTGAAAATAACTACCTAATGACGGAGTAATCGGTGAACATACATTAGAAAAAAGTACATGCAGCCGAACAAAGAACCTTTTACTTCATTAGTGTAACGTTATTTTGGTTTCATTCCTCATAGATAGCTTTCAAAACAAAACTGCTGCCTATCAAGGGACATTGTCATACTAATTATATTGACCTATTAGTATTTCAACAATTAATACCATTAGGGGCATAAAAGAACAATTATATAAATACCACACAGATAATTTTGAGGTTGGACGAAGCTATATGTACATAGTGTGGACTAATCCCCAAATATTGGTGTGCTGACTGCAAGTAGTTCTTTATAAGTTACTAGCGACCCGCCCTTGCTTCGCTTCAATTTATATGAGTATGATATAGCCTATGACATACGTCGAAAAATTTTCAGTTTATGGTACTTAAAGTACGCCTAGGTATGAATATTTAAATATCTCGGCTCCGATGCACTTAACAGTATTACATTACATAACAAAATTTGTTTATTTTGAATACTTCTATCATTATTTGCCACTGTTACAAATGGCCGTTCACGTTGAAAATGTATTTACGAAGTGACAACACTTTTACCCAAACCCTTTTCAAATATAGAATGTCGAACGGTCTATAGATACAGATACATTACTACTAAATGCAAGAGGCATTACTTAAGGATTTTATCTATACTTAATCAGAATACAAAAGTCAACGTCCATTTCAACTTGCTATCAAATTTAAGTACTTAAAACAATACTAGAGGGTGCTGATATCAATCAACATTTTCTCAGTGACGATAGGTTAAACGTCACTTAGATACTCGATGGAAGGTAAGTTCATGCATAAGTAATATCTAATTTCGTCATTCATATTTCAACCACCACTTTATGGTCTCTGTGATTCACTGGTGACCCAAATTTATTGTACCTCAATACCATTATTTACAACCGACTTATTACCAAACAGTTTTGATTTACTGAAATGAGCCGAAATCATGGCTCATAAATTTCGCTAAACCCCCACACGGCTGAAACGTATAATTTATTTCAATGATTTTCTATTTCATACCTCTATTAACGAGCCGATTTATCGTTGTTGCTTGTATCATAATGGTGATATTATTGTTTTGATTTAATCGAGTTTTATTATCAAACGATTATGACGTTTAATATGTTAGAATGAGAATGTAGTGAAAGAGGAAAATAGAGAGGGATCTCTCTCCAGGCGGGTGTTGAATTGGGACCTAAGTACATTAGGAATTAGGATGAAGTTGGAAGTTGTATATATATGTCAAGTGACTGGAGAAACTTCGTTAGCGCGATGGAGCGCACTGCCAGATTTTAGTTGCGCAGCCTGAAACTGGTGGCGCTGTCGACTTGGTTGTTGCAAATTGTCACTAGATGTCGCCACAAGGATAAATTATTTTGAATATTACATTGTTATAGACTTAATATCTATACACATTCAAAATATTAAAGAAACGAGATATGGAAATATTTTAATGACGACAAAAACTAACGACGTTTTAAAAAAAAAACGATTTAATTTATTGTAGTCTCGTAAATGTATCCGAGTACGGCAGTAAGTTGTCATGCGGTCAATTTTGTCAATTACAACTACCATAATTACCACTTTGCCAGATTCCTTGAGACGTTACATACGTACACTAAGCAACTAAGTCAGTAGAAAACCAAGAGTACTCCAAAATTTACATTGGTAATTTACAGACTGGCTGAAAATCAACGCTGTAGGGTGTAACGATGTGCCAGTGTCTGTTTCACTGCCACAAGAATACTTACATTCTGTGTCTTACCGTCGTTGTTTTGTTTAGTTTTATCTTTGTCATATTTGTGTCTCCTGTGTACTAAAGAAATGTGTGTTTTTTTTTACGTGTTTTCTCACTCAGTTTAATTCCAGCACAATTCTCAAAATTGCAATATAAGGCACAAATAAATCTCATACAATATTTTCAACGGACATGGACGAACTGCTACATTTAACGTTTTGTTAAACATTGTGCCATCAAAATATGTATGTTATTTCCTACAGTAAGATTTTTCCCTGTGTGGCAGCTTGCCCACGGCACTTACGAGTACGTCCACTGCTGTAGGTAGGTAGCACGTATCATTCCCCTTTTATCAATAGTGCATAAAGTTGAGGTTGCCTTAAAGGTTTTGGTGTGACGCTAGACATTAATATACTAGCGTAATAAACACAGTGACAGTGCCAGCGAGAGCGCAATCGCTTACGGCACGAATACGAGTGCGAAAGCGATCGCGAAAGAAAAATCCGTTGAAGCCATTTTGAGAGCTCGTAGACACATAGCATTTATGTCATTCTTCGAAAATCATTTTAAATTGTATAATATGACAGACGTTACGACGTTAAGGACATTAAGGCATGCCTGTTTTGGTGACGCAGGAAATAGGACTCTGTTGGTCTTTTACGCTAGTATATTTAATATCTATGTGAGGGTATGATACAAGAGGGATTTGTGGTGTGCGTGATACAGCACAAGATTGCCGTACCACGCTCAGCCTTCACGGAAGTGCTATGAGAATCTTGCGGCTAAGGACGAAGTAGCAGTTCTGTCACAGTAAAAATCGTGGGCTACAGCCGTGTTGTGTCATATCCATAGCTCGGACAAGTCTTTGCAAGAACAGATATGGAAATAGAACAAAATTCAATAGAATCGTAATACCTAAGATTATGATTATCTGAAGCCGATATTATCGTAATTTAACTTTTTTTTAGCTGCATATCTGTCATAATTTTGTCTAAGTGGCATTCCTGAAACAGTTTTGTGAAATTACTTAGATTATTTACTTATGGTTATTTCTAGATATTTTAAATACCTATGGTGAAATTAGAAACGGTTAAAAAGTGGATTTAGAACTAACTCGAGCTCTCTTATGATGAAGATGTTCGAGAAATATTGTGTAAAACATGTGACATTCGTATTAAACAGTTCAATAAAGATAATATTAAAAAATAATTTCACAAATATTTTTTTTGGCTTACTGTTGTTTAAATCTAATTGAAAAATATAATTAAATAACAATGCGACTCTTTAAATCTTGTTCTATTACCGTGTTGCGATTGTTCAGCGATGACGTGTCCGAGTTATGATTACTGATCAATTATCACGAGGGTTTTCATGATGCTATCAAATCCTGAGGTAATATTGAATGCACAGTAAAGTTAAATTAGTTACTGCCGTTGTTTGTTGCATTCAATCAGGGTGAATGCTACTAAAATGCTGCCCTCGTAACTTAGCAGACGTGTAGCACACAGCTAAGTTCAACAAGGCAACCCTGTCAATTATACAACGGAGAAACGGTAAATAATTGCTCGTTTACACTACGCTAGTGCTAGAGCAAGTTGAAGATAGCGCGAGTAAGATAGATAATGACATTTAATTAACTTTATACCTACACTCAACTTTAAAAGGCTACTTGGTGGAGTCCCTTAAAGGAATAAGTGCGCCTTTGTACATCCCTATTTTGTTAATTGGGTCGTTCTTCTTTTTTACCGAAAATAAACCGACGATTTACTATTTTTTCAATATCTATTATATTTTTTCTAACATAAGTGCATTATCTGATGCTCGTACGGTGACGGAAAAACATCGTGAGGAAACCTGCACATTCGAACAGCTGAGTGTGTAAAAGAGAGTAATTGCACAAAATATCCTAAAGGGTCGAAGTGTATCCGAAAGGGCCCATCTGTAAGATAAGATAACTATCAATTATGTACCTATCAATTATTATTTTAAAAAACTAGCATTTATTTTTTATTGTTTTATTCCTTTTAATGTGGTTTACCAGAAACACTGTGACAGAGGTGGCCCTTTTCACCCGAGACCAATTTGATGGCCGATGGGGTCAGAAGGTTCTTGAGTGGCGTCCGCGGATCGGGAGACGAGCTGGAGGTAGGCCTCCAACAAGATGGAGTGACGACCTTGTGAAGATCGCGGGAATGCAGTGGATGCGAAAAGCACAAGACCGGTCTGAGTGGAGAGCCTTGGAGGAGGCCTATGTCCAGCAGTGGACGTCTTTCGGCTGACATGAGTTACGGAACCAGTAATGGACAAAGACCATTGATTATGTATGTATGTAAACTCTTTATTGTACAAACAGAAAATAACAAATCAAAAATAAACAGAAACAAAAAAGGTAAGGTAAGGTAAGTATGATTGATTAACACTCACACTGGATTCTTATTTTACAGAAGATAAGAATTATTCATTTGTTTTGCAACAATCAATTTAGGACCGTATGAAATTTGAATTAAGAGTGAAGTGTCCATTACTGGTGCTTTTCTGCTAAAAGTGTCCATCATTGGTGCCGTCACCCTATATAAAACACAAAAAAACATAATTATCAATACTCTAATGAGACGCTATAAGATGAGAGCCAGGCTAATACTGCATAAGAAACTCGTGTGATATAGGTAGGTCCCATGATATAACCCTGTGGGACACCATATTAAGAACTATTACGAGCCAGTGTCACGGCAGTAGTTCTGCAAGTGACAGCAATTGCGTTGTTGGCTCATGCATGCAACTATTAGAAAAGGATAACGAATAGTAGAGGAGGTAGAAGGAATTTAGATAACAGTTATTGGAACAATGTTATAAGAACCATTGCAGTTATTAGATTCAGCGTTTCTACGTTCCAATCCGTCACATTGTCATTTACAATAAAAAAAAAAGTAAAATTAATAAATATCAGAGGACCATGTCACACCAATTGCTATAGTCCTAAACTAACCTCTTGCCTGCTTCCCAGAGGGGTAGGCGGAGACCACTTCTTTCCACTTGCTACGATCTTGAAAAAATTCTTAAAATAAATACTTACATAGAGATATATATACTTAAATACATAGAAAACAATATTCGCGCTCATCACACAAATATAACCGGTAGTTTCGTAGACAACCAACTAGACTAACGCATCGATACCATTATAAGCAAGTACAGCACTTTATATTTCCATCGAAAGAATCAGTACCTTGTCAACATCGTTTCAAATACACAGACGAAAATGTCGATTAGTTAAAGCCATTTTCCATTAACTGACCCAATTCACTTGAGTCAAGTACTTGCCTCACCAAACGCCCCACAAATTTATACAATCCTCTACATCTACACCTCTTAATGACCAGAGTTCAGCAACTAATACAAAGTACACCGGCCGGTGGTCCGCGGTAAATACAATGGTCGTAACGCAAACACGGTATTCCACGTTTGAGGAATCGATAACGGCGGTTTTGTTTAACCACTTCCACGTTAGGAGGGTGGTTTTACCCCCTTCATGCAATTAACTATCTATACAGAGGCTTTATTTATAATGCAGACACTGATTGGCGATGATAGCGACCGTGGTTGAAGGTATTTGATGCTTTCGTGTGCGGTGGGTTATTACGCCATCATTTGCTCAAAAGTATCAAAATTGTGTAGTTGTATTGTTCATAAGAATTATTCAAAACTCAAAATTTAAAATATTTATTCAGTAAATAGGCCACGTGAGGGCTCTTTTACACGTCGGTAGGTATTTATGGGAAAGGGTTTTAAAAATAAAGCATACCTTTTTAATTCGTGGGTGAGTATTCGAGCGAATGAAAGACGTATAACAGCCAAGCTATCAACGTAAGAGTGTCACAGTTGTTAAGGAAATTAGGTTCATTTTTAACGACCGCATGTATTTCATTCGCCAGCATAACTACTATCGGCGACTACAGTCGACTTAACTTGTTCTACAAAAGGGTATATACATGAACGGAGTAAACTAGACTTAAACCCTTTTTCACTTGATCTTCAGGAGACATACAGTTTCAATAGGACCCCAGAATTGTAAACAGAAATTATGCCGTAATTTTGTAACGAGATGGATTTATTTGGTGCAGTCGCCACTATATTTTGGACATAAAGCAGAAAAAGCTGTTGTGACTTTAGGTAACTAAGTATTGTAACAATTTTATGACAGTGATCAATAATTTGGAAAACCTTGGGGAAGGCCTTTGTCTAGCAGTGCAACATTATAATCTGTTTTAGTGGAAATACAGTATGCAAAAAATTTGGATCGTCTCAAGAAAGTACTTATAACATTTTTATAACATTTGAGAACTCTGAGAATATTCTTGGAAATAACCAAAAATGTATCAGAAAACTTCACACTTAAAAAATATCTTGTAATTGCAATGGGAGGCCATTGTGTGGGATGGTTATTATAAATCATAGATTATTTGGATGAGTATGCTGTGTATTGCTTTTATTAGACTTACTTACCGCCGTACACAGACACAGTAATAGAGGTAATTAACACGTTCCTTTTTTAAAGTTATGTATGAAAAAACGACACTAATTGACTCTGAGTGCGGCTGTTAATCATCACTTAAGCCTTGCTTTAATATATAGTCGGGAGCAATAAAAACCGCTCACTTTATTTTGAATTACAATAGAAAGTGACCCGTTTTCATTGCTCCACTTGCTGTGACCATAGCACTTAAATTTAGTATCCTTTAGGCCTACCTGTAATAATCACGAGTTATATTATGAAACTATTATATAATTTGTTGCTTATTAAACACGGACATTAATATTGCATTATAATAACAAGCTCAATCGAAAACTCATCTAAATTGAAAACCACAATTTATGTTTAGTGCCATGAATACTTTATCGTTTCCATTTTGTGTGGAAAACTCAGATTTGGGCACCGAATCCACATGGATTAATCATTCTAATTAAGCGAAATCATATCGGAATGGATGTCAACATTAATAAGTTTGCGTGCGCAATTTGCTGGATAAACAAAAATGCAAATATGAAAGTTAAATTATTCATTTTCGCAATGCAACACGTGAATTTATGTACTGATAAAATTTATGGTTTAAAAAACGCAAAAAATAACTACTTTAAAAATGGTAGGTATAGGTCAGTCAGTCAGTTGGACTGACCTATACCTACCATATTTATGCGTTTTTGAAGGCGGTTAAAAACATTTTTTTTTATACTCTTTGGTGTTCATAATAAGCTGTTGCAAGCAACGCCACGGGAAAATCATATTCATATTTAAACAATTAAATGTTCATCGTTATAATTGCTCAAATATCTTAATCAAGATTTCTTATCGCCACCCTTGAAATAGGTACCGTTGAGGAGTTCTATTAGCCATTTGTGTTCTTCATCATCAGTTCTACTTCACCAAATAATACTTTCTGAATGCAAATGCTAGACTTGTTACCAAAAATGATAAAATCGCTGTATGTATGCCTATAATATTTGAGGAGTTCCCTCAACTCCTCACGAATTCCTTCATCAGATTCAGATTTGGTTACAATGCGACCACCTCGAAAGTATACTCTATGAAACCAAAAAATATGCGTGATCATAAAAAAAATACCTTGACTTGAGAACCTCCTACTTTTTTTTGAAGTCGTTTGTAAATAATTTATAACCAACAATTTTATAGATTCAATGGTATATTTATAAATCTCCATCTTATCCATTAACCTACCGCCAAACAGCAGTGTTCGCATTGTTGTGTTCCGGTTTGGGGATAAGACAGCCGGTGAAATGACTAGCATAGAGGCCATCTTAGTCCTCAGGGTTGGCAACGCATTTGCAGTGTTAGGATTGCATTGCAGTCTTGTGAATGCGAATGTCTATTGGTCACAGTTTCCACTTACCATCAGGTGGCCTGTGTGCTCGTAAGTCTTCTCTATGCCATAAAAAAAAACTACTGGTAGTTAAATAAAGATGGCCGATGGGGTCGAAGACGTCTCGAGTGGCGTCCGCGTACCGGAAGACGCAGCGTGGGTAGGCCTCCAACAGGGTAGGGTATTTCTTACAGGGTAGACTGACCACTTGACTATGGTTGCGGGAAACCGATAGATTCAAGCGGCGCAAGACCGGTCTTTGTGGAAAATCTTGAGGGAGGCTTATAGACAGCAGTTGATCTCTTTCGGCTGAAATTATGATGATGATGATGAGTTAAAGAAGCATTGTGGCCCACCAAACCACGTAAATAAGGACGACAATGGGTTCCGTAGCGACGTTTAATATTAAGATCCCTCTATATTTATTTTATTTTCATGATTTACTGTTACAGTGATCATACACTCTGTTAAAATTCCAAGCGCTTACCTACAGTTACGGTTCAAGAGATTACAGCGTTTGTTATAATCGAGAAAATAACAACGACAAAATCCGCGGTTAACTTTTGGAACGTCACGGGTAACTGCAATTTTACGTGTTAAAATTATTATAACCCATTAAATGTACAATGTGTAAAACAACGTACTTATGGTTCAGTTCATAATTTTAATTATGATACGGAAAGCAAACATATTGACAGAGTATGTGTTAAGTGGCGATCCAAAACTCGAAAACGGGTTATTCACTACTCATATTTATACAGGGTGGCACATTTAGATCGGTCAATGTAGGCAAGTCTGTAACTGTAAGATGTACAAAGATCTGTTTTTAGGAACCACGTCATCGATTTTAGTGACAAGAAAACTACATACATAGATTTAAAAAAAAAACCTTGTACTCAATTCGGGAATCGAACCCTTTCATTGGTTATTGATTGTGTATGTCATAAGCAGTAAATGTTACTATGAAACATAATTATATTTAAAATGCAGTATATTTCATTATCCTTTAGTTTAATTAAATAGGTGGGTCTTCGAAATGACAGCCATTTTTTCCATACTACATTTTATTTTTCTATACCGGGTTCGATTCCCAAACAAAGAAAAAGTTTTTTTAATCTATGTGTGCATTTTTTTTTGTCACTAAAATCGATGTTATGTAGTTATGTTACAAATGAACATATTTTTGTATGTCTTATAATTACAGACTTGCCCATACTGACCGATCTAAATGTGCCACCCTATATGTATAGTGACCTTTAAGCGTAAGTAACACCGCAGCGAAACTAAATATTTCACTAACGTGCTACAGTCACGAATAATTTCCAGAGTGTGAATGTACTTGTGTTTAATTCGTTTCCTTATTCTGTGTAACAAACGAGCGTGGAACGAAAGTTATTAGACTATTGTGGTCAGTAGCGTAATGAACTGGGAGTTTAGACGGTTCACAATTTCGCTAGCTGAGCGAAATTAAGGTCAACGAATTAACATCGGCTTGAATAATAAAATACAAGCTAAACTTGGCCATGATCTTATTTCAATTAACATCTGTTTGACCGTAAGGCTAGCTAGATCGGAGCAGAGCCCTTGCAGGTTCTGAACTCCTGGTAATAGGACGAAACACCCTCATCTGAATGATAGTCAAATGAGAACAGGGGGGTTATTATGACATGAATATGCAGTTCTTTTTACGGTGAGCGTAAAGGACGGAGCTATAGCCAATACATACATCGGTCCTTTTCTCTCAGCGTAAAATGAATTGCACAGATACGTCATAATACCCCACAGCTTGATGAACTGAATTTCTTTAAGGAGACTTGTTTGCAGTGGTTCAGTCATCAGCAGGGGTCGGATTTTTCATCGCATGGTGAGATGAAAGAAAACTGTGGAGTCGATATTAAAGCTAAATTTTAATTAATATTCATACTCATACTCACCAATTTTCTTAGTCCCGTAATACTTTTGTCCCTTGTGCAGGTTGACAGATCGAAAATGTTAATCGAAAATTAATCTTACTGAATGTAATTAAAATTATTTGTGTAGTATGATTTGGGAAGTGTTAAGCCTTTTGCTTGGTAAAGGGTTACATTTACCCTGTAACTATATCAAATTAGTTAATCTTTTGTTTGGTTCAGACTACTTTGTTGCGGTAAACGTAATGCTAGGTACTAGCTGCTTTATCATAAATCATAACGCAGAACGATCTTTTTCAAGTCACAAGTGGATTTTCAACCAATATAGAACCAGTTTTAGCCCAGAAAATATGGAAAAAGTTACCATTATTTACTCGTTTTACAATTGTGATTTTGAAATGGACAATGCACATGCCATACCTTGTCAAGATTTTGAGGCACTCATTCCTATATCTACAAGTTTTATGGATATTGGAAACTAGGAGCATATTATAAAAGTAATATTTTATTTTATTTTTATTAACGATATAATTTATTTCTACTCATATGACTTATTTTATTTATAATTTAATTTCGTTCTTAATTAAATGAATGAGTATGAATATGAATTAAAATTTAGCTTTAATATCGACTCCACAGTTTTCTTTCATCTCACCATGCGATGAAAAATCCGACCCCTGGTCATCAGTACCTAAGTGCTAGCGAGAAAGGTCTTTGGAAATCGTTGGGTATTGTAATTGTTGTGTGTTGGTATGATGACATTTTAGGTTAAGGTAAACCCCATGTAAAGGTTAACTTTTTAACGATGAATAAAGAATCTGTCATTGTCGCACTCACGTGTGATGTATCCATGTACAGTACCCCAACGAAAATGTTAAGCACTTTAGTGCACTTTCATATTAAACTTCAAACTGAACGTCAAATGAGAAGTATGACAATAGCAATGGCAGTCTTTATTGGGTGATTACATCGACAAGTGCTAGGTCGAAAAACTTGGACGACAAGCAGTCGAATACTCCATTTCAGTCTTTGTTGTAACCCAGTCGAAACGTCGCGGTAAATGTAATTTATTACGCAATTAAGTCTCGTTTCATAAACTAAGTATCACTGAAAAGTATGTATTATATGATGATGATGATCTTTCCGACCATTTCGGCCATAAAGACCACTTTGACTCCTAGTCAGTCGGGCGCTGGTGCACCCGGAGTATTATAAACAACAATTATAAAAGTATTATATATTATAGAAACACTCTCGTATAGAAATGCAATGTTATATCTAATGCTGTGACTACTTTTCATGTCTTGCTAGTCCAAGGAGGCTGAATTTTTATACGTAAGATATTATAATATCCTTAGGTACGGCAATAATACGTGAGCCGCAACCCAAAAGAACTTTCATACCATTCATGTTGCCGAAACGCAAATGCTGTGGATGTGTGGCGTCACACACCTCGATCGAATTCGCAAGGATTCCGTGTTAGAAAGCGACATAAAACCTTATGTCAACATGAAAATGACTCCTGGACGATGCTGATAGCCTGGTAGGTAGTGACCCTGTTACGAAGCTTGGATGAGCACGAGTACAGTGGGGTCATTATGAAATGAGCTGCATAGCTACGTCATAAATTCATAATAACCGCCCTGTGCTTTCTTACTATACTTCATTTAATTTAGAATGAGAAACCACGACAACATTATATTGCGGCTCGTGAACTGTAATCTCTTTACAATTTGTACTAGAGTAACAATTGACGACACGCAAATAAAGTGACATTAAAACAATTTTATTTTGCAGCTCCCAGACTATTGTACTATCAGACCATTGGAACCTTGACCCACCATAGAACTGTGTCACAGAGACGTTATGATTCAAGTCATAAGAAGTGTCAAACAAAATTGTTTTATAATGTCACTGTGACACCATTCTATGGTGGGTCAGGGTTCCATTGGACTGATAGTACTGTACTATTTACTTGGTAATGAATAGTTGACCAAACGCAGTATAATGTTATTGTGGTTTCTCATCCTGAAATAAATGAACTATAGCTATCGGCAATCTTCGTTTTTCTGGCACACGACAAATATACTGTCAGTTTCGAGTACAAGCGTGATGCGATACTCAGTCAAAAACTATTAAGAAACTGGAAGTATACTTTTTCCTGAGTTTTGGATGTCATCCATGTATTTCGACGAGCTTCTCTAAATAAGTATGTTTATCGTTATATAGTACCTATAGTACAACCCAACAGTCTGTTTCATCTAAGATGAGTCCTGTGACAGCCATATTTCGTACTTTCAATCACTTACTTTGCTCAAATACGCAAAGTAGGCAATTCGAGTTCCTGAATGGCGTCGCTAGGTGTGTACCAATGTAGTATTTATCTAAAGTAAAAGAAAGAAGTGTAATTAATACGTGTTTATAAGAGCTGTGACAGAACTCATCTTATATGAAAAAAAGCGTAGAGCTTGGTTAAGGACTCTGCTAGGTGAACTTGTGAAAAACAATAACATGCCAAAAGCAATAATGTTTTTACCAACTATACTAAAATAGAACACTTGATATTTATTTATACTATTTTTTTCATTTTAGCCTTATTTATTAAAAAAAAAGGTTTAGCCTATATAAGTAACACATCAGACTCGGATTAATTAAGTTACATTTACATTTTAAGTAACAAATCTTACCTACAAGAAAAAAAGTAAGAGTCATTAAGTGACTCCAGTATCTTATAGATCTCATCCATTAGCACAGAAAACTAAAAGAACTAACGTTTCACCTCACAAAAAAAACCATTAAAAAATACTTTTATTAAAACGCCAAACAATTCCGTGACTCCGTATCAAACTTGCGGCTGTCTGCATCGCCCTTAATTCAAACTATTTCCTCGTTCCATAGAACCCCGGAGTAGCATTTAGGACCGATATTACGTGAAACGTCGCGTGACGTGAATTAAATTAGACCTTCGTAGCCATTATAAAGTCCGAGTTGCGCTAACCGGTCCACGATCAATCAAATTTAGTACGTTGCGAGTGTAATTTGGAGTTTGAAACCGAGTGTTTGCAACGTTGATTCTGTATTATCCATTAAGGTTAATTTTGTTTAAGTGAAACTTTGTGCTTCCCATTTTTAAACAACCCGCCCTAGCTTCGGTTTAAGTATGTGAATTTTCTGTTACACTCGTGCATAATTCATCATTTATTATATCATCTACTAGCTGCTCCTGAGCCCACTTTGTTGAGTTTTTTTTTTATATCGCCTATGACACTCACAAAAAACGTAGTTTTCTATTGGTAAAAGAATTTTTAAAATTACTCTTACGTATGAAATCTAGAATTATATTAATGATTTTTAAGATTATTAGTAGAAGTTTTTTTTTTTTTTTGTATTTATACATATTTGCATGCTGGTGGCGCCAGCGAGAGCGCTGGACTTTTCTATGTTAAAAAAACCATTGAAACCGCTTCTCAAGTGAATAAATTTGATTTGATTTGATTTGAAAATAGGTTTTGTAGATCCAGAGATTACCTTTACAACGTCACAAACTTTATATCTTTATAATATTAAAAAGTTAGTATTATCTATGTATTGATGAAAGCCGCATTAAAATCCGTTGCGTAATTTAAACTATCTAAGCGTACGTACAGAACAGACGGCGAGAAGCGACTTTTTTATACTCGTACTGTGTAAACTACGCAACGGAGTTCAATGTAGTTTTCATTAAAAGATAGAGTGACTAAAGAAGGTTTTTACATAAAATAATTTCTGAATTATGATCGGGTTTTACAGAAAACTCACACAAGCCGAAGTGAAGAGAGGGCTGCATTGCTATTGCCTAACGCACTTGCAATCTCAATTCAATTGGCTTCAAAGTGAAATACTTAATTGTTTTCATTTTGTATGCAGACAAGCCTTCGATTTTCAAAATGAAAACAATTGCAATTGCGAGTCCGTTAAGCTGGTCGCTAGTCTATTTATAAAAGACTGATGACGTCTAAATGGGCTTCCACTTTACTCGAAGATACATTTCCTAGTGCTCATTTCCTATGTGTCTATTAGATATTAATCTTACCTAGAATGTTCTATCCTTTTTCTTTTGCCATCGCACGTCCCGAAAATCTCAGAATATCTGAGCACTAGATTGATCAGTTAGCGAATGGCTCTGACAGAAATAAGCTGGAATAGATATAACGATAAGTTATTTAAAGGAAACGATTATGAACTTAGTTCCTTATGTTTATCGTTCACATATCGTTCATTGAATACAAAATGGACACAATCAAAAATGAGTCAGTGTTGCATTTTAAAATTAGAAGCTGTTGGAATACAACTTTTAATGGAAGAGCAGGTAAAAAGGGAAAATAAAATGTTTTGATACATAAAAAACACTTGAGACTTAGTAACAAATATTCCCTGAAGTACTTATAAAAAACCGAGGTAGGTAAAAGTCGGGCTACTACCGCTAGCTTTTTTTTGTGAAGGTTTTCCAAGGAGGTTCATTAGAGAATCTCTTTGGATGGCATCGGTCTCGGCGTTGTGGCGTGATATTGTTACAACTCTATCAAATCCATGTTTTTTTCGCGATAAAATACAGACTACACTTTAATCTGTCAAATATAGTTCATTTGGCCCAAAAGTAACAAATAGTTTTGATGCTTTCGCAAGTTCTATTGGGCGTCGCTAGGGATACTCCTCATTTGTAGCGATGTCTCCCGCTGTCTGTGACGTCATTGTGGGGGGTAGAGGGGAGACCAAACATATATTTTTGTGCTGTCGTCAGGTGAATCTTGAATGATATAACTATCACTATTGTCACTACTGTTTAAACTTCACAAGATGAAAGCTCGAAAAATTACACGATTTTGGAAGCGCTATTTTACTGTAATACACGCTGGGGTACACTAGGAAGACTTTCACCGAATCCGCGTCAATAATGTAAGGATATTTTTCATCCCTGCCATTATTGATGTATTGTTAAACGCTCCCCGCGTGGTTGCCGGGTTAAAATAGTGCCACTCCATGTGCTCCCGTGGATGTTGTAAGAGACGACTAAAGGAATAAATGCTGTGTAACATTGTACTGTTAGGCGATGGGCTTGCAACCTGTCACTAATACACTGGTAAACATCTTAGCCTAATTGTGCAAAATGTGGTTACAGAATTACTAACAAGTTTTTAGAGTTGTTAGTAATTCTGTAGCTCTGCCTACCTCACTGGGAATAAACGCGTGAGCTGTACATACATACATACATAAGTTCACGCCTTTATTCCCAGAGTGGGGTAGGCAGAGCTACAGAATTTCCAACCGCTATAAAAACGTTTTGATAATTCTGTAACCACATTTTGCACACTTAGGCGAAGATGTTTACCACTGTATTAATGACAGCCTATATTAGTACCTTAGTCGGCTTTTACGACATCCACGGGAAGACTTAGACGCGTGGCTGTATGTATGTATTTTTCATCCCCGCCATTATTGATGTATTGTTAAACGTCCGTAAACACAAGGGGCGTGTATCTTAAGACGAAAGCCACATTAATGAGCTATAATTACCCACTTATAAAAATTAGGTCATTGGAACCACGATATTACGGCCGACGCAAGCGGCACGGTTGGACGATCAAAGCAATCCGCCGGCTCAGAAAGTTTAGCGCTTTCACGGCGCGGCGGTAGATTATGCATGAACTCTTGCATAACTTGGTCTGGGCTGCGTGTATGGTTAGTTTGGTTGATTGAAACGTCTTTAGGAAGGTTTAGGTTACTGTTTGAGCTAGGATAGGCAAGGGTATCTGCTGGCAACTCGACTTATAATGGAGCGTTGTTGAAACTGTGAAAGAAAAGTTCAATTCAAAACATAGTGTTCATTGCATGCAAAACGGACACAATCCAAAATGAGTCAGTGTTGCATTTTAAAATTAGAAGCGGTTGGAATTCGATTTTTAATTAAAAGCAAATTATTTTAGATTGTGTCTGTTTTGTATTCAAAGAGCGATAATACAACGCTAGCGAAAATTACACTTGTGTTCAAATGAAAAGTAAACGGACCCCAAAAAAAATAAAAATAGAATTTAACACATACGATTATAATCATGATTTTTAATAGCTATTCAATAACAAAATACGGTAATAACAATACGGTGTAAAGCAAAAAAAAATACCCTTCCTTGTACCCAGGGGAGGTGTCCTTAAAAAATGTGTACTTTTTTATCATTGATGTACGTGATCAAAATTTCAGTTTCTTAACTTTCATAGTTTGCTGAGAAAACGTGAGTGTGATATACAGACAGACAGACAGACCGACAGAAACTATAAGGGTTCCTAGTTTGACTTCGGCACCTAAATTCACAACAGACGAAGAAAACTACTCGCTATAAACTATACCTACTTTTATAAAATAGTCTAAGTATCAAGGTTGTGCAAAATCCTCATTCAACAACTATCGATGCATCAAGACTATTAAATCGATTTTACGTCATTGATCTATAATCATTATGTAACACGCACTGAAACGCCAAACCGAGCATAACGCCAACCAAATAGGCTCCGGTATCACCCAAATTAATATGAAACACGGATCACATTACAGTTTTGATGCAGTTTTGCTAGTTAATTACCACAAGAGCTAGCATTAAATACGGCTACGGAATAGGAGCGAACATGAAATATCGTGATTAGTAATTCAAACTTTGCCTGTTTGCAGATTATTAAGTAACTACCGTTTTCATTTCAACGTAAATTAGAGTTTGCAGCTCAAAGGGAATTATTTTAACCAGTGTATAAATGGGCTGTCCCTCGAAATCCCTAACGTTTGTCCTAGTACATCGTTTCTCAGAATTTTCATTTGCCCTAAGCTGGTTTTCAGGTGAGCCAGGCAACTTTTCAAGTATTACAATTATATCTGCAGTTCGGTTAGTTTATGATTGTATTTTAACGTTAAAGGTTCGAGCGCAAAATAGCTTTCGTATAAACGAAAATTCGGACAAGAACCGTATGTAAATATGTATAGTCTAGATGGTGGTAAAAGGACCCTATAGGCCGTATCACTACACCGAGTCTACAAGATGCTTAACGTTTACGTTAACGATTGTCGAAAACTTTCGAAATGTATGGCATTGACGTAAGCGCTCAATGCGATCATCCGGCAGTTTACGTCAATCCTAAACATTTTGTATAACGACAACGCTCTCGCAAAACATCTTGTCTATTAGCTTCTCTCTCTACACTCGGCGATTACAGACGATACATGACGTGTAGAAGGCACACTCGGCTATATTCGCCGATCATCGTCTGTGATCGCCTGCGACCCGTGATTTGTCGGTTTTTAGGGCAAGCATTGAGCTGCTCACAGTATCGCCGATCATACCTTCCCCGGTGGACAATTGATGAAAAATAAATTGTATTTTATAGTTAATAGCGACCCGCCCTCGCTTCGCTTCGGTTTATGTGGTAACACCCGTTAATAAAACAAAGTTTATTATACATGAAAACCTTTCTCTTGAATCACTCTATCTATTAAAAAAAACCGCATCAAAATCCGTTGCGTAGTTTTAAAGATCTAAGCATACATAGGGACAGACAGCGGGAAGCGACTTTGTTTTATAATATGTAGTGATGTATCTACATACATTGTTTTATTATGGTACCCTGTGAATCCAATACACTGTATCTGCAGATACAGTGTTTTGAATTAACAACGTCCATTCGATTAATTTTTGCCTATTACATAATCCTGCATTCATACATTTTGGTACTTGTTAAAGAAATATTGAGATATCGCAATGTAAAATACACTGTATGTAATAAAAACGGAAGTCCTAAAACAGCAAAACACGGCAATTGAAGATGCAGTGTGTTTCCAAAATAATGCTCGCACGTTTCGAGATACAGTGTTTTGTCAAATCGAAGTATCAAGGCCTCGAGCAATGCGGGCGGGCCAATCTCGATCGTTATTGGTCGATTCAAAGTAGGTACTCCACAAAGTAACCACATTGTTTTGTTTTTATGAAATGACAGCATTTTATGAAAATCTCGCTGTGTCATCTGATCCGAACCTTGATGAATACACTGAAGATCGAAATAATTAATCTTTTAAGTGAATTTTACGTAATTTTTTTCTATTTTATTTTATAACTCATTTTTATTTTCCTGTTTTCTAAAGTATATTTAGGTAGGTAAGCTATTGGCTGTGACACTATCTACCTATTAGTGAGACTAATCTTAAAAAAAGAGTTAATTTTGTTTAAAGTAATGTTGAGTTTTCAACTGATTTTTAAGTTCCTTTATTTTCTAAATTATATTTAGGTAGGTAAGCTATTGGCTGTTACACTATCTACCTACTAGTGAGACTAATCTAAAAAAAAGAGTTAATTTTGTTTAAAATAATGTTAAGTTTTCAACTGATTTTTAATTTCCTTTATTTTCTAAATTATATTTAGGTAGGTAAGCTATTTTGGCTGTTACACTATCTACCTAATAGTGAGACTAATCTAAAAAAAGATTAAATTTTGTTTAAAATAATGTAAATCATTCAACAGATTTTTAAGTTCCTTTATTTTCTCAAGTATATTTAGGTAAGTAAGCTATTGGCTGTGACACTATCTACCTACTAGTGAGACTAATCTCAAAAAAAGAGTTAATTTTGTTTAAAATAATGTTAAGTTTTCAACTGACTTTTAAGTTCCTTTATTTTCTAAAGTATATTTAGGTAGGTAAGCTATTGGCTGTGACACTATCTACCTACTTGTGAGAGTAATCATAAAAAAAAAGTTAATTTGGTATAAAATAATTTTAAGTTTTTAACTGAGTTCTAAGTTCCTAGTGATTACCTAGCTGTTTAAAACTTTAAGACTGATTTTGTTATAATAGCAGTTAAAATATTAAGTGTTTATTTTCATTAATGAATGAGTGTGCTTAGGGAGTCATAATCACTACATAGTATAAAACAAAGTCGCTTCCCGCTGTCTGTCCCTATGTATGCTTAGATCTTTAAAACTACGCAACGGATTTTGATGCGGTTTTTTTAGTAAATAGAGTGATTCAAGAGGAAGGTTTTTATGTATAATAAATTGTTGTTTTATGTACGTGTTTTATAGAAAACTCAAATAAACCGAAGCGAAGCGAGGGCGGGTCGCTAGTAATATAAATAAAGTGATTACTAATTTTACTTACACATGACTAAACAAACATTTGCAAATGTCAGTATTTCATATTATTATCAATGTATTTTTTTAGGTTCCGATACATTTCAGATTATTTCGTCAAAACAAAATCATAAATTTCTTAGATACATTGTTATATCTAATTTCATTTTGGTGGTAGCCCCTCATTTAACATGGCAATACACTGTAACTCTAAAATACAGTGTATTGCCCTAACAATATCTTGCTTTGGCTCCTAACGATTATTGCGGCAATACAAGTTATCTACATTAAATCGTTGTATTTACGGAAATACATTATTTAAACCACTGCGCTTGAATGCCTCATAAATTATCTTTATATTGATACCAAACACTTAATACTTTGTAAAGAAAACTTAGGAGTAATCTTCAGAAAACCAAAAAAAACGTTTTTGCTCGTTTTCTCAAAACATGTCTTTTGTAGTTACAGTGTATTGGATTCACAGGGTACTATGTTTAAACCTCAAACACCACGATCTTCTTTTCCTACATACATACATAAGCTAATAAGCCTTTATTCCCAGAGTGGGGTAGGCAGAGCTACATAATTAGTAACAACTCTAAAAACTCGTTAATAATTCTGTAACCACATTGTGCACAATTAGGCTAAGATGTTTACCAGTGTATTAGTGACAGGTTGCAAGCCCATCGCATAACAGTACTATACAGCCTTTATTCCTAAAGTTGTCTTTTACGAAATCCACGGGAGGACCAATAAAGCAGCAACACACACGTCCATCTTATACGCTTGCCGTTCAACAAACTACTACGAGCGATCGTGTGGAAGCTCGCACGATGATCGTGCCGATTATAGACGATCAGACCATCAACGATTATCGCTGATAGTGTTGACGAGCCATAAGGCCACAGTTTTTTTTATCTGCTTACTACTACTATTGTACTTTAATGTTAACATTAAAGTATTAAATGCCATTAAAGTATCGGTGACCTACACTGTAATGTGAATATTAAGACGCAGGTAAATTAAGATACAGATTTCAAACATACTGTAGAAAACTTATGACATGCATGTAGATAAAGTTATGTAAGCGCTGTACGAATAATCAGGCATTAAAACACTCGTCTGATCTTATATTATGAAGCTCGCCTTACGGCTCGTTCCATAAAACCACACACGTGTATTAATGCCTCTCATTATAAATTCACATAATAACTATTACGTCCTTACATCCTTCACGTTCTTTACTATAAATTCTATTACTGCAAAAAGCATTTCTAATTTAACCCATGGACTGTTTCAAGTCCCAACCAACTTCATAAACGAAATGTCTCGAACGTAACACTTTCAATTAAGTAGTTTAGGCCGTCATTAAGTTCTTGAAGTAGTAAAGTAATTAAGTTTTATCGTAGGGTTTTACTGCAAACGCCCTTGTGAGGCCAAATTTACCATAGTGTGATATTTAAGGTCGTAAATTTATTTATTGGCGTAACCCGATTTCTTGTTGAAGCAACTTAGTAAAAGATTTCTGCTACGAAAATAACCTTATGACGTAAATCCATAGATATTTACATCAAAAATCTCCAAATAGGTATCAAAAATATCACGAAACGAGCTATGTTTTGTGAATGTATAATAAATTAATCCTGTTCTTGAAATCGGCTCTAAGGATTTCGATGAAATCTGCAATATATGGGTGAGCGCCGAAAACTCGATTTGTCAAGATGTGATCTTCCTGAAAATTTGTTTCACATAATTACAAATTTATTCTGTTTGTTTGTTACCCTTTACAGCTAAACTGAGTAATAGCTTTAAATTAAATTTTGTTTGTAGGTACTCTCCAAAATCGGACAGTTTCCGATGCAATATTGAAGAATGACTTCTATGCGAGCAGAGTTGTGGGAAAACAGACAGGGAGACGCTACTTTTACATTTATTATATTAGTATGTAAGTCCAGATGGATTACACCTCTCCTATACGCGGGTGCTTTTGGACCCATATCTACATTACCTACATAAACCCTTGCGGTATATGTACGAAGACGTTCATTTAGACAGGTGACATAATAATATCACTACATAGTATAAAACAAAGTCGCTTCTCGCTGTCTGTCTTAAATATGTATGCTTAGATCTTTAAAACAACGCAACGGATTTTGATGCGGGTTTTTTTAATAGATAGAGTGATTCAAGAGGAAGGTTTATATGTATAATAGATTCTGGTTTATGTACGGGTGTTACAGAAAACTCACATAAACAGAAGCGAAGCGAGGGCGGGTCGCTAGTTTATGTTAAAAAACTTTACAATAATATGTTACTGGTATAACGTATTTTTTAAAATACTTTTAACATACTATAAACATAGCCATTATTCAGAAACTTCATAGTGCAAGGTGTCAGGATTGACTTTTTAAGATAGATAGAAAGATTTTATTTGACCTTGACCTTATTTGATGATTTGATCAAATACATACAATTTTCATATTTAGTGGAAAAGAACAATATCAAACGAACTTACAAACTAGATACAATCTCAATATAGGATGTGTGCGTCGCAGCAGTACAGTCAAGGACTTTAATACTTAAGCCACTATGGAACCCTGTCGCATAACGTTGATCATTCATTTTAGCGTAATTCCTTTCATATGGTTTGACGCTGTCATTATGACAGGGTTCCATAGTGGCTTAACAATTAAAGTCCTTGACTGTACCTACAAAAAGGTCATGGCTCAGCGTATAGTATTACTCTAGTGAGCAAATACTGGTATTCTGCCACAACCCCGGGATAAGATAAAGCCATTATGTTGCAAAGAAAGGAATAAGTCATAAATATAAGTAATCGTATCCAAAAAGATGCAAATATATATCTACCTTGTAAGCCCTTAAATGAAACGAGTTTCTCAAGATACACTATATTTATCTATTTTATTTACTAAAAAAAAATGTTACAATATAACAATAGAAATTTGTCCCATAAAACTGTTAACACAGTTTGACTGCGGGATCATTGAAATTTTGTATTGGTTGACGTAAATTGGATAAGAGATACGAAAATAGATAAAAAACTAAACTTGCAGTAACAATAACAAGTTCATCAATGTTTTAACTTAGATATTAGCAGCAAACTGTTACCGTATCAGTTACAATAACGAGCTTCTAGTGGAGAACAGGCTCGCGAGCCGCGTACATATCTCAACGTTACGTGCAACAGTTATAGTAACGGCTCGCTAGTGAGAAATGTTGCGAGTTTGAATTTGTTTGAGTTTTAGGCTCTTATAGAATCAAGATGGTATTCACTACAACCACCATCTTGTTAGAAGTATACATTATTTCTTAATGTAATAGTAGGTATACCTTATGAAGACTGGTGGGACTTCCCAATCGGCTATACCTGAAAACAACAAAAAAGTTATATGAATATTATTTAAAAGTTTGCCCGTGTGGTAGCCGGATTAGAATAGTGCCACTCCGTATCTTTCCGTGGATGTCGTAAAAGCCGACTAAGGTAATAAAGGCGTGTAGTACCTGTTAGGCGATGGGCTTGCAACCTGTCACTAATACACTGGTAAACATCTTCGCCTAAGTGTGCAAAATGTGGTTACAGAATTATCAAAAAGTTTTTATAGTTGTTGGAAATTCTGTAGCTCTACCTACCCCACTCTGGGAATAAAGGCGTGAGTTTATGTATGTATTTAAAAGTTAAATATTAAATTCCAACAAAATTCTGTGACTAACTGACTGACAGACAACCCAATACTACTGGGGGTTCCTAGGTACCCTTCTCTTTGTAAAGTCAGCATCAAAAGCGGAATAACATGCTTAAAATGATCTAGACACGACGCGCTGGCCTAGTTGGTAGTGACCCTGCCTACGAAGCTAGCGGTCCTGGGTTCAAATCCCGGTAAGGGCAGATATTTGTATGATGAGCGAGAATATTTGTTCCTGAGTCATGGATGTTTTCTATATATTTCTCTATATCAGTATTTATATCGTTGTCTAGTACCCATAATACAAGCCTTGAGCTTAGTTTGGGTCAATTGGTGTGACATTGTCCCCTGATGTTTATTTATTATTATTTAAAATTATTATTATTGTCTTGACAATAGAGTTGAGTGCTGATCATTTTGAGCATAAAGTATCTAAATGTAAAATATCATTGTCTTGGTATAGATTTTCTTCTCGTATGATATCTATCATTCACAGGACCTGAGTGAAACCGGATTGCGTCGTGTCTGCGATGGCGGCCGACCGGGCGGTCCCTTGACGCACCTGAATTTTTGACAAGAATCCGCAGGCATTATTCATTTCACCTTCGCAAGGGATTTTTAAGAGTTTTGTTGTATTCTTGGAATACGTATTTTGGTTTGATGTCGTACAGAGGTTAAAAGCTATAAAATATGTGGTAGAAAAACATGACGTATTTTTCATTTTTGTTGAATACTGATATGGCATTGAATAAATGATAAAAAGTATCTTAAATTTTGACCAGAGTGATAATCTACCTGTGATGTTTTATGACAGAGCTATAGCAGTTATAAAGCTCTGTCTTTTTCTCTCAGCTTAAACAGAACTTACTATTTCATAGGGTAGTTTCACTAACTTATAGAACTAACTTTCTTTAAACATAAAGCCGGACAAGAGCATACCGGACGATGCTTAGTGCACGATACTGTAATCGCCGATCATCGTCTATGATCGCCGATGTTCTGCGACCCGTCTTTTGTCGATTAATCAGGCACACATCAAAAGGAATCGCCGCGTTGTTCGTTGAGCTGCCCATTCGCCGATCATTGATTCCCCGGTGGATAATTAATTAAAAATTAACTTGTATTATATAGTCATTTTATCTACTTCGTTTTATTATGATGAATGCTCAAGCACTACCATTTTATTTTCCTTCATTAATTAGATAATAAAGCATCAACACAATCCACGTCCATCTTGTACGCTTGCCGTTCGAAAACTACTACTGAGCTCAATATGAGCACAAACTGCGAATCAATAAGAGTAACACAGTAGCTATAACGTAAAAAAAACTTTGGTATAGTGATTTATAATAAAAAACCAAATAGCTTAAAGTCACTTTCAATTACAATATTTAGGAAAACCCTTACCGAACTACTGTTACGGAAATGTATTACACTGTTACAGAATTCTTAAGTGACTATAGTTAATTTTTAAAATAGATTTTTTTATGAATGTAAGCTTTGACATAAACAGATAATAGCCCAATCACCATCTACCCGAAAACTAAATTATTCATGCCGTAGTAACTAAGTAGTTAACCATCGAATTATTAATGCATACATGCTTGCATATAACTAGGTTTAAATTTTGTATTTGCTGCATAAGCGACGTTAGATTTGTACACCTAAGGGTAAAAAATAGTGATACGATATTATTTTTAAACAATCTGTAATTTTTATCTATGTTTTGACAAATAAATTAATTTGAATTTTGAAACAAAAGTTGACTACGGGCGATAGTGTGAATCAGACCATAGACAATCATCACCGATAGTGTAAAAGGCCCTTAAGGGTTCCTTGTTGACTACGGAATCCTAAAAACCGCGTCTGAATTGATCTATATACACAGATATAACGAATTAGTTTGTGATTGGAATAGGTGTCAACTCATATGCACTTTGACGTAAGCATTATGTTAAAACTGTCACCTCTACACACGAACAGTTATATACATAACACCCTCATTTAATTTGCGCTAGTGGTTAAAAGCCGCAGCTTGTGTCTTTTGAATCGGACTTTTCTATTCACGCGTAATAATTCATAGTTCGTGGATGAAAGGATTACGCAAAGAGGCCAAAGTTTGATCTCCAGATTCAACCTTAATACACGTATGTGGGGATCAGAGGTCAAAGAGTCATGTTTGATGATTTAGTACATTGACCTTTACGTATTAAAATCGACAACATATAATAGGAATCCCTTTGGAACGCATAACTTTTTTACGCATAATATATATTTGCATAAAATATTTTCGCATAACATCCTTTTAGGTTGACATTGCAGAATTTAATCAAGGTCAATTGTGTAGATTATGTTAATTAAGGGTACATTAGTTTTTTATTATCATTAAAATAAAACCGTTTCTATTGAAAATACCGTTTTCGTGTGTGTGTGTGTGTGTGTGTGTGTGTGTGTGTGTGTGTGTGTGTGTGTGTGTGTGTGTGTGTGTGTGTGTGTGCGTATGTGCGTGTGTGTGTGTGTGCGTACGTGCGTGTGTGTGTGTGTGTGGGTGTTTATTAGCCAGTCGGTTACAATTCTTTTGCAATTGAATTTATTTGTTAAATGTATATTGACGATATTATGCAAAGTTTTCCGAGTAGTAGGTAGGCCCTGTGCATATTTCTAAATATACTGAACCTCTTAATTTTAGCTTCAAACCAGACCCCTTATCGAGCCCCTTGGCACTGAATGCTTTAATAATGTATTAACCAGCTCATCTGCCATTCACCATATCAGATAGTTTACAATGAAGTGACCACAACGTGGCTACATAACGCCGCAATAGCTGTATTACGATACCACGATGCGCTATTATAACACCATAATAAAGCTCAGTTTACAGGGGTTTAGTTACTTAATCACAAGTAGTTGGAGAGGTAATGAGTAGGTAAGTAATGTGACTGTTAAATGTTTAGGGACACGTATGTTAAAAAATGATGTGTCAATGTACATTTTGGACTGAATCTGCTGAAGATAATTTTTAACTGGAGATAATTTCTAAGCATGATTTATTTTTTAATCAGTACAGTAAGTATATCCTAAGACATGGATACAATTGATGTTATCACTTTTTGATGGTTTTTAAATTTATTAGACAGGTAGTGTTATTTAAAAAAAAACATAACTTATTAGTTTTAATGAATATTAAAAGCTAATAAGGTAAATTTAGAAAAATACAGAAATGTTACAAGTTTTTGATGTCTAGTAATAACTAAACTAGCGTCTAAGTTAGGTATCAGTACTAAACAGCAAGTACTAACAACGTGTAAACCCGCGTAACGTACGAAAATACAAATTCCGCTTGTGACGTTTGTGGCAGAACGGCACACCTTTTGCACATTTGCGTGTCCAATTAAAACTGACCGCTAATTAAAAATAGACCACGAATTTAAAAAACGAACCGGGTGATGCGAATCCAAACGGATTAAGTGCTTTGGTTACGCTTGTGTTATTCAATTTGATTTGTTTTTTTAATTTTTCAGGTTAAAATATTTGTGGGTAACAAAACTTTCTCACCCAAAAGTCAATGGTATTTGCACATAAATAAATAAATTTTGAACCTTTTATCCTATGTTTGACGTTACATGTACATATTTTAGTTACTGAAATACAAAAAGAACAAGCCTAGTTACTTAAAAAAAATGACAAATGAATCTCAAAGTGTACTTACCCAGTACCCACTGAGTTACAGATATAAATCTTAACATAACAAAAAAAACTTCACCACTATAATGTCCTTCGCACACAAATAAGTACAACATTACATAGTTCCTAACTTTACATTTGCGGCATTTCAATAAAATACTAAAGTAACTAGACCAGTTATTTCCGACTACCCCTAAACTAGTTTATTTCAAGGCATTCATTATTTTATTTACAGTTTCGATGTGACCGGTTGGAATTGTAGTTTCATGATATTGTTTTTTTGATCAACCGTCATTACTGTAAAATTAATAATCAATCAGAATCTATCAAAACGTTCACAATACGATAACAGGACAAAAACGATATGGGTTTGACCAATCAGAATCACGGTCCTGGGCCTCTATTCCCGGATCCGATTGACTGCCATACGTATCGTTGGTCATAATGTATTGTTAGTCATCTTTTTCTTGTCATAACTTCTTTCAGGCTGAAGTAAGTAACAGTTATTAAAAAACGTTTATCGTGTAGATTCGATAGGTTAGGTTAGGTTAGTCTTATAAAAATCCTGAAAAAATAACCGTGTTCGAATTGCGTTATGACTTGCGAAAATTATGACTTGAAACAGATTATGACTAAAAATAATTATGGCAGTCAATAGAGACCCCTCTATTCCACGCGGGAAAACCATATAGTTTCTGACGTGTTATCGTATTGTTTTAAACTCGGCTGCCATTACTGTGACGTAAATTAGAGCTGTCAAAACTTTGCCAATACGACAACAAATCAAAAGCAATATTGTCTTACGTTGTAGCCACGTGACATTTTGAAAATTGAACATTGTAACGCGTGTCAAAAACTAAGTTTCCTTGGTAACATCGAGATAGTGTGAAATCGTTTGAAACCCTTTCCAAGCCACTAATGTGTAAAGAAAACACCACGGAATTCGTGTGAAAATAAAACCTAGCACTCCGTTCTGAATCGATTCCCAGACCGAACGAAATAAAAGGCCAATCGAATTTCGCTTTGTTAGGCAAGGTCGCTTGTAATCTTCGTTCAACTATTTATACTTGTTCCGTAAATTGGTTCATTATTGATTTTGGGAGAAAGTGTGAGGTTTTGTGCCAAAGGGTAGAGTTTTACACTGGAGGGAAATAAAATGAGTCAGCATGGTTGATTAGCATTGGTACAGCATGTTATCGAACAGTAATCGATTACGGTAAGAGTTTTGTTGAAATGTTCCATTCATTTATTGAATTTTCTGTACATTGGGTATTTTAAAATAAATATTCTATTATAAAAGTAAAATAAAATACTAATAAAAAAAATAAACACGATAAAAAACCAAACCTACGTGCCGTTGACAGCGGGGCAGGGCTCAAAATACCGGTGGTTAGGGCTGCAGAGAGAGGAACCTCCTCACAATATATCGAGGAGTACTGCCTTCTGTATCTGGTCCTTGATCCAACCATCTAGCGAGAGTCTCTTGAGGTGTTGGTCGAGACTCTTCGCTATAAGACCGTTTGCCGAAACAACTATCGGGACAATGATCGTCGAGTCAACATTTTTGCGGGTGGTAGGACCTTGTGCAGGGTCCGTCCGGATCGCTACCACCGTCTTATCCATTAACCTACCGCCAAACAGCAGTGTTCGCATTGTTGTGTTCCGGCTTGGGGATAAGACAGCCGGTGAAATGACTAGCATAGAGGCATTCCATCTTAGCCTCAGGGTTGGCAACGCATTTGCAGTCTTAGGATTGCATTGCAGTCTTGTGTTTGCAGTTTCCACTTACCATCAGGTGGCCTGTGTGCTCGTTTGTCTACTCGATGCCATAAAAAAAACATCCCTTTATTATTATTAAGAGCCTAATGTGCCCCACTGGTATGCAAAGGTCTCCCCCCACTTTTTCCATGTTTTCCTGTTCTATATAGTCTCTGGCTAGTCTTTCAAAAATCGTATCGCTTTTGGTAAGGGAACACGCCATAACGCGCAGCCTCTACTTTTAAGCGCTCGGTTGTTTTATGCGATAAACGCTAAAGTTGAAGCAAATTATATTTTTTTAATTTGCTTGTTAATAATAATGGGCACTGGGTAACGTTTGTGGCCACGTATGATTTTCTTACAATGGTTTAGATACACAAACCCGATACAATTGAATACGTTAGCTATTAGAGCGGATACATTAAAGATTGAAGTAGTCGTTTTTGGTACTAAAAGTACGTCCAGGGGCCTATTGCATAATAAAGTATACGTAATAATCCAAACAAAAACACAAATATCTTAAGTTTGTACTTTATTATGCAATCGGCCCAAGACAGAAATATTTAAATATGTCGGCTCCAATGCATTTAAGAGTCCAACATTACATAATGAAATATATATATTTTAAATAGACATATCATAATTTCCACTAACCTTAAACATAAACCACTTTGAAGTAGACATAAGAATACTCTTTGATACAAAACTAAGCTATTAAATTTATCAAATAAAAAGCCTCATTAATAAATTTCGCCTATTTATAAAACAGACCAGCTTATTTCATAATACCTGGCAATTTGCCTTGACGTAACATCACACAATAAAGTACCGGATTCAACAAGAGCATAAACGTGACACGGTACAAACCCATTTAGGTGAAATATCACCGTTTCAAATTCAGTGGACAGCTACCCTAAGGTCGCGTGAGAGGCCGCCATGATTGTGTTTCGTTTTGACAAATGACATCGCGATCGGATCTCGCTCGGATATTGCACGTAAACTAACGTACTAGACACGAAGTACTAAATACCAAATTTTGGAAGTGCTTTCCCATTCACTCTACAGTTATCGCGCGATTGAGGGAACAGGACAGGGTTATCATAGCGTTAGTGATCGGTTCGTAGATATCGGTGTGCAGTAAAGGTTGCAAAAGCCTTTAATGGTTGAGGGTCGTTAGGACGCTTATGATTGGTTCGTGGTTCTTTTTTCAAGCGTACTGATTGGCGGAAATGCTTTGTAGATAAAGACATATTTTTGATTATGAAACAGATTGATGATTGCGTGTTTAGTAATATTTTAAGGCTGCTTATTAAAATAAAGACTTAGGTGTTCCATAATCGATGTTAATTAACCACTGTAAGATCCTGATTAAATAAAGTTGTAAGTCACCGAAATATATTGAAAAGATAGTGCATCTCTATCCTTACAGACCAGTAAGAAAGGGATATTGGAATGACAAGCTAGTCGCGTCAACTTGTTCTAACTAAACTTCTTTACGTCTTTTTGTAATAACTGTCATCCACGAGTTTTAGACTCCCCGCCCGTATGCCTTTAGAAATACAGTGCCAAGTGGCTGAGTAATTAATGCAAAGGGGCTCCAATTATGCTCGTTCAAATAGGTATAAAAACCAGTTCAAACCAGTTATTATTGGCAAGGCAAAACTATTTGAATTCAGTTGGTGTCTCCTTTGACTTACCTCCACAAAGCCCAAGATCTAAATCCATTCCTATATACAACATTTGTGCAACTAGGTAGATACAAGTTTTTAGATATTAATATATATGCATTTGTTATTTGTTGTGTTTTATGCATTTGTTAGAAGAGTTACTTTATATTCGACAAGAATGCTCTGTATAATTTTACATGTTCAACTAGAATACATACACACATACATAAACTCTCACCTTCATTCCCAGAGAGGGGTAGGCAGAGTTACAGAATTACCAACAACTCTAAAAAGTTGATAATTCTATAACCATATTTTGCACTATTAGGCTAAGATGTTACCAGTGTATTAGTGACAGTACAAGGTGTGTGGAATACAGTTCACATTTAGTCAATACTTATGTTCACATTTGGCTATGAATTTTTAACAAAGGCTTTGTCACTTTAGTCAATAGGTACTGCGAAACCAGGTTTAGTATTAATCTTAAACTGCAAGTCATTCAAATGAGACATCTGTTAGTAACTTTAAAGTATGTATTAGGATGGGAAGATTTTCAATGCAATTCAATGTTTTATTTTATTTTAATAAAGATTATTTATTTTTTTTGAGATGTTTTTACAACCTTCCACAATTCCAATTCCCAGATCGCTACGCCGTAGCCCGTAGCAGCATTATGCCGCTACACGTAGCTAAAATCTGCTACGGACATTGCTTCCGCACTCTAAAAGGTTCCATTGATACATAGCCCGCATGCAAGGTAGCAATACATTGACTAGCGGTATTCTCGTTCGTATTTGGAAGCTATAGAAGCGACGCAATCTACTGCATGCGGGCTAAAATATCGTAACAGAAAACGTACAAATCAACGTGATTAGGCTGGACCTCTATTCAACACGGTATAACTTTTTTTTTTTAATAAAACCATACAAGCCTTTGACGTGTTATGGTATTGTTTTAACTCGGCCGCCATTATAGTCGCGTAGCCAGAGAAATAATACTTATGAGAATACTAAAAGATTGCATTTTGGCTGTGCGGGTAGACAAAGTGCATTGAGAGCTATTTAAAAAAATATAGTTTTACGGTTATGCTTTAGGTAATTAGTAATATTGAGTGTTATGCACAAAGCATTAAAGTCTAAAATGTTAAATAAAGAACTATTATATCAAAAAAAAATATATATGAAATATTTATACCTCTGTAGAACTATGAAAAAAAAAACTTTTGTTATTCTTACTACTTTATTGTTTGAATAAACAGTAATTTTGTGATTTCCGTAGTTCCACATTATATAATCACTCTAAAAAGTTTACAACATGACGTTAAGACAGTTCTCATAAGGATTATATATTAATATATTAACACTAACTAGTAAAACTTCTATTTTTTTTAAAATAAAACTTTTAAGTAGAATTCCGAAAGTTTTTTCATAAATGTTAATGTCCCACTACGGGACTATTATTGTCAAGTTAATAAGAGATATCAAAACGTTGACAATACGATAACATGTCGAAGGCAATACGGTTTTTTCCCAGTAGAATAGAGGTTCTGATTCGTAGTGACCTAGTGACCCTGCTAGCGGCCTGGAGTTTGATTTCCGGTAAGGGCAAATATTTGTGTGATTAACTTAACTATGGATCCTTTTTATGTCGTGTAACGATTAGCTTATGTATTTATGTACGTTTATTTTTGTCAAGTACCCATTGTATTCTAGGGCTTTTTGTGGGACTTGATTAATTTGTGTGAAATGGCCCCCTTTTGTTTTTATTTTCACTACCTTTTACCCACATATTAGTAGTTTATCGCTGTTTCCTTCAAAAATGTAGAATTTTCCGGTATAAAAAGTACCTATCTTGTCATTTCATGGGGTTTAAGCTATCTAGTCATAGTCATAATCATGTATTCAGGTACATTGCATTTTAAATTAGATAATTATACGATAAAATAATAATAATTGTACAATAAAATTAATAATCGCTACTTATTAAGGGTATTTACATTAACTCTACCTTTCAATTATACCCACATTAAAATCATTTAAAAATTAATTTAAAAAATCGTCTACAACTTTATACATTTATGATTATGACTTGCTTATTACTGTTTAATTAAAATAAATCACGCAAAACGCATCCTATCTCTATCACTGATATCTTTATCCAAATATCCGATTCCTAATCACGATCGATAGAATCTCTGGATACGATCGGTCAATTATTCGATAACGATCGCGTAAATGTGCGTAAGTACCTTTAGCGACCTTGTTTACATCGAGATGTTATGATGGATATTGAAAGGATCACGACGGGCCGTGATGCAGTGTTTTTGTTGGTCTGGTCATTGCGAAAACTAAGGTTAAGGTTGAATTCGACTAAATTGAACACGTTTTTCGACGTCGATAGCGAAGTTATACTAAAGTCGAATCACAACCAGACATGCCAAAATTAATATCCACTTTGCCACGTCAAGTTCTATTACACTTCAAAGTACAATTTCTATTATTAACAAGAATCACAAATGCTAGATAATATGAAAATGAACCTTCTTTGTTACTTATTTCGGTTAAAAAATAACAAACATTAACTAAATCAGCCAGCCAACCCCTATATTTCTCCCGTCGACTAGGCAATACACCTACTGGCCTATCAAGTGGAGAGTCGAGTGGTGTTATTCAACTAGAAGGCAAGTTCACTGGATCAAGGATCGAGTTAGACGATATTAATTTGACATTGTTTAAAATATGTAGATTACAAACAATTGCCAGTCGCTATCTACATCTACATACACTAATATTATAAAGAGGGAAAAATGTATTTTTGTATTTTTGTGTGTGTGTGTATGTTTGTAATGAGTAAAGTCAAACACTACTGTGCCGATTTCAAAAATTCTGCGTAGTTGCAGTCGCGCGCAACAGCTAGTTCTGTATATACATAAACACGTATAAATATAAGTTATCTGTTTTTGAAGGTCAACTACTCTCTTTTTTGGTATAAAGTGCATTCGGGTTTTTCGGGTATATAGAGCTTTGCTTGGCCGTCTATATTACTCGGCCGGCAACCCCCTACTTTTCGGCCTCTATAGTAATGTACTTTCATCATACAGCTGGTCAGAAATAACAAGTTGTTATAGAATATTTCCTAATATACCTGCTGTTTTTTAATATCTTGACCAGGGGCTCTTTCTATTCGAACTATACCTAATTGCTTTTGATTTTTTATCGTATCATTTTTATTTATTGTATTCAGAGATTGGTGACAATAAAGAGATATTTTGGTCTCTTTATGTCAATGCCCAAGTTAGCTATTTTTAATTCAATCTTCTTTTTTTTTATGGCATAGAGAAGACAAACGAGCACACAGGTCACCTGATGGTAAGTGGAAACTGTGACCCATAAACATTCGCATTCACAAGACTGCAGTACAATCCTAAGACTGCAAATGCGTTGCCTACCCTAAGGACTAAGATGGAATGCCTCTATGCTAGTGATTTCACCGGCTGTCTTATCCCCAAACCGGAACACAACAGTGCGAACAACAGTGTGTGTTGATATTTATATAAAACAAAAGTGTCTGGTTATTGCGTAAGATATACACCTCGTTTGTTAAAACCGCGCATCAAATCAGCCTCTATACATCCAACAAGGAACCATACATTATCTTTATTTAACACTAGATGACGCCCGCGACTTTGTGCTCGTAGAATTAGTTTCTCGCTCTCCCTATTTCTCCCCGTTGGGGGTCGATTTTCGAAAAATCCTTTCTTAGTGCACCCCTAGACGTCATAAAGAACGTACGTGCCAAATTGGGAATCTCTAGATCCAGCCATGGCCTCCCAACTAGAACAACGTATAATTATTACTTTAATAAACTCATAGATGGCGTTACAGGTATCGAGCGAAACATTTGAACCAGTAATCGTGAAGATTGAATGATTTTTACACCTTAATAAATTCAACGTATCTTAATTATATCAAAAACATCCTTCTCTACACAAAACCGGGGTAAATTTTATAAGTTTAGTAAATTCAATAAAAATTATATTTACTCCATCAATCTCATACACTACCTTGTGAGCTTTGAAGCTTGCTACGTCTTATTGGGTACATTCATAACTGTCAGTAGATGGCGCCATGGAATCAATCATTAATCAAGGCAGATCATCTGAATTATTAAAACACTACCACAATGTAATACGTAAGTTTATAGCGACTACATATTAATTTTTATAGTCATAAATTTTTTTGAAGTTTCATTTTTAAAGTCATCAATTTTCTTGAAGTCAATGCCATCTGGTGATATCTAATATGATACTAAAACTATTAGGTAGGCTGCCAGCGTCATAGCAGTGGTGCTCAGATACGGCATCTACTGGTCTAACTACGGAACTAAAATTGCCTACAGAATTGCCTACATTAGGACGGCACGCTTTTGCTCTATGAGATTGGGTATCTGTACTTGTATTATTTGATCTGTGATCCAGCGGTTTGTGTTGTGCGTTGATATATAAGTCAGTGAGTCAGATTTGCCTATTATATAATATAAATTAACAACATTAACCTTTATCGTAGGCTGTAGATTAAAATCTTTAGAATGCCACCAACCGCGTCACGTTGGCTAGTTCAATCAAGGGAACTGGGGTGTTATTCTTTCAAAAACAACAGACGGGCGGACGAACGAGCGAAATCGCAGCGGCGTATTTAGGTAGTCCCGTCAGAGCGAACAAAACACATTTTAGCGCGTGCGTTTTCAATTAAGCAGCCTTATACGTTCGATCCATCGGCAGAAACTATGCTGCTAAATTGAAAATGCACGCGCTAAAATATGTTTTGTTCCCACTGACGTGACTACTTAAACTCGCCCGACCGTCATTGTTCAGAGAATCACTACCCTGTGGGGCTAGACAAGTTGCCATCGTTCACGAACGCTAGCGTTAAGTGATCACTTTGGTTATCACCTGTCACTTGGCGCTGTGGTGACAGTGCTCGTGTTCTATTCGACCTGTCAAAAGTGCAACTTGTCTAGCCTTTGTATAAAAATAGTACCGCGTAACGACCGTAGTTGTCAAACCTATCACTAGCGCGAGTGATAGTGATCACTTTTCAGCGTGTCAGTTGTAACGAGTGATATATCACGTGACTTACGTCATTTCCATACATTTTTCAATGACAACACATGTCGCCGGTGATCACCTAACGTTAGCGTTGAACGAAGGCTACTTGTCTAGCCCCACTGGCCTTTTTTCCCACAAGAATACCACCACAGCGTACTCGTACGATATAAATCCGGGGTCCCTCGTATAGAGGATAAATGCTCGTGCTCGTCAGATCGATGGCCCTTTTTTCGGCTCCTTACGGTCAACTTGAGGAATTTATTTGATTTTCCCTAAGAGCCTCCTTATTACCGGGACGAGATAGTAAAGGTCCGTTAACTTGTCTCTTTACAAGAAACAAAACAATAGAGATTAGGTTGTAAGTTGTGGTTTACTTAGAGATTGACTTGGTGATGTATTGGGGGGACTTATAATAAACGGATTTTGGGCAATATGCGTGTCAAATAAAATATGTGACGTGACGTTTAACAAAAACGTGCATTGATATGGGTGTCTAAGCCAAGTTTTTTTTTACAAGTTTTTATTTAACTTGCAATGTATGTACGGGTTAGATCTTTGAAATTAAATTTGACCCACTTCCCGTTAACGGAATGGGCTGAAATTTGGACCACATGATGTAAACTCTACTCTCCTCATGATGTATCTAAGAGGTGATCTGATGATGGAGTTGGAAGATGGCGACAGGATCTTTGCTATTCTTAACACAGACCCACCGTCTGAGCAGATAAAGATTTTGCAAAAAAAGTACGCCGGCAGCAAAAGTTTGTATGACATGAAATTTTTGACAGAAATTTATTTCATCCAGTCATCCACAGAATGTTATAAAAAGACTAAATCTCAATTTTCATAATTAAAAATAACAATGAAGCCGAGACAGACACCAAAGGTTATTATTTATGGTATCTATTTGGTTACGACGAATTTTATTGCTTTAATAGCATTGGTGAGAATTTATTTCCCTTTATTTTACTTGGTGTGTCAAACCTGACGTTTCAACGATAAATTAGATATAGGTATGATCACTTATTCATGAAGTAGATTGTACAGCAATTGATTGAATATTCCGAATCACGATAATTCCTACGGGACACCTAAATCGGGTGAGCTGTGCCATATTATAACCTTTTTATTCATAAACGCCAAATAGGTAAAGTGTGCTTGAAATATACTGTTTATAAATAATGTTTTTGAGCATTAAATGACGACTTACTGAGTTTCCTGGTGTAATATAATTTGAAAGTAAAAGAAAAAGAAACAATGATCATTTAAGCACACTAAGCTGGATTACCGTTAAGAACTCTTAAGATGACTTCAATAATTTCAGCAAAAGACAGAATTTACGTTTTTTCTACGATGAGAAGGGCTTAATTTTGCCAATGCCAAACTCAATGATTCATTGAAACAAAAGAAATAATACAATATTATGCCATAGAAAAGTTAAGCTGATTATATTGAAAAGCTTACTTTGTAAAAGAAATTAATTATTTGTTAAAAATAAGCAAAATTGTATTTTAAATCGTTGACGTGATTTACTTTAATAAATTTTCCAACTGACAACTGATTGTACTTTTTATAAATTGCCATCTAAAACTAAAAGACAGTAAAAGCATCATAGACCATAATAGTTTTGTTAAGACAATATGGTTTTACCGAGCAAAAAAGAGCCCATGTTCTCGACTGGTTTTTAAAGCCTTTAAAGAAAGTGTTCCAGTATTTAAAAACAAAATCATTATTTCTGCAAAGAGATATTACTTTTCGATTTTTTTCCCATTCTTAATTTTACCCAAGTTAATTTTTCCCCGGTCGATTTTATCACCGTCGTTTTTGTTCTCGTTCGACTATATTTTGTCCCAGTCGCATTTGTTCCTATGAGTGGTTTGTAATTATTATATAAAAACAAACATGCAGTTTTCCATAGTGATATAATAAGAGAAGATTGACAGGTTGATTGGTATCGTAGCAACTAACTAGTATCCATTCGACACTTCCTCTCAAGCAACAATCCAGCTTCTCTAAATAAGTAACTCGCACATCATCAAGTACCTAAATGCCTAAACCAGACATGCATCTCTCAAACTTAATACGAGGTAATGCTTTAGTGAAAACATCAGCTAAATTGTCTTCAGATGAAACATATTCCAGCTGAATTAATTTTTCAATGATGCAATGACGAATAAAATTATATCGAATGTCGATATGTTTTGTTCGACGGTGGGCAACAGGGTTATTTGCTAATGTCATAGCACTTTGGTTATCAGCAAATAATTTGACGCCTTTCAATCCAATATTTCTATCTACACTGTGTACTAACTTCTGTAAGTATACAGCTTCCTTTGCTGCTTCAGATAAAGCGACGTATTCCGCTTCTGTAGAAGACAAAGCCACGCAATGTTGTTTTCTGCACTCCCACGACAATAAATTGTGACCAATCTTAAACACGTATCCTGAATAAGATTTTCTATCCTTTATGTCTCCTCCCCAGTCAGCGTCTGCGTAACCTGTAATGAAGTTATTACTACAATCACCTTTCGACTTTTGAAATGTTAGTCCTAAGTCACAAGTTCCTTTTAGGTAACGTAGAACACGCTTAGCTGCTTTCATGTGCGTAGATTTACAACATGAATTATATTGAGATAGAAAACTTACTGCCGCTGAAATATCAGGCCTCGTGTTGCAGGCTAAATAATTTAATCCACCTATTAGGGACTGGTATCGCAATTGGTCTTGGCGGTTCAACTCCTCACCATCCCCTTCTGCCAAAACTCTATGTAGATCCAGTTCCAGTGGGGTTTTCACTGGTTTACACTGATCCATATTGTGTAGCGTTAGAAGACTCTCAATAAACTTCCTCTGTCGCAAGGAAAACGAACCTTCAGAGTTTCGATCTAAACTCATCCCTAAACATTGTCGAGCTTCATTTAAATCCTTTATTTTAAAGTGTTTTCTCAAGCCATCCAACAACTCCTTTTTGTCGTTAAAATCCTCAAAAAATACTAAAAAATCATCGACATAGAGACAAATAAAAATGTTTCCTTTAAAATATAAACAATTATCAATGTCCGAACGTTGAAATGACATTGATAGAAGTACGTCATTAACTTTTTCGTTCCAAGAGCGACTAGCTTGTTTAAGGCCATATATTGCCTTTTGCAATAAACAAACTTTCTCTTTCGAATCTCCTTCGACGAACCCTTCTGGTTGTTGCATGTAAACTTTTTCACGCAAGTCTCCGTTTAAAAAAGCTGTGTTTACATCGATGTGATGCACATGTAAATCCTTTTCTACAGCCAAAGCTAATAAAAATCGTAGAGTCGACCTTTTTACCACAGGAGAAAATGTCTCAAAATAATCAACACCATATGACTGGGTAAAACCTTTTGCGACAAGCCGTGCTTTAAAGGTTTTATTACCATCAGCATCATATTTAAATTTATAGATCCATTTGTTCCCAACTACTTTTGCTCCAGGCGGTTTTTCCACTACTTTCCAAACGTTGTGTTCTTTCATGGACTCCAGTTCCAGTCTCATTGCCTTTTGCCATTCATGACAGTCAGGTCTAGATAAAGCCTTTTTGTACGTCCGCGGTTCTTCCTCTATTTTGCAGGTACTGTTGTAACAAAATAAACCACCACAATTTTCACGTAACTTATTTCTTAATGGATATCTAGGACCCACTTCATGATCAATATGCTGAGCAGAACTGCTTTCTCCATCATTTATATCAATGTCAGGTTCCTTAGAACATTGATTTAATTCTCCTTGATCACTCTCATCTTCAGTATCTCCGCAAGAAGTTGTATCAGCTGCATCTGATCTCTCTATAGCGTCTTCAAAACAATCTTCTGCTACTGGTACTTTATTTGAAGAGTGCCATATAACAGCATCCTCAGGTTTTATAACAGCCTCCGTAGAAGTACTTATCTTCACAGTAGAGCTTGTTTCTGAGCTCACGTCAGAATCTTCAGTAAAGATAACATCTCGTCCTGTGATGATATTTCGAGGATTGCTCAGATCTGCAAAGCGATATCCCTTTGTTTCTTCACAATAACCAATGAAAAGATATTCCTTCGCTTTTGCGTCCCATTTCTTTCTTTTCTCCTTAGGAACATGAACATATGCAATTGAACCAAAAATTCTCAAATGATCCAGATTTTGCGATTTCCCTGTCCAAATTTCTTCCGGAATATTCCCGTTGTTTGCGTTATGAGGCAACCTGTTCTTGACGTACACCGCTGTATTACAAGCTTCCGCCCAAAACTTCTGATTTAAACCTTTATCGAATAGCATGGTTCGTGCCATCTCTGCTATGGTTCGCATTGCTCTCTCTGCCACGCCATTTTGTTCCGGTGTGTAGGGAACTGTTAACTGTCGCTTTATTCCCTTGCTAGAAAGAAACGCATCAAAATTTTTATTTACAAACTCTGTACCATTGTCCGTTCGCAGGCACTTAACTGTTAAGCCTGTCTCATTCTCCACATGTGTCACAAAATTTTTAAAACAACTTATCGTTTCCGATTTTTCTTTGAGAAAGTAAACAAATAATTTCCTCGTAAAATCATCGACTATGACGAACATGTAATGAGCTCCCCCATACGAACGTACTGACATTGGACCACAAAGATCAGCGTGTAACAAGCCGAGTCTTTCTGTAGCTCTCCGTGCTTCACCTACCGGAAAAGGTAATCTATGTGCCTTACCCTTTATACAAGCGACACAAGGTTCCATTACCCTTTTCTTCCCTAATTCGATGTTAGGAAGCTTGCGTAAATCATTCAAATTTACATGCCCAAGCCGCCGATGCCAAAGTGACAACGAGTCCTCTACTTGTACAGTAGCTAGAGCCCCTTCTATAATCGGAAAACAATCATCCAATGCATAGATACCTGAGACCTCACTAGCAGTAACCACAAGTTTACTCGTAATTTGGCCTATCGAATGATGAAACATCTTACAACCTTCAGAATCAAATATCACTTTCCACCCATTCTGTACCAATTTAGATATGGACAAAAGATTAACTTTCAAATCAGGCACAAAAGAACAATCTTTTATAGGTAACAAAACTCCTTTCAAACTTACAATAATGTCACCCTTGCCTATGGCCGATATCTTGTCATCATTCGCACACGTCACAACATTCTTATCAGTAACCTTAAAGTCTGTAAACCAGTGTTTTTGAAAACTCATGTGATTTGAAGCTCCACTATCCAAATACCACGTCGAGGGGCTGAAGGACTTGTGAACCGACAGTGAACAGCATAAAGCAACTTTCTTCGACTTTGTAGAAACTGTTGATACGCCTTCTCCGTCTGTTTCCTTTAACAGCTTCGGGCAGTCTGGTTTCTTGTGGCCTTTCTTACCACATTTATAACACTTGACCTTTGGTACTGAGTGCTGAGGTTGTTTCTTTGCTACCAACGCAGAATTAACATTCGAGGAATCATTGGATGAGCTCTGATTAGAGTCCTCTTGTAGAAGCTTTTGCCGAACGTTTTCCGAGGTAAGTTTCATTCCCGAGTGCTCCAAAGCCATACGTAACGGTCTATAAACATCAGGCAAACCTCGTAAAAGCACCACCGCAATCAAATCATCATCGAAACTTTGATTAATCTCTTTGAGTTTCTGTGCATGATTCATCACCGCTGCTACATACTCATGCATAGAGCTATGCTTTTCCAAATGTTCATCTAAAAGGCTATTCATGAGACTTATACGCCTATTAATACCTTTGTCCTCGAAGATTGCTGCTAACGCGTCCCAAGCTTCTTTAGCGTATGTCAAATTCTGTACGTACGGATAAAGATGAGGCTCTAAATGTAGACATATTAAGGTAAATGCCTGTTGATCCTCTTCGAGTTTCGTAGAATCTCTTTTATCAGGTAAGACTGACGTGCATTTGAAAAATTTTTCGCGAATTAGTAGCAATTTAATAGCGAACTTCCATGACGTGTAATCATCTAGTCCATTCAATTTGGTAACAGAAAATTTCGTATTCTGGGCCATGACCTATGAGTGGTTTGTAATTATTATATAAAAACAAACATGCAGTTTTCCATAGTGATATAATAAGAGAAGATTGACAGGTTGATTGGTATCGTAGCAACTAACTAGTATCCATTCGACAGTTCCCGATCGATTTCTATCTCATTCTCACTTCTTCCCAAAAGTAATTACGTAGGTTAGATTAATGTGGGTCGGTTTACAAGTAGGTTATGTTAGTTTTCCAGCAGGTCCGGAGGGCTAAAAAATCAGACATTGGATTTTTGAAATCGGAATAATAACACCTTAGTGAAAATATGATGCTAGGAAAAGAACCGACTGGATAAAACTCGTAAGGAGAAAAACACGAATGTAAAAATAACCGGCCGAGAAAAAACGCGAATATAAAATAATCACCAAAGAAAAAACGCGTGTCGGAAAGTCATCTAACAAATTTTCCCCACACCGGAACACAACAAAGCGAACCCTGCAGCGTGGTGTAAAATGGCGATCCACATGGGCTTTGCACAAGGTTATTTTACCCCTATTTTTTATCATAGTCGCATTAAATTTACCACAGACGTTATTGCCCAATGGAAGTAACTTGAAGGGCTCGCAAAATTAGAACAAAAAATCACGCGTCCCTCGTTTCTCTTCCGGATACCATAAATTCCTCCCACGTATTGGTCTTGCAGGTTTCTTCAAAGGCGTCTTTCAAACTGACATTACGCGTATTTGAGGGCTGTTTTCTAAAGGCTGGCACGAAACAAAGTATTCCATTGTACTTTCGGCTTGATGAACAAAATGTCGAGCTGTAAAATTTTTAGAGGCCATTAGCTTAATTAGGGCTTTAATGCCGCTTTGCTGTCGACGAAGTTATTAGAAGCGTTTTAGTGATATTGAAACATAGTAACTGAGTTTGTCATAGTTGCAAAGACTATTATCGAAGTGGTCGTAACTGTCTTGGATGATAATGGCTTCGATTATTCTAGATTAAAAACTTAGCCAAAGTTTTACTGGGATTTTAAAATGGTATTTTTTCTTGAAAGCGTCTGTTTTGTCAATAAACGCATTATTGATTTTTTATGATCGATCTGTGTATTAATTAACTCTTTTAGACTTTTACACGATAATATGTGGAGGCAGCGTCAATTTTAAATTATTAATGATTTCCTGGGATATCTGAATAAATAAATTACGCCAGCATAAATCCATAATTAAATATTTACATTATTATTATAGATGGCCTTGTGTGCCACTTTGACCATTGCTGATCTTTAGCTTCGACCATTGCTGAACTATTTGAAGTTATTATTTATGTATACATTTACCAAATGCTGTTTAATTCTAACGTAACCTAACCTAACGAAGTTTAAAGAGAAAATTTACGGAACGGTAAATTTAAAATTATAAATATTTTGTAGAATCGCGGAGACTTATATTATTGAAGTAATACACAAATATCGGCAAAAACTTTTTAGGGAATAGAATAATAAAAATGTGGAACAAATTACCCTCTGATGTTGTGAACTATAAAAGTGTTAACCAGTTCAAAAATAAGTTTGACAAACATTCTAAATTATTGTGACAATTCGTGCAGTGATCAAGGATTTAGACATATCAGTGCCAACTGCCTGTCTAAAATAAATAATAATAATAATAATAATATTTTTAAGCAGCCGACCCCATACTAGCGTAACTTTTTTCTAGATTTTGCCAACTTTAGGTAAATATCGTACCGACTTTCCAATCCCTGGTCATCAATCCACAAAAGTTTCGTAACATTTAACAACTAATCTTAAGGGATCAAAAATCACAACAAAGTGAAAAAAAATCACTTCATTTAAACCTTATCGTCAAAGTAATAAAATTTAACGTACAAAAGCGATATGACTTTTGAAAGCAAGATGCCCAGTTTGTTGTAAGTGTTGTTGTAACCTGCTAGCTTCATTAAAACAATCAGTTAAAAGTCGACGGTCGATTTCGCCAAAAGCCATTCGATTACGTGACAAAAGAGTAAATGATTTTTGTCGAAACGATTATTATTTGAAAGATGCCGAGCGGCTTTCGCTATAAATATCGGCTTTGTTTTATCATCAGACTGTTCATTCTATTGTTTCCTTGTTGGAAGTGAAGGCGATAAATTTTAAAAGTCTGTTGGAATAATAATTATTTGCGTCAATGTACTGTTAAGTTTTTTCTCTTTTGTTGACTTTCATCGGGTAAAATAGGTTAAGGTAAAATGTTGCAAGTTTGTTTTTGTTCTCCTTCAGCACTTAATCAATTAATCAAAAACTGTAACACGTCTCCCCGTTTTTCTAGTTGACTTAGTTTTTTTTTTTCAATTTATTCCATTATTGCATGTGCATAGAACCGAGACCTCAGTTAACGTTTATACTAAAAGGGTTTTTAGTTCACTTCGGACCTATAAAGTGTGTTAAACCGATGTTCCAAAACGGAACTAGCTAATGCTTTAACTCAGTCTTCTTTCTCCATTCAAAGCGAAACAGAAAATTGCTTCCACCGCCTTTTAGTTCACAGGTACACCGGTAATTCTCTACATGCCTCTATTTCCCATACACCCAACCTATAGGGCCTTATTCAGCAAAAAAAACAACAGCTATAGAATCGTAACTGTGTATGCGACCTTATTGTATGACATACAGGGTGTAGTATGCTACGGGTATTAAATTGCAAATGCGCCCTTTTTCGTTGAAAGGGCGTATAGGCAAGTATGCCATTGTATCGCGCGGCACACTCGGGTGATCAAAGCTTCAGCCACCTTTGTTGTGATAGATTGCCTATGAAACATGTTTTTTATTACTCTATTTTTATGACACATTTTTGTTTGCAACTATCTTTTGTCGAAAATGTGATTGGATTTTGGGTTTTATTGAACGGTAGCGGTATTTTTGTTAAGGAAGTTTGTGTTTTGGTTAGTTGTTAAATACCTTGAGCTACCCTGATTCTTGCAGATTTTGTTTATTTTTTGTTTGATACTTTATTTATTTGTGCTGCTCACTTGACTGTTGAACCTTTTGAAACAGAGTTTTGATGTACCTAATTACCTTTTCCTTTAGAAAAACTCTTTGTTCACTATTTTCCACAACTCACTTGCTGTACGCACAAAACAATAAACTATTAAAGAAATGAGCAGAAAATCATTACAATTTGATTTTTTATAATATCTTACTTTTTTTTTATTAATTGTGATATTTGTTATTGGTTGGTTACGATAACTGATATTACATTCACGAGTGAAGGCTAACTTATCATAAAATATTTTTTTTTTATGGATAAACTTAGGCAATGAAAAATATCAAAACATAACCTAACAATTAAATAAACAATAATTTGAAAGGGCACAATTCTAAATAAACATAACAAAACAAGACAAAATATAATAGTGAAACAGTGTTCTAACAAAAACACAGTCATGTGAATTAAAGTAGAAAATGCCTCGTAAATAGTAAAAGTTTAAAGTGCGCAAAGCCAACAATTAGTGAATATAAAATAACTTTTGGTACTTTAAAGTTTATAACAATAATAAGTTAAGCCTCGGCAATTGCTGTACAAAAACTAAACTTAACAAATATTTAGTGACTAAACAGGGTTTTCAACTCGTATTTATAAACGCTTAGTAATCAGTGTTTTACATAAAACAACTATGCTTTTTATTTATAAAAGCTTTTCATCATAAGATATTTCTGCTGCTGCAATATGATGTTTTTAAAATGTAGATTTTAATTACTTCGAGAATTGGAACGCGTGAGCGCTTGGTGTTACTAATGTAAAAGAAAACGGTAACCACTATTCACAATTGAAAGAAAATCTGTAAAACATGGACTTAACATATTATACGACGTTTTTGTTATATGCATTCTAAATACTATGAAACATCCTGTTTAGTACAACAATAATGTATATTTTCTCTTTATAATAATAACATTATAGCATCGACCTGCCTTACGAAATATATTTTTGTATGGAGAATTTGTATTACTGCACAGAACTCATATAGAATCTTTTTGTTCTTATTATAGAACATTGTTCGTCCCGCCCACGAAAAAAAAGAATATCTACGACAAAGGCTTACAAAGTACGCAAAAGCCATAAAGTTAATCTAATACAAACATGAAAACTGCAATAAAACTAACTTCACTAATTGCTTTCACCATGGTCTAGGAAGTCAAGCTGAAAGATAAATTGTAACCGGGAAACATCAGGGGACTGGAGACCAATTAATGTTCAAAGCATGATAGTTAACACATTTAAAAGTATTAAGTGCTCTATTTCTGGGCTTTGCGAAGTTTAAAATGCAATTGGATCTTTGTAGGGTGCATCGTAAAGTGTTCAGAAATGTACTTTGCATAGCGAAACAATGAAGAAAGAATAAATAAGTTTGATTCTACATACAAAGGTAAGGTTATTTTTTAATGTTCTTACCTAAACCTAAGTTAACCTTACCATAATAAGGAATATTCATGACTGTTTTCACAGCTTTAATAAAAACTTGTTCATATAACAAACATTTGAGAATAATCATTGTTTGAATAACTATAAAAATAACCAATATTAACAAGCTAAAAAAGATTAGTTCCTTTCTCTTTCAAGCAAAACAGAATTTACATGGAGTTTATATGGCCGGGTCGACGTGTTACATGACGTCACAGTTCACATCGGATCTCTCTGTCTAATCGCCGTCTTATTAGAAATTTAAAAAGTTTCCGTCATCCTTTTCTTTGCCGCTTTAATTGTATGTTCACTTTTTGTGAACTCTTTTACAGCATTTTCATATTTTGTTAAATACGATTTAAACAATCCATGCATATTCTCTATTTTCGCCGACGTGTCGTGGTATTGTCAACGTTACAATAGTTCTTACTTACAGTAATGACAGCCGAGTTAAAAGTAATAAAATAACTTGCAAAGGCAATTGTGAACGTAGAAAAGAGGCCCTGCAGTGGACGTATTTCGGCTCACATACTACTTTTGCGAGCCCAGTTCCGCCACTCTTGTACTTATATACGAGTCAGAAAATGACGGATGTCTTATCCACATTTTGTCACGCAGCCATATTACGCCCCCTGATTATTAAACGACCGTAGCTTGACAGTATCAAATCGACACTTTACTAAACCGCTGCAATGTGCGTATATTTTTAACCATTAAAGGCTGTCACATTTCGTCGTATAATGCAACTCCCGTCAACATTTGTTTGTCAGCGTAAATTGACTGCAAACGCCCGCCAATTACTGGCTATGCCACAAACAATAACGGCGTCACGTGTTGTTTGAAGACTTGGTAAACGTTCGGGAAATTCCGCGAACAATTAACATGCTAACGTATACTTGCATCACGCTTAGTTAAAATATTTTTGTTTTTATGATGATAACAGATTTATTGCGAAATTTAGGAAGGTTTATCCCTCGTAAGAGTATCAACTACTTTTCCTACTCCTGTACTTTTATTTGTCTTGTATAAAGTCCATCAAGTCTATTCCCGATAACAGCCCTTGTGCTTTTTTGAGCCAAAACGACACGCCTAGCTGCCAAAGATTACTAAACCTAGATGACGTAATCATTCAAAACGTTAGACTTCGTATGATTTTATTTCCAGTGTCACTTTGATATAGTACAAAATGGTCTAGAAATCAATTCCCTTGACTTTACCCATCGCTATTATATCGGGTTTTTTAAACTTGTTACTAAGTTCATTATACTGGAACAGTTACCCAGTATAATAACGGGTAAAAGTTTTATAAAATTAAAATGTCGTCCTAGATACGATGTAGATATAAATTCAAAGAATTCGAATTAAAGAACTCGGCATCGTAACTAATTAAGGTAATTATCTACCAACTGTGAAATGTTCATGTTAATTTATTTTATACCGCTTTAGTTTTAGTTTTCTGAGTTTGCAGCAATTATGATAAAATTGTTTTGGATTTTGCAAATTAGTTTTTATGAGTTCTTTGCGATGATGTGTTGCAAAATAATCGTAGGAGACCCATCTTACGATTATTTGCAAGGCAGGTATGTCAGAATAAGTTTATTTTATAATAGTTTTATAATTGGTTTTTTATAAACTACAATGCCAAGAATGCAACCTAAAGACTCCAAATGCGTTGCTACCAGGAGTAAAGAGAAATGTGGAGAACATATTGTGTTAGTGCCCTAAATTCTACAGCCTACCGTAAAGAGGAGTTAGAGTAAGCGATGACGGAAATGAGAAAATTATAAATCCAAGTCATGCATTGTGTTTCCTGCGCATTATTCTGAATCATTAGATAATCTAGCAAGTCTCAAAGTCAACAGGCAATTGACTCAAATCACTCGATTATGTAAAAAAACTAAAACTGAAGCTGTATATTCGTTGAAACGCAGAGAAGTTATTTGTGGTGTACCTCAGGGTAGCATTTTAGGTCCTTTGCTATTCTTCGTGTACATCAATGATCTCTCACGAGCAATAGACCGTCCTGTGATTCTCTATGCAGATAAAAGCACTGGTATATTTACTGGTATATAATTTGAATAAATTAATCACAATTACCTTAAAGTGAATATTTACACACTTAATGTAAAATAATGCTTAATCCCAAATAAATGTCAGGTACAAAGAACAACAAATAATGGAAAGTAAATAAAATAATTCGGACTTTTATTAGACAGTTAAATGACATGGAGAGATCAAATTGTAAATGAATGTAAAAAATTAAACCAATTTTATTCTCATACGCGCACAACATGCTAAAAAAATTGGTAACCAGTCAACTGTTCTCACGGCCTATCACGCTTATGCTTCATCAGCACTGAGGTTTGGCAATGTGTTTTGGGGTTATTCCTCAGATAGGGAGCGGACATTCTTGACGAAGAAGAAATGTATTAGAGCAATATGTAACTTAGAAATTAAATAAAAAATGGCAAAAACAGTCTTCACAAATAATCTATTGGCTTAAAGTAAAGGTGCAAATTTCAGTCATAACAACTATCTCCATCAGGGTGAGGTGAACAAGAAGACACATCAGAGCATTCGAATGTGAAGATCGAGCCAGAATCCATTAGTTACACATTTTCATAAGTTGTACGGATTATTACTTTTATATACATAACTAGCGACCCGCCCTCGCTTCGCTTCGGTTAATGTGAGTTTTCTGTAACACCCGTACATAAACCAGAATCTATTATACATATAAACCTTCCTCTTGAATCACTCTATCTATTAAAAAAACCCGCATCAAAATCCGTTGCGTTGGTTTAAAGATCTAAACCTACATAGGGACAGACAGCGAGAAGCGACTTTGTTTTATACTATGTATGTAGTGATAAGTATTAATGTTGAATTTTTATCCTAAAACACTTCAAGAAAGTTTTCTGTTTTTTTTATCGTTTATCGTAACATAATAAATTATTTTCAAAAAAAAAATGTAACTTACGACGCACGGACTCATGTAAACCACATTTCATAAAGCTAAACATACTGACACTTCCAAGCTTTTACATTTATGAAATGGCCAGTTTTGTTCGGATTAACAGTGGCATATTGAATAAGTTCGTCTGTGTACGTTGTTGGTTGTCAAATACGGCTCTGTTTTCTAAAAGCATACTAGGAATAAGCTACCAAAATGCATCGCTGAAAAGGACAGTATTACCAAGTTCAAAAGCGCTTTGAAGAACCATCTTAGATAAAGGTAAAAAAAGATAAAAGACATTTATTCAGTAAGTAGGCCGTACGGCCTTACACGTCAAGAATCTACCAGCACTTCCCAAGAGAAGACACTGCTGAGAAGAAACGCCGCAAGAAACTCAGCAGTCAGTCATTTTTTAAACATATTACAATGGTACTACTTAATCTAGCATTATATAAATGTTAAATTCAATATAATATCAAATAACATGCGTAGATCACCAAGAAAACATACCAAATATCTTACGTGAGAGATAAAGGAAGTAAAAGGAGAAAAAAAAGAACTAAAACCACCCTACTTATATTAGTTTATAACTGCAAGGTGCAAGATAACCACATGAAAGTATGATTATTTATACTCTATGCTAGTAATTTCTATACTCAATACTCAATACTTTATTGCAATCATAATGTTTACAGAGATGGAAATATTATAATAAATGTCTCAATTATGAACCCTGTTGGGCACAGCAAACATAATTATTCAAAGAGAGGGAGACTTATCGTTTTTTAATTAGAAAATACTTCAGAAAAATTTGAATTTATTGTATTTTTGTACAATTTACAATATACCTTTAATGTTTGATTTACTCATTTGTATTATTATAATTTGTCGTCTAAGTATTCATTTACTTTGTAGTAAGCTTTAGTAAGTAGTAACTGTTTGCTGTATTTCAACCTTAACGAAAATTAATTTTGTAATCAAACGCAAGTGTAATACTTTAAGGCAACGCAGGGATTCCTGGTAACTCCTCGTAGAAGTAACACGTGAACTAGAATTCGTGAATATCTTAAATTCAACATCCAAGTGCACTGCACTGCGCCAGGACGGTTATGTAACTTTCATTAGAAAGGCTTGCAAAGAAATAAATACTTTGGGATGTTTTTGGTTGGTAACCAAAATATTTTTTTAAACGTGCTGGTACAGGGCCTCTATTTTAAATGGTAAAAACCTTATTGCCTTTGACGTATTATCTTATTGTTTTTTAAGCCAGCCGCCCTAAATGACAGTAAGTAGTTTTAGTATTTTCAAAAGCTCCCTCTTAGTGCCCAAGTAAGTTTTATAAATTTAAATTCAAGTTCAAAGTTATCTGTCAGGGTCCGTCTCGTGGTGAAAAAAGCATTGGTCACTCTCGCAGTTACATACTAGTTAGATAGTGACAGATGTATTGTAAACCCGACTATAATAGGCCCGCTAAAATTGCATACAATACATGCAATACCACTCTTTATTGTGTACCACAGAGAGTTACAATTTGGTAAACAACAAGCGCTCTTATGGTGTCCTAGCGATATCTTCCAGACCACATTAATAATAGAAGAGACGTCTAAGAAAGTTAGGTATTGAAATGTTGAAGTAATCTTATGCTGTGTTCTGCCATATGTACCGTATTTTTTTTTATTTTTATAAAAACATAAATGTAGGAATAGATAGATATATTAGATATAAATCAGAACCTATTGAGGTTGACAACCCTAAACCTAAAAGTCTTAAAAAAACTTGTTCTAAATTCCAAATTCTAAATAAAGACAGAATCAAGTACAAATTTAATTCCAAAATTAAATGTTTTGTCGAACAGTTCCTTTTATAAACCAACCGATTTCTATTACTACCTTCGTGTACAAATACAACTCAACTGCAACCCCACTGTCTAAGCTAAACTCAACACTTTTGTTAGTGAATAAGGACGCAATCACAATAGGTGTTAGTGCGGATATGGCCTTTTTCAAAAGTGTTAGGGAACCGAGTTTTCCAGTGAAAATTCGTCGGGCATTTTTCAAGACCCAATAAATTTAATCACGACGTAATGTAGGGGGCGTGAGAGATAAATTATCCCCTCCCAGCACAATAAAGTAAGTGGGGATACTAGTGGAGTTGAGGGCATAATTGTTAATAATTTCCCTTTAATTGCTTGTAGTAATTTAGCGTTTTAAATTGTTGAGAGTGACTTAAATTAGTTAGGGTTGAGGGATTGTTAAATTTTGAAAAAGGGAGCTAGTGTATTTTTAAAGTATAATGTTGGTGGTAGTAAAAATTCAATACGTTTAATACTCATTCTGCAGACGTTAATCTTGTGTGTTCTACTAAATCAGCAGCATTTTCAATGTTTTTTTTCACTTGATTTTAAAATAATACAGCTTGTCTCAGCTATCGTACTTTTTTAACATTTCTTATAAATAAATATGCCTTGACCCGTGCACGTACTTTTTATTTCTCGAAAGCGGGTGGGTTATACTTGTGTGTGTATTATGTATGTATACACATGTACGTTGTCGCTGTGTGCGTAGCTGGTGCCACTAAGCGTCGGCGTAGTGTGCGTGTCTATATGCGCTACAACTACAAATATAGCCTACCCGCTTTCATGAGATAAAACCACTGTACTTTATGTCTATACTCTATGGTAATATCATAGACAGAGCGAGATAGGGAGCGGGATTTTGTTAGATTGTTTATATATTATGTAGAGGGTAATAATCTCCGGAACCATACACGATTCAAAGGGTATATTCAGGGATTGTAACCGGTTACAAATAAACCGGTATTTATTTAGGTTAAACCGGTTAATTATTTGGGTTACGTTCCAACGAATTGGTTACGCTCACAGGGAGCGAAATGCATTTACCGGTTATAACCGGTTAGAGAGCGCTTCCGTCATTCACCCTTGTCTCGGCTCACACGGAAGGAGCGCTCTCTAACCGGTAAATGCATTTCGCTCCCTGTGAGCGTAACCTTTATGGGTTAGGCTCTAATAGTGTGGCTTTAACCGCTACGGAAAATAAACCGGTTTTCAATCCCTGGGTATATTATTCTAGATAAACATTTATAGTACGACTACCTTCTGCCCGCGACTCTGTCCGCGTGGAACTCGTTTAAATATATCGTAGCTCCATACAAATTTTCACCCTCTATCTCACCTTCTTAAGGGATGATTTTCGGGATCAAAACTATTTTATCCTTCTCCGAGACTCAAACTATCTCTATACCAAATTTGATATAAATTAGTTCAGCGGTTTAAACGTAAAGAGGTAACAGACAGCCAGACAGACGGACACACTTTCGCATTTATAATATTAGTAAGGATTATAATGGACAAGTATCATTGTCTGTTGGTGCCTCTTTCACTGTTAAACCATGATGAAATTTGTTATGGAGTTAGCTTTAACCCCGAGGAAGGAGAGGTTTTTTTTACCGTAAGTAGTGGAACGACTTCTACGCGGACAGAGTCGTGGGCAACAGCTGGTAGGCTTTATATACAAGGTGTTACAAAAATACCCGTAATGCCGAAAGGGGGTTAAATGGTGCCTTATAACAAGTCCATTTACAATATTTGAGAACCGTACTAGCACCGTATGACCTACCGGCAAAAGAAATAAAACCATTATTGTTTTCATTGATGTGCAAACCCTATTTCAGTAAAATTAAAGAGTAATTTACGCAGAATGTTTATGTAAGTACATGTTTACCTAATTCTTGAAACCATCAAGAGACATCCTAACAAAATGTACAAAATTCGATTAGATAGATATTACAAGTCGAGTTTTGGAAGATTTTAAAAGACCTAACCTAACGAAGAAACCTAAACACTTACTTTTTCGTAATGAACGTCAAATTTACAGGAACGGCTCAAACTGAGCTCCGCCTTGTTCAATGCACAACCTCGCTCGGGATAAGGCTTTGAAACCATTAAAGTTGTCAAAATTATTAAATTGGTAGGTAGGCCACTGTGTTAAAATAATCTATGCTAACTCCGGTTCCCTGACATGACAGCTTACTAGGGTTGACAATATTTTTGGCTTTGATGATTTATTATATTTTTTACGGGGTATTTTGTAACACGTTGTATACGTATTAAAAAGAAGAAACTGACTGACATATCAACGCACACCCAAAAAACCGCTGGGTCTAGAGATTTCGAATTTGGCACGTAGGCTTTTTATGATGATTAGGGCCACTAGCACAGAAAAAAATACCACTAGGTTAAAGCACTAACTCGAGTTAGTTAACTGTCATTTTAACTCGAGTTAGTGTCTACCCAGTATTAAATTTTCTGTGCAAGTGGTCCTTAGGGGTGCATTAAGAAAGGATTTTCAGAAAATCGACCCCCAGTGGGAAGAAATAGGGGGAGTAGCGGGAAATTAATTCTACGAAGAATTCATATGAAGTCGCGAGTGTACTCTAGTTATGTATATCTACATTGTTATAATTATATTAAAAAAACAAACACATTTGCTCTTCCAAAACAAATATAGTGAATTAGAATCACGATGAGTTTGGTAAAGGTATTTGTTTTGCGTTTAACAAATTGCTGAGCGCAATGGTTGGTTGTGGTGTAATATATGATATGAAAACACATTAGTGTGTTTCGTGTGTGTACTGTATATTATTATGTACTCTGACAAGTTAAATATGGACCAGTAGTAATGGAATACACAATGTTTAACATGTTAGCTTTTACTAACGTATGTTTAAAAGAATATAGCTCAGGATATACAATAATTGTGGCCTATATTTTTTTATTCGCGGCCTTGCTCGCGCCTCCGTCGACTCTTTTCTACCGTCTAACTTCAAGACAAATTTGTGCCTTTTTTTATGGCATAGAGAAGACAAACGAGCACACAGGCCACCTGATGGTAAGTGGAAACTGTGACCCATAGACATTCGCATTCACAAGACTGCAATGCAATCCTAAGACAGCAAATGCGTTGCCAACCCTGAGGACTAAGATGGAATGCCTCTATGCTAGTCATTTCACCGGCGGTCTTATCCCCAAACCGGAACACATCAATGCGAACACTACTGTTTGGCGGTAGGTTAATGGATAAGATGGTGGTAGCGATCCGGACGGACCCTGCACAAGGTCCTACCACCCGCAAAACGCTTTGGAACGAAGCACTTTGCTTCGTCCCTCTTAATGCGTAAGTACAGCAAAAAAGTGGAATGCGCTTTCGGCGTCTGTATTTCCGAGTGCATACAATCATCATCATCATCATCAGCCTATATTATTAGTCCACTGCTGGATATAGGCCTCTCCCATCGCACGCCAACGAGCACGATTCGTGGCCACTCTCATCCAGCTCTTGCCAGCCACCTTGCGAAGATCGTCACTCCACCTAATCTGAGTGCGTCCTACACTACGTTTGCCGATTCGCGGTCTCCACTCAAGAATATGATAACTACAGCGATTATCGGTTCTGCGGCACAAATGGCCGGCCCACTGCCACTTCAAGCTGCTAATTCGATGGACTACGTCGATAACCTTAGTTCTCTGTCGGATCACCTCATTACGGATCCGATCCTTCAGAGAAACTCCCAACATACTGCCGTGATTCTTAAAAAGGCAGTCATCTGACAATTTACCAAATTTGAGTTATGTACATGGTCGTGATCAGGAAAAAAAGACGCATCAGCCTATTTAACCCGTTTTTCTCTATCACATTTAGTTTTCGAGATATTTTTTCCATGAAAGGCAGTCAAGTGGTTGAATACCATTACCAAATTCATTAAAACGCAGTCATCTCACATTCATTCATAAAAAAGCAGCTTAAGTACCTTGACTGCAAAATAATTTGGAAAATTTTAGGCAAAAACTTATTTAAAAGACAGTTTTGTCCCAAACTGTCTGTTCATAATTATTTTTATATAAATTAGCTGTACAATAATTCATTAAAAAGCCGCATTTGCAGAAAAAAACTTTAAAAGGCAGTCATGTGACTTTGGCTGCCTTCTTAATAATTATTTACTAGATAATAGTTACTTCTATACTTCGAACAACGGAGATTACGTTCCTTAAAAAATTATTAGTAAAAAAAAATCGTGTTCATCGGATACTAAAACGCAGTCTTCTCGCAATAATTCATTTAAAGGCAGTCATGTTTGGTCGCGCCAATACAATTTTTAAGTGGATTTAAAGTCTGAGACGTCACAAATCAGTGCGCCGCCAAGTGACCTTTTTTATGAAAATGACTATAATGGCCAAGAAATTTCAATGTGCTTTTTGAAAGACAATTTTCTCAAAAATCCAACTGTCACGGTTTTGTCACCTCGTGAAAAACCGAAAGGCATTTCGGAAGAAAGAAAAGATAATATTATTTCTAAGCTTGGCCCCATAATTGGCCACGACATAAATTATTGTTTTGGAAGAATTTACCCATATCAGTAGATGCTGATATTTAAAAACCTTTTAAGTATTTTTTATAATTTGGATTTTTCTTCGTATAGACGTATTGGACTTTATTTGCGTTATTTGAATTTTTTGTAACGATTATGATTGTAAGACTACAGTGATATTTATACACAATTATATGTAATGTTAACCTCTTACTTACTAATCTATATTTACATAAAAACTAATAGTTCATAATAATCATAATATACTACTAGCTGTACGGAAACTGATGATCGCAAGTTTCAGTGCCTTTTAATTTTAAATACATACATACATACATACATACCTTCACGCCTGTCTCCCAATGGGGTAGGCAGAGATTATGGAACGCCAGGTGCACCGGTCTAAACACACAATTTTCGCTTCCTCTACATTCATCAATCTCTTCATGCACGTACGTCGGTTTCGGGTGATTTTGATTTGGCCTTTATTCAGCACATCACGAATCTGATCACTGTAGGTCCGTCTAGGACGTCCCCTACCGAAATCTCCGCTCATTCTCGCTCGCCATATCTCTTTCGTAACTCTTTTTTCATCCATCCTTTCTAAATGACCAAAGCATCTTAGCATACCCTTTTCGATTTTAGTCACTACAACATCTTCTTTCAATCCAGATCGTTCTCGGATATCGCTATTTTTTACTCTATCTATCATTCTAACTCCACACACATACCTACTGTTCTTCTTCTGCCATACCCAAGATTCACTACCATACATCAATGTTTGTGTCAATACTCCCTGAACCATGGCCAGGCAAGCTTTGCTCGATATGACCTTGTTTGCCAAGATTGAGAGTAACGAACAATTAATCTTATTTCCCGCTTTTACTCTTCTTTCAATATCCGCGTCACATTTCCCACCTCTCGTAAACAAACAACCTAATTACACAAATTCATTCACTTGATCCACTTTTTCATCTCCAATCATTATTTCACATTCTGTATCAGTTTCATCCCTCTCCACAACCATCACTTTCGTCTTTTTAACATTCACTTTCAAATCTTTTCTTTTAAACGCCTCAGTCATCAGAGTTACCATTTGTTGTCAGTGGTCCGCCGATGATGCAAGGAGAACTTGATCATCAGCATACAACAAAGTTTTAAAAACTGACTCATTCATCCTTATTCCACAATGATACTCTTTCAGATCTGACAAACAACTGTTCATGAATAGGTTGAACGGCCAAGGAGGCGCTACGCAGCCCTGTCGAACACCACGTTCGATGCTAAACCAGTCCGTATACCTACGTCCCATTTATCCTGACACAGGCACTCGAGTCATCATTATAATGATTTGAGAGCCCGTATCAGAATACTGTCCACCCCATACACGGAAAATATTTTTTTTTTTTTTTTTTTAAATAATCATATTATTTAAAATAATTATTATTCACTATTATTATTCATTTTTATATTATTTTAATTTTGTTAAGGATAAACGAAGTTTCTAGATTTTAAGTACCTACCTATCACGTAATCTCAATCTGATTCTTAGCTTAAATTAAATGCAATGTTAATTTTAAAAATAATACATTTACAAATAGGTAAGTACATACCTACATTTTGATTTATTGTTTGAACTTTTTGTTGATATTTCCATTTTATTGCAGCTACACGGTTTTATTTTAAAAAGGCATTGTACCTACATCGTACTACTTTTTAGTGACTCAGTTTACTTGATTAGAAATATTATACAGTTCTAGGTAAATTTTGGGTGTGGCTCTATAGACTTATAAGTATTAAAGTTTACTTTAAGTTTGAGATACAATCTCTGCCTATTGAATTTAATAATAGTTTGATATTACTCGTATTGTATCCGTTTTTTATTTCATTTGAATTCACTTGACTGTTGTTATCCAAGTTTTAGAAAAAATAACACTTCAAAGAAAATTACTAAAAAAGCAGTGAATTGCATTTGAGCATTTTAGGCTGCCTTTTAATGAATTACTCAATAGATATAATTTAGCCAATGTTCGCTTAAAAAAAGTAGTTTGGTGTAATAATGTACTTAAAGGCAGTTACTGGACTTTCACATCTTTGTTAATAATTACTCTAGAAAGATTTTTGGTTTCGAAACTTTTTTAAAAGGCAGCCTTACTAAAAAACTGCTTTATAAAAAATTATCAGCAAGTAATTGAGAGGCCGGATGATTTTCAAAAATAGATTGTTATTAATAATTCACTAAAAGGCAGCCTGGGGACTTTGGCTGCCTTTAAGTGGATTATTATAAATAGTAAAAATAAACACTTAATTCATTTCACAATTAATAATTAATTTTATATAAATAAATAATAAAAAAAATAAAAAATAAAAATGTAAATATAAGGAACTGATACCCGTTTACCAAGAAAAACCACCATTACGTCACATTTTATTACACAACCTGATTAAAGAGAAAAAGTCAAAATGAAGGCTGCTTTCGCGTTTTTCTCAAAAGTAAGTGCGGTCAGAAGACTGCCTTTTTAAAAATGACGGCAGCATAGCCCTCTCCATAGCTCGCTGAGCGACTTTAAATTTGTGAACCAGCCCTTTCGTAAGTGTCCACGTTTCGGCTCCGTATGTATGCATACATCTGTACCTTATTAAAGCTAGGGTAGGCATCTTCTGGGTGAGTTCGCTTCATCATCGACAAAATATAGTGCTAATAGCTGCGAAATGGTTCCTACTCAACGTGCGCTACGCTTCTATTCTTGGCGGTGAAATCCAAAACGTATTTGACCTGTCATGGTATTGTTTTTATATTGGCCGCCATTAATGTCAAGTAAATAAGAGTTATCGATACGTTGATGATACGAGTAGAGGTCCAAAATGATTTGGTTTTGACCGCGTTGAACAGAAGCCCTGGCTGTGAAAACGGTGGTCTCCCGTTGGGGCGACATTGAGAAACACGGAGAGTGACACGGTAGGCAGAGACCTCTTCTATCCACTTGATACGATCCAGAGTAACTACATTCTTAAACAGATCGAAAACATCCAAGACTCAGGAACAAGTACTCACGTTTATCACATAAATATCTGCCCTTACCAGGATTTCAACCAGGACCGCTGGCTTCGTAGGCAAGGTCAATACCAAGGCTAACATGTCCTGAACGATAACATGTCAAAGGTAATATGGTTTTATAGAGTAGAATAGAGGTCTTGGATATGTATTATTGTAAACATTGCTGCTTGGCGGCAGGTTAATGTAAAATGGCGGTAGACCCGACGTATAACAGCTATGCCCTTGTGCTGGCCGAGCCGCGCGGGCGCACGAACCTGCTCCGGCGGGCGCCGCTGACGCGCGCGCTGCGCACCCTCAATCTCGTCGCGGAAAACACTGACTTAATCTTTTGTTCTCTGAATGAATTCACAAAGTCGGCCTTATACTGTATTTGTTATAGTCGTGATAAGTATAATTAAGTATAGATAAGTTAGAGGTAGTTACGCTATTGTCTTAGGCACAGTCCTGTAAAAATAGTTGTAAGTGTGTGTGTGAAATAAATAAATAAATAAGTTACAATTACCGTACTCGCAAGCGAGTCGAATGATCCGTCCTTCGCACTCTATAAGAATACTGCGAGGTCTACGAGGATGCACTCGCAATCGACTGAAAAGCGGAATAATTTATTTCATTTTGGAAGCTGACTTGCCTTCGGACTGTCAAAATGGAAACGATTTCGATTGCGATTGCGTTAGGCAATAAGCCAACCAAGTTAAACTACCCGAAACTTCTCCAATACCTAGCCTATAGCTATTAAATAAAACAGCACTTGTAGTTTCTAAGCTAACTGTAAAAGCAGTTTACCTCTACGGTTATCGCTCTAAGCTTATTAATTTTGAGCACCTTCCCCGCAGGCCTGCTGGCACGCTGCCACGCCAATTTGCGAATGATATTATTAGGGTTAATAATAATTTGTATCACACCTTTCTTAATAAGGCCGTTAAGAAACAGTTTTATAAATTGTTTTTTATGGCTTACGTAATTACAACCTAGATACATTTAAAAGTAAAGAACGGCCGACCGATTTTGCACCAAAACTTAATTAAAAACTGCATCGGCATAAGTATCTTAAAAATAGCTTTAGAATACGTTTCTTTGGTTTCAGAGTAAATAGATGTCGCCATAGATATACCAATAATCTGTGAAAGCTGTTAAAGCGACAAGGTTCCAAAGTGTGCAGCTACTTATAACGCCGACTGTACGGTGGAGTGAATATTAAAAAAAACAGGGGCAAGAATTCCTGCATTGAAAACTACTTACTCGTATTATACTTTAAGGAATGGAGAGTGGTCACGTTTCTCTTATTTAATAAATTAGAGCGTAAAAATATTTAAATACTTAACTAATATAATTTATGTTTCAAGACGTGCTTATAAAACTAGCCATCTTGTAAATTGGTTTGTAAATGTTGTATAATTCAAAAGATATTTATTTAATTTTGTATCTTTCTGTTTATTTTTATCTTGAAGACTGCAACTCTGGATTAATGCATGTACTCAATTCGTCGGCGAAATTATCTCTATTCTAAACGGTAAAACCATATTGCTTTTGACATGTAATGTTATTCTATGGTTTTTAAAACGGCATTATCAATCAAGTAAGTTAAAGTTAAAGAGTTAAAGAGTAAGTTGACAATAATTATGATAACATGTGAAATAAAATATTATGTCAGTTTTTTTCAACATGCGTACAATTAATTATTATTATACTTAGGGCTGATTTTTCAATCTCCAGACAACGTTTTCTGTCAGGTTAATTGTAGCTCTGTCCTTTTCTTTGTCATAAGAAAGATAAAGACAGAGCTACAATTTACCTGATAGGTAGTAGTATGTCTGGAGATTAAAAAATCAGCCCTTACATGAACACCTTCCGTGAAAAATGATCTAACTCAAAATCGTTGCGTGGTTTAGGAGTTAGTGGATATACAGACAGGCATAAAGACAGACACACGCGGAAAACGACTTAGTTTTACACTATGTAAATAAGCTTACTTCTTGTCAGTCTTGTATACTGCCGTCCATTATCTAAAAGGCGGCTAAATACAAGAGGGTCATTTTGAGTTATGGCCAAAAAACATGGGAAACCATGTCTCTTAAAACTGGTGAGCGATATCCCTGTACTTTTTTTTGTATACTAATATTCAAAACTTGCTCTATTTTATACATATAAATTTGATACGTTTTTCCTTGTTTTAATAGCTGAAATCTTCGATTTTCCTTTTTAGCTATGACACCGTAGAATTTTATGAATTACGTTACATAGCTTAATGGCGGTTAAAGTATGTTTAGCCGCCTTCTAGTTCAGTAATTTAGGTTATCCACCATAGATTGTACAAATACAAAAAAGTTATATGAAAAACATAACTAAAAGGCGGTTACATGATATAGCCGCTTTTTAGCTATGTATACCTAGTTAATCCTGTGCAAACAGACATGACTATAAGACGGCCATACGACTTTAACTGCCTTCTAGTTTAAAATGACTGCATATGGCAGAATCTAATATAAGTTTTGTATCATCAATGCTAGAGAAAAAGGCAGTTAATTGAAGAACAAATAAAAATAACTGCTTTTTTGTTATGGATTGCAATCGAAGTATGTTACTACATCCAATGACTCTGGGTAGTTGCTAAAAACGCAGTGGAATTAAACTTAATAAAAACACCATTTACTATGTTTAAATCAAATTCATTCATACAAAATATAAAAATCTTTATATTAAAGGAACAAATTGCAAAAGTATACTGATAAAATCACAGTATAAACGCGTAACTTTCTATTGCTTAGCTACTAAATAATACCTTTCTTTAAACTTATAAAAACAAATAGAGATCAATTGCTCATTCTTAAAATAGAAGGCTGTCATCAGTTAAAACACTTGGAACTTTAACAAGTAGAATATCAAACCTAATCTCAAAATAAAACCGAAAACTTCTGCGGTTAACAGACATCCAATAACTAATAAATAAAAAGAGGAGTGTTCGTTTATAACGTGTATCTCTATGTCTATGTATTTGAGTGTTTGTTTGTGGCATCGTAGCTCCCAAACAGATGAACCGATTTGGATGCGTTCTTTTTTTTGGAAGCTGGTTTTTTTAGCTAGGTTTTATGAAAACCGCCAAAAAACCTGCTTTCAAATAAAAATAACCGCATCCGAATTGGTTCACCCCTTTACGGGGTACAGTGCCACAGACAGACACACACACACTCACAGACTTACACGTCACACTTATAACACCCCTTGTTTTTTGCGTCAGGGTTTAAAAAAAGTCTTTGTGACACGATTTATTTTTACCAACTGTACTTGTATCACTTATAACAGACTCGTTATTAAAATTAAAAGAGTCAAACGAGTCTAAATTTAATGAACCTACCATTAGGCATTGAAGAGTTCCTACGTATAACCACCTCCAGTATTCCTCATAATACCAACTCGATGATACCATAATATTGTTTTGTCATCGGAATAACCTGTATGCAACATGTCAAGTCAATCCGCCAATTAGAAGTAGAAGTAAGTAGGTTAAAATCGACTTCGCAGACAAAATTGAAATGCCGAATACAGCTGCGCGGAGGGCAACCTTCAATTGCTGCAGCAACCTCTTTCTCCTTCAGTGTTTGGAAAATGCTGCATTGATGCTCTTTGAGATGAGCATTGGTTTTTTGAGAAGGTAGATCGTGCTGCCACTGATAAGAACAATGATGGGGGCTTGCAGCACTGCATTATCGCATAGTCAAACGAAATTTGGGAGTCTTATCGTAAAATAGAAAACCGTTGTTTTTTTTCTTTTTTAATACCGTTGCCAGGTTTTTTGCATAGCAGCATCGCCATTTTGTGTACTCTCATTAACAACGCGTCTAAAAATATATATTAGGTCCATACCTATGAAATTGGCATTTTTTTTCGTACGGAATTTAGTCATTTCAATTTTAACTTTCAAGATCTTTTTTAATTTCACGAATACATTATGTTACAAAGGTTATAGATACAAATAATATGATTAAATTTCTAACTTAATGTTTAAAATTTAAGTGTGAACTCAATTCTTTTCATGGGCTGCGAGTTCAAGTGTTTCAATTACGCAGAGTTTTATGAAGCCAAATATTTTTAAGTAATTAAGATAATGTATAATCTAAGTTAGAAGTCCAATATTCCTGACAGAATTTTGTATGGTTTGTATTTGACGTAACAAAATAATCCGTAAAATTAAATGTATAAAAACCACAGTTTTCATAAAATTCTCCATATAAAACGCCAATTTGATAGGTAAGGCCCTAATATATCTCATTCGGTAGTCTGATCGAATACAGCTGCGCCAAGGATGACCTTCAATCGCTGCAGCAACCTCTTTCTCCAGTGTTTGGAAAATGCAGCAGTGGTTTTCCTGACACAGAAATTGATGCTCTTTCTGATGAGCATTGGTTTTTTGAGGAGGTCAATCGTACTAGATTTCTAAGTACGAGGCATCTTTGTCATGCTCCTGGCACTGATAAGGCCAATTATGAGGGCTTGCAGCATTGCATTATCGTATAGTCCTACACCTCCCCTGTTTCGAGAAACAAACGAAACTTGGGAGTCTTATCATACCAAAAACCCGATTTTAAAAATTTCTTTGATTTTTTTTTTAATACCGCGGCCAGGGTTTTGTTCGGTTTGATTTGTTTCAGGAGCGCCAAAGTTTATATAAAATTGCGAGTTAGATTATTGGAACCCCGAAATAGTATCTCATAGAATTTTACAACCTAATGATCACTCTTCATACTCTTCATATTTTTTTAGTAGAAATGATCGGAACTTATAATCATCTGAACTTATAACGCCAATATTCATGGAACCGTACACTTTTCACAATTTCTTAAGTATCTTACGTGTAGATAAAATTCAGTAAGGTTGGTTAGATTAATAAAAAATTGAATTTGTTTTTTGAAAAACTGCTTTATGAGTTGCGATGATTATGACTTAAAAAAGTATGAACCAAAAAAATATGAGCAAATTTTTTGGGAGTTATGATGAGTATAGTCACAAATCGTTATTTGTATAAAAAATCAAAAGACCAATTTTATATTAGCCAATATGGACCCGCCATTTCGTGTTCTCCCATTAACGACGCGTCTAAATATATAGTAATATATCTCATCCGGTAGTCTTATTGGACTAGATTTAGTTTCATGGGCTCCCCGACTATAAAGCGAGCGGGGGACCAAGCTACAGTAACGAAAGTTTACTTAATAGTAGGTACTAGCTAGACCTAACTGCCATTTGAGAAATTTTAACTTTACGTAGACGTTTTTCTTGGAGGCAGCGTGGTGGAATTGGCGGAAATCGACGCCCGCACCGCTTGCGAAGCGACCAGAGGGCCCAGACAAGATGCATTGCGCTAACTATCGTTTCTATTCGTTTAGTTTTTAAACGAATCGCGTCACTGGCACATCACGTGACTTTTCGTATCACGTCATCTACCAGTGACGCGATTGGTTTAAAAACTAAACGAAGAGAAATGCTAGCTAGCGTAGTGCATCTTGTCTGGGCCCTCAGCTCTTTAGATAAGCACTCCGGCGACTGACTTTGGCCGACGCCGTCAGCCCGACAGGCGAGACAGGGGATAGGGCGACTGCTGTGCGGGGAATGAGTTGCCGCCTTTTAGTTAGGCAATGTCGTATAGCCGCCATTTAATTAAGCAAGAATTGATTTTTATTACTTTGGTTTCTAGATTATAAAACCGTGACGGCCTTTAAGGTATGTATTTTGATGAAAAATAATAAAATTTACATACAAAAAGGCGGCTATTGGATTTTAACCGCTTATTTCTTATGTAAACACGCATAGACCGCTTTTTAATCTAGGACCTCTTTTGCAGTTGAATATTACGTTCTTAAGTTATAAGATGGCTAAAGTCCAATAGCCGCTTTTAAGTTGTGGAAAATAAAATAACTGCTTTTAAGCCTTGTACCGTAACACGTGTTACGTTTAAAAATTGGCAGTTATCGACTTTTAATCGCCTTTAAGATAGGTAAGTGTTAAATAACCGCCTTTTTGGTAGTCATATCCCAAAAAATCTGCATTTAGCCGCTTTTCTGAAGGCTGTATCTCGGTTGTTTTTAAAGATATTGAAACCAAACCTAGATAGATCGATAGCTAATAAGTAGCTGAATCGCCCTGTATATATAACTCAAAAAGGTCGTAAGAGCCTTTAGCCGCCTTTTAGTTAATGGACGGCAGTATAGTTACAACAGAGTTAACACTATCTTCTAAGTTTCTTTAACTATACCACGTTTTAATAAGGCACGCATATCCTTCCCTGAAGCTATTACGGAGAAGCCTTTTCCTGTGAAGCTACGTGCAACCCAAACTATCACGTATCCGAATAGAAATAGAATTAAAATTAACTTAATAATCTTATTTCTGCACACTTTGATATTTAAAAATAAGCTCTATTTTCTTTGTAAAATAGCACGTTGTCACTCGTCGGGCTGGCGTCGCTTTTAGATTATGGAGATGTGCAAATGGGATTAAAACTCCGCCCAGGTATAGAGGAATGATTTAAAACAGTAAGGCAACACACCAGAGGCTCTACAATGAAAATCGAAGTTCAATTTTACGTTAGTTTCAACCTTTTCTCTCGATTGAGTCTCGAGTGACGAGTGACAAGGACTCGACACCCGAAGTTTCGAATTTAGTAGTTCGTAGTAATCATCAAATGTTGGACACTTTTAACTGAGAGGCAATAACAGACATTTAGCTCTTATTAAAAAGATTACAAATGCAATTTGACTATTTTAATATCAGAATCAAGTGTACACCAAGACCAATGTCCTTGACGATTAATTGGAGCACAACCTGCACAAGTGCACATCTATGCATCATCTCTAAAATATAAAACCAATTGCAAAAGTTACAAAACAAAGGAAAGGTTTGACAGTTACAAAAAATTATATCTTATCAGTTTATTAGAATCAATCTTACTACACTTTTAATTATTAACGAATCAATAATAAAAAAAAATACAAGTAACTAGAACTCATAATTAGGCACACAATAACATATACAATCACACACAGTAAAAAGCTTTACATTGATGTCAAAATGACGATGTAAAAATGTGGAAGAAGCGAAAGAAATTTGTCAAGATCGTAGCCTACCCCTCTGAAAAACAGGCGTGATTTAATGTATGTATGTATGTGTGATGTCAAAATATACATACCTATTCAAAACTATTCCCTTTACCTACTGATATAACGTAACCCGCTGTGTCCGACGCGGTGACGTGACGTAGCATTACGTAGCGCTGAGTGAGACTTAGAGGTAATCCCGGTGAAATATCCCAAGAATATCCAGATATCCGTAATGCATTTCAATGATTCGAATATCCGACGCCAAGGTTTCCGTCACAAATAAAATTCCTAGTATATTTTCTTTGACGCGGAATGCTATCAAAGGTGCTAGCATTTTTATCAGAAAGTGGAAAGGCAAAAGAAGATATATAAAATAATCTCGATATTCATAAACGGAGAAAGCTAGTATCGTTTAAGTATTTTCTGTCGCTTTCTGTTAGATTCAAATGTCTCAATGAAAGATAAGGACAAAGCATATTTTAAGCACACTTCAGCTATCGTGCGTATGAGTTTACAGTCTAACGGCCGTAATCAGTGTCAGTTAATGACGATTAAGTCGTTCCTTAGTGTAAATTTTTAACACACACGTTTGAAAAAGAAACAAGTTAACTGTGTCTAAAATTTCTCTGAGTACGGCGATGTGTTTGTATGAATGTAATCAAACATTGGATGTTCCACTCTAGCTCATATAGACCCCAGATTTTTGTGGCAATGACGTCACAATAGGGTACTTTGGGGCGTAAATGAAACTGTGTTAATTGAAACCTTTTTAAATTAATATTTTTTACTAAATAGGTCTTCACGACAAAACATATTGTTATTACCGAAAGTCATTTAGAACAACTTTTGATCTATTACGGAGGGTCAGTTAACGAAAGAATAACGTCGATAAATTAATCAATCGACAATTGAGTTATAGGTAATGTATATCGTGGAAGCCTAGTAAAATTATAATTCCGTAGAACACCAATAGAGTAGGTTGCCGTATTAATTCACACCGTTCCATTTACACCCCAAATTACCCTATTGTGACGTCATTGCCACGAAGATCCGGGTCTCATAAACTATTGGATTAATTCTATAAATGTATCAAGAAAGTCTAAGGGCCGTATTAATACACTCATCTTGGCTGAGACGCCCGTCACAAGATACGTCAAAGTAAACGTCAAACCATAACCACTGTCATTTTTGACACATCTTGAGACGAGCATTAGAGTTGAGATAAATTTATTAATACGGCCCTAAGTATATAGAAAAGAGTGCGTTCAACTATACCGTTTTTTTTGTATATATTACTACGCGATGCTCATTTGTTTCTTGCAGTACTCTGTACCCTTGCCATGAGTTACAATTTATCGTACTCACAAGCTAGTGGAATGCTCTGTCCCTCGCACTCTATAAGAATACTGCGAGGTCTGCGAGGGGTAGAGCATTCGACTCGTTAGCGAGTACGTTAATTATAACTAATGGTAAAGTACTAAAGTAAAAATAGACTATAGTCGCCAGACTGCTCTTTTTACTTTTGAATTATTGTATGCTATGTACAGTCACGGAATATAATTCCTAGTCCACTTTGAACTATGTCAAATTGACACTGTAAATAAAATCATAAGATGTCTCTTACGTTTTGATTGATTATATCACTTTGACATAGTCCAAAGTGGACTTGGAATTAAATTCCTTGACTGTACGAGTCATGGATATTGAGGTGCGTACACGATGTCCAATTTTGTCTAAATCGATTCGTCCATTTATTAAATTATTAAATTCATTCAAATCACTTTAATAATCTTTCGATTATCCATCATACTAGAAACGCCAACGATAATTACTGTCATTTGTTACTAATTAATTACTAATTATTATCCTGTCATCAATCATTATTTTATTCCAACATTAACAGCTTACTATGCCTATTTTCATTCCCACCTGACCTATGGAATTGATCTGTGGGGCCTATCCGCTGACAGAGAACGCCCTTTTATTATTCAAAAAAGGGTCATTAGGAAAATTGCTAAACAACCCTATGATGAGCCGGCAAAACAATATTTTATTGAACTCCAGATTATGACTGTGCCGAGCTTATACATATTCGAGGTTGGTAAGTATGTAAGGCGTAATGCTGGAGAATTCCCCGAAAAACAATGGATAGGGCAGCGGAAATGTAACCGTAGGGAACAGCATTTAGCCACCACTCGACAACGCCTGCAGAAATGCAATAAGTCGTTGCACGTCATGGGTCCGCTAATATTTAATAAAATACCGGTCCAAATTAGGGACTGCAGGTCCACACCTTGTTTTGACCGGAGATTTAAAGACTGGCTGACACAGAAGGCTTACTATTCCGTCAATGAGTACCTGGACGACATTGAACTTTAATTATTTTATTTTGACATATTAGTTATTAACTTTAACTTTAGTGATTGTATTTATTTTGTAATTATTGATATTATTATTATTATGATTTGTTTTGAATGCAATTTGTACCGAATATAAATGACAATGTATAATCCTTACTGAATAAATAATTATGAATTATGAATTAACCAGTTGAACTGATTTGTTGGATTATTCATTTGTAAGTAATGCTTAAATTTTCATATTCGACTCGTCCAATCATTTGGTAAGCACGTTTTTTTATTTAATGAGTATTTTCCCTAACGGGAAATTGAACTCAAGACCACTAGGTTTTTAGGCACTAGGTTAATCACCAGGTATCAAAATGTATCTATCAGCCCAATAGAATCCTGACCCATCATAGAACGGTGTCACAGTGACATTATAAAACAATTTCTTTGACACGTCTTATGACTTGAAACATGACGTCACTGTGACGTAGTTCTATGGTGGGTCAGGGTTCCATTGTTAGATGTACTCCTTCAGTAGCAAACACAAAAAATTACGTCTGTGACACACGCGTAGAATAATTAGGCTAGATGACTGGATTTTGAAATCTCAAAATGTGAAAATGCTGTAGAACAGATCAAAAACAAATTAAAATTAAAATCAGCCACAAATACGGACGATAAAAGCATTTAAAACTGCTACATAGACAGCGAGATCTGACAATTGTGACGTCACGTAACAGGTCGGCAATATTAAATCCATGTTAAATTCTCTTGGTAAGTAGAAAAAGATTGGAACAAAACTTTGTTAATTTTATAGCAATTCCAAATAGCTTTTATTGAAGATGTAAAAAAGGTCATAAAATATTAGTCATTGAGCGTGGCTCACGAATGAAGTGTGTCCGTACGTTGCGTAGGAAAATTCAGGCTTCATTCAAATTTAACCGATCGCAAACGCAAATATGTTTAACATGACATGACTGTGTAATCCCAAACAGAAAGGAGCATTTACCAACCTGTCTCTTACATCGAGAGCTCCCTGATCATTATAATCGTTCGAAGAATTAGAACAATAACGTTTAAACGGGCTCTATTAATCCCCCTTAGCTCTAAAAGGCAATTTCCAACAGAACCACTAAAATTAAGCGAATCGTTACGGTTTTAATGAAGTCTGCAGAAATACCGGAATTTATCGGAAATGAACCGGCAGAATAAACGGCCTGTGCCGTGACATTAAACTTTAGACCACATTAACGTACAATTTAACTTTTGAAAGTGCCCGCGAAAGAAGCGCCTGAACTGCCGTTTGGACTACGTTTACCTTAGAATTTACCCTGGAAAGTTATTTTGGATCTTGTTAGAGTTAGTAATAAAAATGAAATTGCATTCTGTCTTTATATTGTTGAGAAGAGGCTTGGTGGTCTTTGTCACCATGGCTTGGAACCGGTTGATATCGTTCTTTAAACCGGTGTTTTTTGTTCACCCCTTTACCGGTTTAAACAAATGAAATGATTTAGGTTAACGGTAAATTGGAAAAACTAAATTGAAAAACTGCTATAAACCAGTATTAACCGGTTAAACTAAAACACTCGGAAGAATGATCATAGGCGTAAAATATACTGTAGTATCTCAAATTAACCGGTTATTTTCGCTCAACAGAACAAAATTTATGAAAAACCGGTTTTCAACTAACCGGTTTTACTACTCGATTCGGGTCTGGCGGTCATGACTGAAACCGATTTAAATAATAACCGGTTTCTGATCCCTCTTGACACTTAGTGATAATCATAAAGAAGATGTACCTATTTTGCACATTATTTTCTGTGGACAATGTACCTAAACAATAGTTAGGCCACGTTATGGTTAGTCCACGTTCAAAAGTACCAAGTGACAGCAGTAGCCAGTTTTAGGTCATCTGTAAATAATTTAAACGTCGATTTGGTAATCAGGTTGCGGCCTTAATTGGGAAGCTAACTTTAGCCGGTGGATGTGACTGTAGGGAATAGAAAACTATTTCAAACTGAGCTTTAGTTTGTTTATATGAATATTTTAAACATGTGAACGGTTTATTTGCAGTACAGTTTTCTGGGATAATATAGGAATATTAATTTACTTCTATATCAGCAAGCGCAATACGTAGTTTATATGCATTTTATTTCAAATATCTGTTACATTATCTGTTATATTAGCGGTTCCAACAGAAGACCAGTGCTGGCTTTACGGCTAACGAATGCTGAGTTGGGACCGATTCGCAACGGTTTCTCTGTGTCTTATGTTTTGTATCTATGTCCCTAATGTGGTTTTGTATTGTTGCGAATAAATGTCCGTTTATCTTTAGCTTTATCTTTAATTATTTAAATTTTAGGTTTAAGTGGATGTATTAATTCTGTACTTTTGGCGTTTGTTCTAATTATGAGTTGATACGACTACATGATCACTATTAACTCGATAATATTTGCTAGCCTATGAGTTGTTACGGGTACGTATTATAATGTATAAAATCAAAATATATACGTTTACAATGTATACGTTCAAAATATATAAAATCAAAAAATATAATGGTCAAAAGAAATAACAATCAAAATTCATATAGTACCTACGTTTTTCATAATGGTCGAAATACATACACTCAAAATGGCTAACTTCACAATATATATGTTCGGAATATATACAATCAGAATATATAATAGTTGAAAGAAATAACAATTGAAATCCTTAAAAAACGTTTTCTATAATGGTCAAAATACATAAAAACAAAATGCCTATGTTCACAATTTATATTTTCGAGAGAGTGGGTAGTAGACATGCACGAGAGTCAATAAGTGGGTAGATACATTATTTGGTCGGTCGTATGAGTCTGTACTGCAGTGTGATTGCTGGTGCAGTGTGCTTTGTAATTGTTGAGTAATAATGTCGGAAGATAGTATTGAGTTATTTAGAACACAAAAAGGTGGGCTAAAATTGCAACGAAATGGTTTTGCTTACGTAAAAAATAAATAAAAAATAAAAGTAAATGATGTATTCATTAAAAAAATTGAAAACGGAGAACCTGAAGCAAAGAAAAGAAAGTAGACTAACGAAATCAATTTAAAAAAAATTGATAATATTTTGAAAAATATTACTGATTACACATATATCCGGTTTCTACGAGCTATAGCTTCTAACCTATAATACTTATTCCAAGAAAATAGAAATTGAATTGAAATTGAATTGAATTGATTTCAATTGTGCCGCTTGTTTTGGTCGCAGTTGAACCTAACACGCTCCTCCTCGCTTCGCTCGTCGTCACACCTACATTTTAATTTTCGTTGCCTAGTACCTTGAATTTTAGACTGAACTCTGATTAATTCAATGCAACAGTTTAGGCAGCGGCCGGCGAGTGCCACAATTGAAATCGTATTAAATCCTATGCATTTTTCAATTCGATCATTTAATTAAATATTATCAATTATTGTTATGATTATTTATAGTTTGTACCTACGCAGTAAAACAAACGTTATTTAGTTTATAGTCGATTATTTAATTATTAACAATAAAGATAAGATAAAAAAAGATAAAATAATTTATTCAGTAAGTAGGCCGCACGGGCACTTTTACACGTCAAGAATCTACCAATACCAATTGTTATTAAGTTGTATATTTTTAGTTTGTACGCAGTACAATAAGAGTTTTGTAATTGTTACCAACTACAGTGTTGTAGATTATTGTTAATAAAGTAATTTTTATATTTTTCCTGCATTTTTCATTTTATGGCTTTAAAGTTTAACCGCCTTATTCATACTCGTAAACCCACAAGTTAAATATGCTTCAAGTATGCTTTGGCCTTATTTGTCATTATGACATTTTGAATGAAAGGAACAAAGCATACTATAACTAATAAGATAAGGACAACACTGAAGCATAACTGAAGTATACCTACCGCTCTAGTTAAGTAGTGTATAAGTTATGAATAGGTGTACTTATGAGCATGTAAATTAGCTATTAAGTGGGTAGAACACAAGAGGATAATGAGCGCTTTATCCGCCAACAAACTGTCCTCAGTTTGGCGGAATATAAATATGTATATACCATTTAAGTTATTTGTGATAAATAAATTAAATTAAAAAAAAATTAAAATATAATTAACTAAAAGTTTTTAAAGTTGTAGGTAATTCTGTAGCTCTGCCTACCCCACCCACTCTGGGATTACAGGCGTGAAGGTGTGTAGGTATGAAAAAGGGGGTAAAAGTTTACTAAAATTATTAAAACGACGAAGCAACGACAAGAGTTAGGTTCAATTGTGTCCGGAATTGAATTCCATGAACTTTAGGGTATTTACATTAGCTGGCTCTTATTTACAGTATCGATTATGTATTTCAACTATTATGGATTTTGAATGTATACATTGTAAACATATGCATTGTAAACGTATGCATTTTGTCAAATATTACTATGAACCATTATGCATTTTTACTGTTATATATTTTGACCATTATGCATTTCAAGCTTATGCGTTTGGAACTTATACCAAATAACTTTATATATTTTGATACATTATTATTATATGAAATTCGGCATTTCAACTTTATGGATTTCAACCAATATGTATTTTAAATTTATACATTATAATACGCTTTAGACATTAACGACTTTTTCAAGTAAGTAATTTTAAGTAACAGTGGCCGCGTTATCTAGATATGGCAGCTGAAAAACGTCTAATCGCTCCCAAAAAAAACGTTCAGGGAAATGGCTGAATGTTGTACATAAAGTAAGTACTAGTGTTGTACTTATGTCAAATATACAAAAACTGACCAAAATGTTGGTTGCGTTATTGTCTAACTATTAGGGTTAGGTATACATACATTCGTCTGCGTATATTTTTTTATAGATTTCTTTTGAAACTCCTTATTTGCTGGTCATCAGTGAGTCAATTCCTCCAATCTGATCACCCAGCCATGCGTGTCTCAAAGACGGACCTACAAATCCTTAAGATTATTGGTAGCCACTAACACTTTATTTAATCGAAATAAGAGCCACTGTACCGTTAAATCGAATACTTATTGGCACCTAGTTCTTATTACAAGAGAAATCGGAGCACCCAATCGAAATGATTTAAAGATATCTCTCAGCCTGGTATATTTCCCATATGATTTCAGCAAAGACTGCTCAAAGCAAAAAGATAAGGTCCTTAATATTAAATGAAGAAATATTGGGCCGCGTTAGATATTGTGGCGCAAGTCAGGAGAGAGAACATATTATTAGATCAGAGAAATGAGTTTTCTAAAATAGCTCTCTAAAGGCCCCCCCCCCCAATGGGGATAAGGAGACTGCGAAATATTATGTTCATTCACAGTTTTAATAAAAAGTTATATTAACTGGGTTTGAATTATGAAATAAATATATTGAATATATATATTATTACCCCGCCCGTGTGGTTGCCGGGTTAGAATAGTGCCACTCCATATCTTCCCGTGGATGTCGTATGAGACGGCTAAGGGAATAAAGGCGTATATTTAGTACTGTTAGGCGATGGGCTTGCAACCTGTCACTAATACACTGGTAAACGTCTTAGCCTAAGTGTGCAAAATGTGGTTACAGAATTATCAACAAGTTTTTAGAGTTGTTGGTAATTCTGTAGCTCTGCCTACCCCACTCTGGGAATAAAGGCGTGAGTTTATGTATGTGTATGTATGTATATATTATTATTATATTTATATATGTGTATGTGATGTTTATTTGACTGACGTGCATGACTCGATGTATGAATGTGGAAGAAGCGAAAGAAATTTGTCAAGATCGTAGCAAATGGAAAGAAGTGGTCTCTGCCTACCCCTCTGGGAAACAGGCGTGATTTACTTAATGTATGTATGTATGTATGTTTATTTATATGTATAGTTTATGGATTTTTGTGCACATCCTTGTAATCTTGCTTATCCTATTACAGTTTCCTCATTCATGATCAGGTTAACTGGAAGAGATCCCTTAAAGGGATAAGTTCGCCATTGTACATGTTAATCTTAAGTTTATGTACGAATTTACTTGTAATTGTTGTGTTGTGGACGAACGAGCGAAATCGCAGCGGCGAGTTTAGGTAGTCCCGTCAGAGCGAACAAAACAAATTTTAGCGCGTGCATTTTCAATTCATCCATTGACAGAAACTATGCCGCTAAATTGAAAATGCACGCGCTAAAAAAATTTTTGTTCGCACTGACTGACACTACTTAAACTCGCCGCTTGGACATTCACTCGTTCGTCCGTCCGACCGTCGTTGTTGAGAGAATCACCTCCCTGCTGCAGCGCAAGCCTCATTAGCTCTCCCTGATATTGGACTATCTTCCTCTTTGAACGTTAAAAAAATCTAAAACAATTCTTTGGCATTGGTGTTTTTATCTCTTCAAAACTTTCCAAAATAATCTTGCGTGGACACTCTTGCGCCGTCACATCTTCCCGGAACAAGTACTAGGGCTGGTTTCGCGGCGGAATCAGCGGAGACCCTCAAAAGTATTTTTAAAGATATGTCAAAGCGCCTGATCGACGCAACCCGTGACAAAAATGCTGGCCTGTACTTGGCACAAAGATTAAGCATTGCCATTCAACGTGGCAATGCTGCCAGCATTTTAGGAACAATGCCCACTGGTAGCGGTTTGTTAGATTAGTGTAGTTTTAAATAAGTTTGTAAGTTATTTCGTTTGTTTGTTATCTGTTGAATGAAATAAAAATACCTTATCTGACATTCTACAATATCTGAGAATCTCCCTCTACCCTAATCTTTGGGCCACAGTGTTCGACGTCTCAATATCCAGCGGTGTCCTATGATTGATCTTGATAAAGATAATACGGATTTATAGCAAGCCCCACGTCATATTAGCTGACATGAAAATTATTTTGGGCCCGGTTTATTACGTAGTAGCCTCACTGTGTTCGGGAGGGACGGACCTTACGCATTTTTGTAGAAGAAAGTATGATTTGGAATAAATTTTCGTAGCTCAAAAAATAATAAGCACACGAAGAGTTTTGTAACGCGGCACAGTATTAATATGTCGAAAAATTCATGTTTTTGTTTGTGTATTATTTTCTCGTTTTTTTTCATTTAGTGACCACAGTAATCTACAATGTTTTAAAAAAAGTGTCTATCTATTGTTATAGTCGAGCAAATGTGAAAATTTCAAGTGTTTAGCTATTATGGTTCATGAGATACAGCCCAATGACACGCAGATAAACAGATGGACAGCGGAGGCTTAGTAATAGGGCTCCTCGATATTTAGATAGGTTAGAAATACCGGTTTTGGCCATCTTTACACCGTTTTTGGGCACTCTAAATTTTAACTGCTACATGAAGCATTTTAAAATATATATTTTTTTATATTTTATCCTTAATTTAATCTTTAGTCTTAACTATTTATGAATATTACTTTTTATTTCACCGTAATTTTGATGTTCATTTAAACTTTAAAAGGCTAAAAAGGGTATACTAGCCACAAACGGTACTTCTACCCTGCTAACTCCAGGCTTCAACAAGTCCAGCTCAAGTTGCTCCCTCTCTTTCTTCTCGATTACCTTTTGATTAATGGGTGGCGAATAAATATTACGTCAAAATTATGTTGAACGATATCCAAAATATGGATATGACTTCAATTGATTTCAAAAAAAGAACATCATTGGAAGAAAATGACAGAATTTTATTGTTGCATTACAGAATCATTAATTGTTTTCTATATTTAGTACATTCCTTGTAACAGTTCACTCACTACACTATCCGATTACACGGGGAAAAATTAAAATCTCTAGATGTGACAATTTACAAGTAGCCAATACTCAATGTTCAACAATTCTTAATGTTCAAAATATGTACTGATTTATTACAAAATCTGCTTAAAATTTCATACATAAATGGTACTCCAAATTGAATTAAAGTCTTATCTATCTTAAGCTCTCATCACCACATTACATCCGTCTCAGTCAACAATATAAAGTAACACTTTTTAAGGGATGTAAATGAAAACAGAAGTCACGTGGAATAATTCCATAATTGAATTTTATAATATAATTATTTGTGGTTTTAAGAGATTTAAAGTCGCGATGACTTTTCTAACTGTCCTAGTTAGTTCAAATTTGGTGTTATAAATTCTAATGGGTTTATGGCGCCAATCCCACAGCGAGCACTCTAAAGCGACGAAAGTTATAAAATGAGTTCTATACTCGTATATAACTCGAATATTTACGCTATAAAATAGTACGTATGAGTAGAGTTGTTTACTCAGAACTTGTTACAGAGAGCTCGACTGAAAATTGTTGGAAGCGTTGTGAAAAACATGTGACAAATTAATGTTCTTTCGACACCACAGCTAAATAAAAAATAAAACATTTGGTCGCGATGGCGGGATGACTTAGATTCCTTTTTGAAGGACTGGCCACAGACGGCAAAGAATAGAGACACATGGAAAAAGTGGAGGGAGGCCTTTGCCCAGCAGTGGGACAGATCCGGCTCTCAATAATCACTACATATCACTACATAGTATAAAACAAAGTCGCTTACCGCTGTCTGTCCCCATGTATGCTTAGATCTTTAAAACTACGCAACGGATTTTGATGCGGTTTTTATTAATAGATAGAGTGTTTAAAGAAGAAGGTTTGTATGTATAATAAATCCTGGTTCATGTACGGGTGTTGCAGAAAACTCACATAAACCGAAGCGAAGCGAGGGCGGGTCGCTAGTAAAAAATAAAACATTTTGTTACATTAAATGTAACTTACTTAAATCAATTCAGTTATTTTAGTTTCTTGTGGGGTGGGATTGATTCGTGTGGTGGTTGGTTGGTGGTATTTATTCCTGGGTTTTTGGATGGTTTATGTATTTAAGACTGCACCGAGCAAACGTCGAGCGTCCAGTGGCGCCCTCATTACTATTATTGTGTTTTCTAATTAACTAAAGAATTTCCTTGAAATCAGACGAAATGTTTTTGTAGTGTAAGTAAAAACGCAATTTATGGGATACGTAGCAAACTTAAATAACAATTACCCTTTGAGTAGTCAGCTTAACGGGAAAAGGTGGCCACTTTTTTTCGTTAAGTAATAACTCGAAGGTGAATTGTTATTAAACTATATGATATACCCTATAAGTTCTGTTTGCTTTCATTTGCAGTACAAAAACATTTCGTCCAATTTCAAGAAAATACTTTAGTTTATTAGAAAACACAATACAATTAATGAGGGCGCCACTGTACATCCGGCGTACGCTCGGCGCAGTCTTTAGTATGGATTGCCCTAAATAGGTACCCAAAGTACAGTCAGCATCAAAAGTAGCTAAGCAGAACAACATGCTCAAAATGATCTAGACGCGACGTATTCTATTGACAATAGAGTCGAGTGCAGATCATTTTGACTTCTTCGGTTGCGTAGCTACTTCAGCTGCTGAATGTACAAGCGTAGAGCTTAAATGGTTAAGTCAACTTGTCTGAGTGAGTAGGGAATACAATTAAAAAAAAAATGGTCAATTTAATATTTATGAATTTTTAATGGTAAACGATATTATGAATGCGAAAGTTTGGATGTTTGTTACTCAATCACGCTAGAACGGCTAAACCGATCGGGATGAAATTTTGCACTGAGATAGATTATAGTCTAAAATAGCACATAAGGTATTTTTTACCCGACTGCGGTAAAGCCCAAAAGGAGGAGCATTGTTTTATGTGTTGTTTGCATGTCTGACTCTATGTTCCCTCTTAATTTTAATAAATTATACGTGGCATAGTTAGATTCGCCTTAAACACACTCGAGTGTCATAAATTAAATTTATTTTAATGTGAAATTGGCACAATAAAAAATATAATAACATGGTAAGTAACATTACTTTGACGACATTATCCAAACAGCAGTTGGGTTTTTTAAAACTTCGTCCTAAGCAAAAACGCAGTAACTAACATAAACCGTCAGTAGTAATATAAACCTTATTAATAACACCATAGAATTGAATCTGCATTGATGATTTAATTTAAGATACTGCTTATTGGCTTAGAGAGGCAGAAAAATAAACGACTTGTACAAGGACGTAGTCGCGGCAAAAAGCTAGTAGTATTAAAAATCATTGTTATAAGAGCGAAATCTCCTGCCACAAGTGCACTGTTCATACTTACTAGAATATTAAAGCCTTGGCTTAGTGTTAACATTATTTTTTAACCAAAAACCTTAGTTTTTTTTTCTATATCCTAATTACCGACGCCACTAAATCCACGGGTGTAACGATAATTAATTATTAACCTGACCAGTAAATTATAGCATGAAAATCTACTATCATTTTCATGGGAATCAGCCCGTTCGTGCGGAATCAGATAGCTCTAATGACGCTGTGGATAGACAAACATCTGAACAACGATTATTTACCGCGTAATTGTTGGAATAGGCCTGGCTGGCATTGACACTACCATGTTGCTATGCAAACGGTAATTAAATAAAAATATGACCTTTTAGAAACTTTCCTTGTATTTGATGTACCTATATGTGTATACACGGTGGGGCCTGTAACTAGAGCAAAAATTAAAAATGTACATTCTTCTCCTCAAACCACGCAACGTTTGATTGACGACTTTGAAAAAAAACTTGCGGTTTGGATTTTATTACATTTTAAAGTTAATTCGAACACGCAATGTACTATGAAATTGATTATGTCTGTAGAGTGACTAGACTGACAGGCGATGTCAATTAGACGGAGTTTTAAGTAGGTTCCTACATTGAAAATACAATTTACTTTGTTTGAAAAAATAACAATCTAAAAACTTTATGATTTTATAAAGTTGCTAAACAAAAGTTGTCTAGTTTGAGGAGTAGAATCTACGTTTTAATTATTTGCTTTAGTTACAGTTATAATTAAATACACAGTATACAGGGTGGGGACCCTGTATATTGTGTATTTAATTATTTTGATATTTATTTTTATTACCTTTATATATGTTTCTGTTAGTATTTATTCATAAGGTCTAAAATAGTTCACGCAGTTTCTGTAAACTACGTCTTGTACTAATGTCTACCACATTACATTTTTTATTGTTTGTTTTAATCAATCGCCCAAAGGTTCGCTGGATCCCTTAAAGTGATTATGTTCGCCTTTGTACTTTCTAATTCTGTAAATATTGCATTTGATTTTCTGTTTTTGTACAATGAAGTGTTTACAGACATACATACATACTGTCAGCCCGATGGAACCCTGATCCACCATAGCACTGTGTCACGGTGTAATTATGATTCAGACATAACAAATGTCACATAATTGATTTATAATGTCACTGTGACACCGTTCTATGGTGGGTCAGGGTTCCATAGGGCTGATAGCACGTAGGTACGCTAAAAATTCGGTCTAGTACCTATATCACTAGTATATTCTAACAAAAGCGTTGAGAGTGTTTGGAATGTGCAGATCAGCATATGGAAAGACTTGGGGCCTTAACCCAAAAGTTCTGAAGTGGATCTATACCATGATGGTAAGACCCATAATCATGTATGGCTGCTTGGCCTGGTGGCCAAGAACAACGCTAAGGACGTGTAAGGACTCTCTAACTAAGGTGCAGAGGGTGGCTTGCATGGCTATAACAGGGGCGTTCAGAACGACGCCGACGGTGGCAATGGAGGTCTTACTAAACCTGCCACCACTGCATATTGCCATTCAGTCTGAGGCGTGCAAGTCGCTACAGAGGTTGAAAGAGACGGGCCTGTGGAGCGACGCATCGCCTATAGAACCAGACACACTAAAATGGCACACAATGTTGTTCTAGACAGAATACTGACGATGGGCTGCGATAAAATGCAGCCCAAGTATGTATTCCGGAGGAACTTCAATGTCCACATCCCAACCAGGGATGAATGGAAAGATGGGTTGCACCTTTCAGAGGAAGACAACGCGATATGGTACACTGATGGTTCAAAAATGAGCACCGGTACGGGGGCGGGTATTTACGCCAAAGACTATAACAGTAGCATTAGTATGGGCAACTATGCAACGGTCTTCCAGGCGGAGTTGTATGCGATAATTGCCTGTACGCAAGAGAATATAGGTAGATCTCCACAGGACACGTCTATCTACATTCTAAGTGACAGCCAAGCGGCACTAAAGGCACTGACAGCGCCTAAAGTAGACTCGAAACTAGTCTACAATGGAATCCAAGCCTTAAACAGGCTTGGTAGGCACAACAAAGTGAAACTGATGTGGATTCCAGGACACGAAGGCTATCCCGGAAATGAAGCCGCGGATGAGCTGGCAAGGGAAGGGTCCAAGGACGCATACGTCGGACCAGAACCATTTGTGGCACCCTCGCCGGGCACCATAAAAGCAGCCCTGAACGATAACACCCTAGAAAACCACCAGAAGGAGTGGAAAACTGCGGTAGGCTTAGGGCATGCAAAGCTCTTCATAGAAAGAGTTGACCAGAGCTGGACCAAAAAGCTTTGGAAACTCAGCAGAAGACAACTCCGATTCGTTATCGGAGTGTTTACAGGGCACTTTGGGGTTAAACATCTCCTAGCAAAGATGGGCCTATATGACAACACAGATTGTAGAATGTGCGGCGAGGAGGCGGAAACAATGAAACACTTATTGTGTGAATGTGACGCACTCGCCGGAGTAAGAATGAAAATACTCGGTTGTGGCTACCCAGAACCGAACGATTTCAAGGCTCTGCCATTGCACTCCACTATCCGCTATTTGGAAGGGGTGGAGGCTGCATTGGAGTAAGAGCTAAAAGAGGGGTAATTACACAAAAGATCCCATAGGGTCGAAGTGTATCCGTAAGGACCCCATACAAAAGATAAGATAAGTATATTCTCAATTTTTTTAGCAACGGAACCTTTTCTTTAAACTAAATTTTTTACGGACCTCAAATTAGGCAAAACCCTTTTTGTGAAAATAAAAAATGTCTCTAAATTTACATAACGTTGTTTTTCGACGGACCTAGACTAAACCTAAACAGGTTAAACCTTATCAACAGTCTATGAGCACTTAGAAGGTTTTTCGGGTTTGTACTTATTTCTCACTCCCTCTTGATAGGAGCGTATGAGAGTGTGAGAGACAAGTATAAGCCCGCAGCACCTTCTAAGTAATGTCGCACTGTGCTTAGATAATATCTCATCATCTCATCCCGTTATCTCAAATGTAGTGCTCAAATCATTACGTTTGAACAGCGAATCTAATGGAGGACATGCCAACGGATTAACGTTGCGCCCTACAAAGCACCAAACAGGCTGTAGTTAAATAATAGTTAAAGGTAGATAAGCCAATCCTGACACCTATCACTGTGCTATAAATTACAACCTCAAAACGTATATAATATATTTTTTAATAATCTGTTTTACCTGTTTCATAATTTGTGTTTTCACAAAGTTACAAGAATTTATTACTTCTTTAATAACCTTACTAATATTCCTGAGGAGTTAAGGTTGACCAGCCACTACAATAATTGTCATTTATCAGCACTAACCCAAACTAGGCCTAGACGTCAATGCTAACTCCTAACTATTTTATTATAAATACTAAATACAAAACTAGAATAAGTCAATATTGTATTAGTACTTATCTTAGACGTTACTCTGTTCAATTAAATAAATTATTTTTAAAAACAAACCCAGTCTTCTCATCTTAATTGGCCAAATCCGAAAGTTTGAATGCTTGTTACACAATCTCGCCAGAACGACTGAACCGATCTGGATGAAACTTGGCACAGAGACAGATTGTCATCGTATCTTTTTGTTACTTTTGGTGAAAACTTGTATTTGTCCAACCTCACGCATTGCCCTTACTCATCTACTTCAGGGTTCGCTTTTGTACGTTACTTTTATAACAATCTAACTTTGCCCGCGGCTTCGTCCGCGTAGATTTTGATTATCGTTATACCCTCGGGAACTTTTGATTTTAGCGGGATAAAAAATAGTTTTTGTAATAATCCAGAGTATAAGCTATCTCCATTTCAAATTTCGTAACAAACACACCCAGAAACTTTCATATTTATAAAATTAGTAAGATAGTTATAGTATTGTAATTTTTATATGTTTATAGTCTGGACTAGCACATTAGCTTATATTTATTCCGGGAAATTTGAAGATTCCCGAGGGAAAAGCGATAAATTACTTCAACGCAGATTGAATCGCGCGCAAAGCCTAGTAATAATTATAAAACATTACATGGTAATATTGAATTAGGAATTATACACATTATATCAAACACCCTGTACACAAATTCACGTTAATTAGTACCTACAATAAATTATTCTTCATTCTAACATCGCATCGAGTTTAATTATGTAGATAATCTTTTATCTCATTTTGCGCCCAACGCGGTTATAATTAGGTTCCTTTTGGGATACACTTGATGGACATTATCATCGTTAAATTATCTTTTCTGTTAAGTTAAGCGAACTTTTTCGATTTAGTTGAAAATGCGTGACTGTGATAATATTTACATCGATTATAGGCTAAGAGATGTCTTTATTTAATGTCACTATAACATTGATTCAAAATTTAGTTTAAGTAATTATTCAAGACATTTAAATATTCTAACAATTGTTTGCACATAAAATAAAATAGATTATAATGTTTTTTCCAACTAGAACAGAATCGAAAATTTTACGGATTAATATGCACCGATTCAAAACAGGCAGGTTCTACGTATACTCTCTATCTATAGGTAATATAAAGTTATTTTTATGCCTAGATAGTACACGTACAGTCACGAGATTAAATTTGGTACCCACCTTAGGTCCAAAGTCAATCTGACATTCTACAACAAGAAGGTCGAGTTTCCTAAAAGTTACAAATGACTTGACATCTCTAATGACATTGACGACTTCAAGCATATTTTTCTTGAAATGCGTTCCAAATTAAAGCTCGTGACCGTACTTAAATCGTTGAATAAAATGAAAAAAAAAAAGTTTTGTGTTTTGCTTAATGATGTTTTTAGCAAAACCAATTATAAATATTAATCTTACTATAAACAGTAAACTTTCTGTCTACATTCCCATAATTTTTTGAATTAAATAAATTTCAGCATTAATACCAACGTCTATTAATACCAGCCTTCACAAATCATGCTGAAACACTGGCGTTGTGATCATTTCTTTCAATTAAAGCGGTGAACAAAGAACTTACGGAATTAGAAATGACTGAACCGAGCCAATTAGAAAAAGCCAAGACAAATAATAAGCGGTCGCCGGGGAAATGGAAGCGAGGTTATAACTCAGTACCCTTACCATGAGTTACAGTTACCGTAGTCGCTAGCGAGTCGAATGCTCTGTCCCTTGCACTCTATAAGAATACTTGGTAAGTCTGCGAGTGACAGAGCTTCGACTCGCTAGCGAGTACGTTAATTCTAACTCATGGTAGGGGTACAGACGTTGGTTCTTACTGGTTCGATTTTAACGCAATGGAGGTAAGGTTTTAACTTATTTTTTTTTGTCTCTAGTAACGTCTATTGATTACTAGCGACCCGCCCTCGCTTCGCTTCGGTTTATGTGAGTTTTATTATACAGAAAATCCTTCGTCTTAAATCAAAATCCGTCGCGTATTTTTAAAGATTTAAGCAAACATAGGGACAGACAGTCAGACTGCGGGGACTTTTTTTATTGTGAAAGTATGTGTATCAGAAATACAGGTTGTGCTAAATCTAATTATGTCAAATCGTCAAATGGTGAACGAATCAGCACTTACTGACAGGGTTTATAATCTGTCAGATTTATTACTGGAGCTACAAATCATACTGTACAATTGCATATTATATAAAACTTTCAGTTTTCAGAAAGCTAATTCGTTTTTTCCTGAATATTTTTAACATCCCATTTTTATGACAAGTAATAAATAAAAACGGGTAAATCAAAACTTTTAAATTAATATTTATCTTTGCACCAAAATGTTAAACATTTATAAACGTATCTATTTGCCAATGCAACATAAAGCTATTAAATTTTTTACGTAAAACGTTAAATCCCAAATCAAAACCCATAAAACTGGCAACTAGCTCTTGGTCTTCCATACCTAAAGTAAATATTCAAACGATACCGGACACGACACGATTTTATCGTATGTCGTACGACCGTCGTCCGACTGCGACATTTTTCTAATCTAACTTGGACCGCCATCCATCATCGTTCTTTTGAAAAGTTGCGATGGCTAAGCGGAAGCGAAGGGGATTATTAAAAATGGTTCGAGTTGAATATGCCGCAATACGGTTTGATATTTTTAGTATTATTTATTTGTTGAATCAGTTAATACAATGTAATTATAAATAAAGTTTCAGTTTCAGTTGTAAATGTAGTACACAATACACGGTGTGGCCTGTAACTAAAGCAAAAAATTTAAACGTAGATTCTACTCCTCAAACTAGACAACTTTTGTTCAGCAACTTTTTAAAATCATAAAGTTTTTAAATTATTATTTTTTCAAACAAAGTAAATAGTATTTTCAATGTACTTAAAACTCCGTCTAATTGACATCGCTTGTCAGTCTAGTCACTCTACAGACATAATCAATTTCATAGTACATTGCGTGTTCGAATTAACCTTAAAATGTAATAAAATTCAAACCGCAAGTTTTTTTTAAAAGTTGTCAAACAAACGTTGCGTAGTTTGAGGAAAAGAATGTACATTTTTAATTTTTGCTCTAGTTACAGGCTCCACCGTGTATAGCTGAAAAGGGCGTACTTTATCGAGTCTAATCGGAGTTTATCGGAGAAATACTGGAAAAGGGCCGAATCTTAAGTACCCGAAACCGACGTGCGTGCATGACTCGATGTATGAATGTGAAAGAAGCGAAATAAATTTGTCAAGATCGTAGCAAGTGGAAAGAAGTGGTCTCTGCCTCTGGGAAACAGGCGTGATTTAATGTATGGATGTAATATAGCTAAACTCCATAGCAATGATAACTGATGGAAGTGACGTGGAAATTTGGACTACAACACTGTGGAAAATGGTCTGACTTGAATGTATTGCAGAACGGTTTGTATCAGGTATTAAATGTATTTGTCAAATCAGTTAAAACAAAATGTAAATATTATGTATACAAGTATTTAACAGCTTTAAAATATTATCATACACAGTATAATAATAACAGTGTAGTAATGAAAACCGACGAAGGCAAAGTGGAATTTCGGTCTGAAGTGTTGTAGCCTAACTACCTAGTCAAAAAGTTGTTTATGAAACCTACAGTACTTCGTAGTTGTATCAACCCTGACACATTGCACAACCATGAAGTTTTAAAATTTTGATTATGTGGACAAAGATTATTATTAATTTACCGCTTATAAAAGAAAAGTTATTATGAGCATTGTTGCAGTTACTGCTGTCAACTTTTTCAAAAACAAAACTTCATAGTTGTGCAATGTGTCAGGATTAAGTTCTTATCTGTCTAGTACTGTAGTCCTCACTATGTAGTTAGGCTACACCCTTTATTCTTCTAGATTATATCGATAAATAAAATGGGAAATTCAGTAAATTCCAAATAAACAAACTGGGAAATCTTCTTGAGTAATGCCGTCACGTGACATATAAAGACAGACAGCTGTCCCTACGGATGGAATAAGCACATATCTCACGAGACCTGATAGTTAATCTATTCATCTATTCCTTTTCATTTTGGACATTCTTTGATAGCTTACTTAGCGGTTTATTTTACTTGATACTGTTGAATATGAAGGGTACACGGAAAGAAAATGTCCAGAAACTTAAGTATACATACATACATAAACTCACGTCTTTATTCCCAGAGTAGGGTAGGCAGAGCTACAGAATTTCCAACAACCATAAAAACTTTTTGATAATTCTGTAACCACATTTTGCACACTCAAGCGAAGATGTTTACCAGTGTATTAGTGACAGGTTGCATACCTACGTATATTTTTGAGAAATAATTTTTGAAGTTAGTAATGTACTTTCGTAGGCTTGTTGAACAATAAAATTTGTATGTATGAATTTTATTATTCCATTTTGTTGAGACCGGATGGGTGGGCCGATTTCGACCAAATGAAATGAGTAGACGTCAAAAATGTAAAAAAAAAATACCGATCACTTCCGTTATCTCCAAAGTTTATGGAACAAAAATCTGAAAAATTCATGACTTTCGCGAAAAACCAACTTAAGTAGTACATTAAAAAAATGTATTGAAATGCAGGCTTGTCAAAATAGAAAATAAAGTTCTTAACTAATTTTTTTGCGTGTTCTAACCGTGATTATCTTAAATACGGAACCATCAGTAAGCGAGTCCGACTCGCACTTGACTGTGTTTTTATATTAGCCTTGTAAGTTTGTATGTGATTATTTTGTTATCCTGTTCCATATTTAAGCACTCTTATTACATTGTATTATATTATATTATAATCCTGCCTTTGACCCCCTTTTTAGGGGAAAACATCAATTATGTGTGCTATAAATTGCATGTCTGTACGTTACAAGTTAATATCATTAGGGTACCCTCAGTCTCTTCTCTCTGTCATTCTTTATTACACTTGATTCATGGCATGTCTTATGGTGCGTTTAGACGAAACGAAATAACCTACAGAACATGTTTTGTCTCTATTTTTACCAAGGAAATGTAAGGGATAATGCGTGGGATTCTCGTTTGTTCGCTTAGTCTTAACGATGCCACGTGTATTTTCCTTTAACTGTGCTACGACGATTCGTAGATATGCTACGAATATGATTTCGTAGCTGTGTAATGGTACGTACGAGGGCTGCTACTTAGGTAACCGGAATCCAGGATTCCAACATTTTTAAACGCTATATCTGACCTCCATGGTAAAATTTGAACTTTTTTTAATACTGGCCGCTATATATTTTTTTTCTTATGTACGCTAGTCTTTTGTTTTTGGCGGGTTTAAATTTTAATCTCGCTGCAAGAATGGAACTCACTCGTGAAAATATTCGTGCTATGATTTATTACGATTTTCGGCGTGGTTTAACGCAACAACAGTGCATAGATCAACTAACTTCGACTTTTGGTGATGAAGCTCCATCCAAAACTACTGTGTATCACTGGTTTAGTGAGTTCAATCGTGGACGTAGTATGCTCAGGGACGAAGTTAAGGATGGTCGCCCGAAATCGGTCGTTGTACCACAAAATATTGAAGCTGTGCGAAAACTTATAATGCATGACCGTTGTAACGGTCCAGAAATGCCCGTTCAATTCGCAAATATAATTCATTTCAGTTTAGGCTCTAACGAGAGTAAAAAAAAACATTATACATTAAAGTTTAGTATTAAAATTATATTTCGTTATTAAATAACATCATATCTGCAATTAACTAATTAATTACAATCAAACATAATGTCAAAAACTTTGAATCTCGAAATACAACCTTACTTCAAACATAATGAGGAACGCTATTATTGTTTATACAAATTGAGAAACAGAGACCTCTCTGGAGGAAATCGAAAACTATTTAACAGCTAGTCTTAGAATTGACAGATTTATTCCCGGGCATCTAGTGAGGAAAGCGGGTTCCTTCCGATTCGTACAGATGGCGTTGTTTTATGTCCAATTACAAAACAAAATAAATTGCTGAAGTTTTATTCATATTCAGATAATAATGTTTTATTAATATTCAGATAATAAACAAACTTAATTATTTATATTTATTAAATAAATTAAATGAGGAAGAATTATAAAATGTAACAAGGACTCTTCTGCTAACTAGACATGGTTAGCAGAAGTTAAACCAAACTAGATTAAAAAAAAGAAAGAGACAAATTCAAATGAAAGTGAGTCTTATTTGTTACTCATTACGTTAGCTTAAACAATGCGGCTAGGTGGATGAAGCGAGATTTGGCGGGGTGGTTCGCGATCGACGCGCGCCGGGACGCTGGGGCTTCTCGCAAGGAACGCTGGAGATAGGAAATGGCTGGACAAGCGGAAAGCTTCCCTAACAGCTGGAAATACGAATGATTTAACAATAGTCTCTGATAGCTGGAATATCTCGTAGTGCGCATGACAGAAAAAAGAGATAAAAGGGCCGGGAAGGGGACGCTAAGCTCTCTTTCTCTTGGGGTCCGGTCGTTCGTCTAGGTGGGGAGACTGGTGAGGGTGCTCCGGTGCTGGTGTCGTCCATATTGGTGTTCGTGCTTATTCTATAATTGGTTTTATTGTTAGTGTGACGCTTTAGATAATGGATGGGTAGCGCTACGAGTTGGCGAAGGCAGCTAGCATGGAACGGGCTGCGGGAATGGTTTAGGGTGCTCCGGTGCAGTGCTCGTGTCGTCCATTTTGTCTGTTCATTTTGGTGTTCGTGCTTATTCTATAATTGGGTTTTTGTTGGTGTGACGCTTTAGGTAATGGATGGGTAGCGCTACGAGTTGGCGAAGGCAGCTAGCATGGCACGGGCTGCGGGAATGGTTTTAATAATTTGTGTTCGCGTTCTTGTGTTCCTTTAGCTGCTATGATTTGATTACGTAGTGTCTGGGTGCAGCTGTCGTGGCAGGGGTTATGGGATTGTGTTACCAATTGGGTTCGTTGTTCCTTTTCTTGTTGTGATTTGTTTACTAATCATGTTGATTTTCCAGATCTCTGTACCTAATGACGCCTACTGGTAGTCTACTAAACAGAGCTCCAAGGCAGACGTTGAAAACGATAAAATAACCTACGCTTACATTTTGGTTATGGGATGGAATCGGAAGGTTTCTACAATCAAGAAACATACGATTTATCTCATTAGCCAAGTAAGTCAGGAGGGTTACGCGCAAGGTTCTGACGCCTTAACTCGGTACGTCAGACAACACTGGTGGTATTCCGTATATTTGCTTCATAGGGCCCCTAGTCGGATCCGAACCTGTTTACAGGTGGTGCAGACGATATGCAGATATACCTCTTGTGTTGTACCCCTTATTTATATATTTATATAACGACCACCTTAGGTATTTACTCCGCTTTGACGCCAACTAAAGGCTTTTATTAGCCGGCTGAAGAGTACTTAGGACTACACACAGGAAACTTGGTTTTCCGAAGTCGTTGTTATGATAGGTTTAGCTGGTCTAGAAGGGTATTCTTACACCGGAATATTCTACATCACACACACGTTTAACGTAATCATAAAAGTCAATTTCGGACTTTTAGTTTAATTTAAAACAGTAGAATAATAGGTGCTTAGGGACCCTAGGTAGATAGAAGATCTCTCATTACACCGTGAGAGACTTATAAACACGTTATGTGGATAGCTAGGCATATCTTATTATGGTTACAGGTTTGTTCAACTTTGCCAACTCCGCTACCGCTATGACTATAACTATTGAAATTAGACCTGGGGAAACCTGGGAAATTAACTATTTACTTAAGCATACCTAATTTTATTCTAAGGAGATATCAACTTATTTTGACTCTATTTAACTTTATTCCTAACCAATAATGCTCAAGTAGGCTTATCGGAAAGTAAATATTTCTAGTCTGAAGCAGAGTAACTGCGTTCATAAGTAAAGTTCAAAGTCATATTTATGAATTGGACTGTCTTCCTACCAACACTTCGTCGGCTGGTATTCTCTGTTCAAACTGAGTTACGACTCGGCCGTACTGCCTACGGGCTGCGGCTAGTCCCTGTGCAGCAGAACTATCATGCTTTTCCCAAGGGAACCTATGCATAAAGAAGTGCATCTTGTTGGCCGACGACACTCCTTCTTGTGAATGTACTTTAGTATATCAAATAGTATCAAGACTGGAAAGCTTTACTATACCATATACCAACATTTGTAATGAATAATTGAGCCTGAGTGATTTGGTTTCTCCTATGAATAATAATAAATATCTACTGCAAGTATTGCAACTGATCAGTTATAATATCATTAATATATGACTCTATTTAACTTTATTCCTAGCCAATAATGCTCATGTAAGCTTATCAGAAAGTAAATATTTCTAGTCTGAAGCAGAGTAACTGCGTTCATAAGTAAAGTTCAAAGTCATATTTATGAATTGGACTGTCTTCCTACCAACACTTCGTCGGCTGGTATTCTCTGTTCAAACTGAGTTACGACTCGGCCGTACTGCCTACGGGCTGCGGCTAGTCCCTGTGCAGCAGAATTATCATGCTTTTCCCAAGGGAACCTATGCATAAAGAAGTGCATCTTGTTGGCCGACGACACTCCTTCTTGTGAATGTACTTTAATATATCAAATAGTATCAAGACTGGAAACCTTTACTATACCACATACCAACATTTGAAATGAATAATTGAGCCTGAGTGATCTGGTTTTTCCTATGAATAATAATAAATATCTACTGCAAATATTGCAACTGACCAGTTATAATATCATCAAACTTAGCTACCTGATAGTAAGCTCGCAACGCCTCAATATATTGCTAGGACAAAGATCCTTAGCTAATGATATGTGATTATTTCTAGTCAATGGCAGATAGCCAATTATACTTCAACATTGAATATTATGAGATTGACTGATTTCTCTCAACCTACATTGAATATTATACGACGAGTGATTTCCCTGTTTAACACTATGGGATACGTCCCCTGCTTGGTATTACTCAAGGGTATACCAGCCTTATAGTCTGTTAGCAGTTGGAATCACTATCCAATTCCTACGGGAACATACTACAACAAATATCTACAAATTATGATTGAAATCATCAGACCCAGCATTCATCAGATCCAGCTTTCATCATGACTAGAAAGAGTCACAATCATCTTAAGGAATTATTATTGTTATAATTATAACTAGGCTCTTCATAGAAACTGCAGTAAATTGATACAATATCAAACTACATAACCTTGGTCTTAATTGACTACTAACCTATCTACATCTTAACAGTATGACTTTGACACATTAATAATACGGCTCCTAGTATATTATATTTCACTCCTGCAATGGAGTAAGGAGCTTTCGCGAATATTCCCTCTTGTCCATTGAAAACTGATGACATGATGTCATATTTTTTGCTGGAAAAAAGGGGAAAGAGAAGCTCCTCTTGCAACGTTGTAAAAGCAGCAAAGGTAAAATATAAAATTGTGACAGATGTCACATAAAAATGTAATGAAAGTACCTAAGGCTAGAACCCAAAAATATAAATATGCAAAGATGCACAAAATAAGAAAAGAAGTCTATCGGGCGCCAGGGTCCTATGCCAGGCAAAAGAGTACACGGATAGCTAAAAAAGATAAATGGTAGAGTACTGGAAACTTTAATCTCAAGGGGGGCGTGGTTATAGTCACTAGTTAAATAATTAACACAATATTGTTTATAGGCTATTTAATTAACAAATTATGTTCAGGTGGTTACACGGAAGTTGATAACCTACATACTTAGGTGGTATCCTAGCTAGAGCTTAGGTCTATAGGTTACATAGAATCTAGGTCTTAGGTTTTAAGTTAGAATATGGCTTGGTCGTTCACCTGGTCATGTTTATATAGAAAAGGAAAGAAAACTTACAATTTAACGAAGAAAGAATTACACTTTGTCCACCAACTGTCACTGTCAACTGCACCGCCTGCACCAGAGTCTCCAGGTAGAACGGGGTCGTTGCAAGCCAACCACGTCCGGTCGCAGAACTCTTGCTTCATAGATCCAGTACCGGTGAAGCAGCAGCGTTGAGGGGAAAATTAAAGGGACTTGGATCGGAAGGATCCTGACCAAGTAATAAATGGAATAATGTCGGAAGAGGGGGAAATAGTGAGACAAGTCACAGAAAATTTAGGGAAAGAAAATGCACATGGGCATGAAATCATACTTCCCTAGGAACAAGCGGTTTTAGCCTGAAAAGGCTTGAAAAAGCTCACACGGAGGTTTTATAAATAAGCGGGGTTGCACAAAGGCATAAAGTCATAATTCCCTAATAGTAGGAGGCCAAAGCCCAAATACTTAGTAAGTATAAAAAGTGCTTACATGGGAGTTAACAAAAGAGAAGCTAAGTACGGCATAAAATGCACAAAATAGGGGTCCATATATAATGGGTTAAAGGGACATGGTTCCATATAGAATGGTCCACAAAGTTTAAATGAGTAGACTTAATAGTCTAAAAAGAAAATGTCAAGTTAACATTGTGAGTTGAAATAGAAAGTTAAAATGACGGGGAAAAGTTATTAAATAAATGGTATTCAAATGAATCCAAAATAAATGTTACATAAAATGGGTAACTAAAATGATTTTTAAAAGGTAAGTATAATGGGATCTAAAATGTAAGTATAATGGGTGCGATAGCGCTGAAAAAGAAAAAGAAAAGAACCGAATCAAAACACGTGCTTGGTAGCAACAGGTTGCCTGCTTACGCAGCATGGCGGCGAGAAGACGTCTCACAAGAAAATGTGAAAATACGTACCACCCATTTATAAAAAAGAGACCGGATTCCATCGCCGGTTATCCGCTGGTACTTCGTTTAGATTGCTCACAGTAGCATCCCGACTGAAATAAAACAGTACGTGAAATAACGAGGCACGAGGCTGGAGAAAATAGAAAGAAATAACCATTGAAATAAAAGTATATTTACCGATGGTTCTCCCAAGATTTCGTTATATAACGACGCGGTACTACATCACCGCCATAAATCAGCAACCCCCGAATAAAAGTCCAATAAGATTGACGGGATTATCTTAGCTTCTGATTAGAACATCGTGGTCAGAACGCCCGTTCGTCACGGTGGCGTTCCAGAGAAATAAACGCAACACCAGTCTGACAGATCAGCTCAAGGGATTGCCAGCCCAAGTTGAAAAACTATTCGAGGATGTCAAAAACACGACGTCATAAACGCAAACGTCAATGCAAATGTCATTGCATACGTAGTAAGATAAAACGCTCTAAGACGCCATAGATGAGTTTAGGAACAATAAATAAACAAAACGCAATACATGTCGCGCGAGTTTAAATAATCGCGTGACATTACCCCCTTTCCTGAAAAAATAAAAAATAGGAACTATTTTTTATGCAAAAGGTTAAAGTCCAAAAACCAAAAGTTATACGACGGTAACTACCGAAGGATACCAAACGGTAGGTAAAACCACCTAAAACAAGCAAAACAAGAAAAATAAAAAAGTAAAAAACAAAAAAAATCGTAAGGTAGGACTCGTAGAGACAGCAAGCAACAGAGCCATAGCTCTCCGGAGTAGAGAAACTTCCTCCTCCTACAACAACAAGCAATCAATTCCTGTTCAGGAATCCTGAAAAACCACAAAACATCAAAAAGTCTAAGAGAAAATTAACTCATAAACGGTTAAATCCTAAAGGTCCTATAACCTTAGGTGAAAAAAAGAAAAATAATCTCAGCTAGCATAGAGCTAAAAAATGTTAGAACGGTTGGGCCACCTAGCCACCGGCTATAATGAAAAAAGGTAAAAAACAAATTAAGTTAGTAGTAAAGCTAACAATATAGAACGGTTAGGCCACCTAGCCACCGGCTAATAAAAGCTTCATAACAAAATTTATCAGCTAGAGCAGCTCCTAGTTGAAGACCAAAAAGACAGATAGGCACCCTCGCCTCCGGCTCGAAATCTTTCAACCAGTAAGCGACCACTACAGCTGAAATAAATTATAAGATTTATAAGATGAAGTTATAGTTCATTACTTACAAAAGTTCAAACTATAAATAGTTATAACGCAATAACTAAGAGCATTAGTTGCATAACAGCAAATCCGCTTTGTGACTGGCTCAACCCCACCAATTTTCCATTCACAAAGGGTAAAAACAGGAGAAAACAATCTTCAACTATGCGACTGGCTCAACTCTGCCAACCTTCCATCCGCACAGAGAAGTAAAAAGAAACTCAACCAAGTGACTGGCGCAACTCTACCAATCTTCCAAGCACAAGGAGAGAAAAAAGATTTCGACTAAAATCAAAACAAAAGAAAACTCTGCTATGTGTCTGGCACAACCCCACCAACTTTCCATGCACATAGAGAGGAGTTTGTATCACAACAAAGCGGTGATACAAAAAAGAAAATGTCCCACTCAAGAGTACAGACAGGAGGTTCAGCGACCGCGTAGCAGATGCCACGACAAACCGGAAGCTGAAACAAAAGAAGTTTTGTACCACAACAAAACGGTGATACAAAAAAAGAAAAAAGGATTCTACCAGAGAGTAGAGAAAAGAGGTTCAGCGACCGCGAAGCAGATGCTACGACAAACCGGAAGCTGAAACAAAATGCACTGTCAGGGATCAGCTGACAGGCTAGTCAAAACAAATGCGCAAAAGAAAATGTGTCAAGTCCAGGGAAATCCTTATATATAAACTTAACAAGAAATATGTACTAACGAGTACTTAAGAGTAGGTACTTACAAAAAGTACTTAAGAATAGGTACGACACTCAACTATCTAACTTAGAGTACGCACACAAAAAATATGTACATATAAAATATACAAAACTCTTATTTGTAGGAATGGGTATAGAGCAAACTAGAAAACCGAAAATGTCCAAAGTTCCTTTTAGAATAACAACAAACGAAAGTGCATATGAGAATAGTCCATCCTAACAAATTCACCAAACATTGCCCTTTCAAACAACCTTACATTCATCACACAATCAGGGGCATTGACCTACTCAGGATACACAAACAGTGTAGTTATAGACCAAAAAATAAAATTAAGTTTTAATAATGTCTTTTACATGATAACGGCCTGAAGTGCCTTTAGCAAGGTCTTTTAAAACATAGACATTATCTGAAATTTTATTAACAATTTCACATTTAACGAACCTTGGAGCTAACTTAGCCGAAAAATAGTGTGCAGCACTAGACTGAACGAAATTTCGTCTCCAAACTACATCACCCACAAGATAAGAAACAGCTCTGCGGCCTTTATTATAATTAGTCGCATTGCGCTTAAAAGCTTTCAATAGGGAAGAAGTGACTTTTTCAAAAATAGGTTTTAATACCGAAAAGGAATTAGCAAAAGAATGGCGACTATCTATAGTCAAGTCGTCCAAATTATCAAATGAATTACTAAAGCGATGCAGAGCAGCATCAAAAATAAGTTCTCTTCCGAACATAAGAAAATTAGGAGTGAATTCAGTAGCAAAATTAATAGAGTTATTTAAAGCTAACTGAATATGAGGCAAGAACTTTGACCATAACCTATGATCGTCCTTAACAAAACAAGAAATACAAGTTTCTACGGTCTGGTTGTAACGCTCAATAACGTTGTTTTGTGGGGTGTACAAAGTATTATAAAATATTTTATTTATATTAAATCCTTTAAGAAAATCAACAAAATGTTTTGAAGTAAATTGAGTTCCATTATCACAAACTATTACTTTAGGTGAACCAAATTTTAAAAATATATCTTTTTCTAGAAATTTGCAAATAACTTTAGTAGTAGCGTTAGCTAAGGGAAAAAGCCAAACATATTTTGTAAAGACATCAACAACTGATAAAATGAAACGGTGACCAGAATAGGTACGGGGTAAAATTCCAATTAAATCCATAGATAACATAGTCATAGGTTTATCAACAATTTTAGGATTGACAGAGATACCGAAAGGAGGAGCATTTGAGCATTTATGAGCTTTACAGGTGTCACAGAGTTTTATGTAATTCTGAACATCTAAAAAGATTTTATTCCAATAATAATGTAATTTTAATTTATGTAAGGTTTTATGTATACCTAAGTGACCAGAATTGACATCATCATGGTTGTTCCTGATGGTATCCATAATATTTTCTTTGGGAACTACTATTTTCCAATCTAAACGTGAATTTTGATTAAATTTGGGTTTACAATATCTGTAAAGAGTTTTATTTTCCACTTTGTAATTTTTATATTTAGTGGGAAATTTTTGACAATTTGTAAAAATCTTTTTATACCAAGTATCCAAAATTTCATCATCTGGGGAAACAAAGTCAGAGGGACCAACAAAAGCAGCAATCTCAATGCGAGAAAGAGCATCTGGGACAACATGTAAAGAACCTTTTTTGTGAATTATATCAAATGTATATTGAGATATCCGAGCAGCCCATCTAGCCATTTTAAAGTTAGGGCACAGTAAGACAGGGGCGGACATTAAAGCCAATTTTAAATTATCAAAAGCATCATCAGCTTCGGTATTCCAGACTACAATTTTCTTAGAATTTTTACTACCACCTGTGAGACAAGTTAATGGAGCAGCAATATCCGCAAAATTTGAAATGAACCTACGATAGTAAGAACAAAGACCTATAAAACCACGAAGCTCCTTCACAATTAGGGGCTTAGGAAATTTTTGAATGGATTCTAATTTAGAGGGATCCGTGTGTAAACCTTGACTGTCAACAACATAACCCAAGTAACGAAGTCGATCCTTACAAAACTCACATTTAGTATGATAGGTGGTTCAAAGGAAGGAATTACCAAAAATGGAATAGTGTGAGTTACATTATCAACGGTAACTGGGATATCCAGAACACCCAGAACACCACTGGAAGAGCCATCAGCTGTGCTAGCCACAAGCTTAGGATTCTGTTTAAGTGTCAAACCAGAATTCAAAAAAACCAAATGAGAATTTGAACCAAGAACACAACTGTTCGCACCACTGTCCAATAATCCTGAAAAAATTTGATCTCTAAACCTGAAATTTAAATAAGGCCTAGAATCACTAGTATCAACAAACAACACTGGGGCAGCTTTATGAACTCCAAAGAATATTTTTAAATGGTCAAGCCAAGAATTAAAATCAGTTTTAATTTCTGTATCAGAGGGTTTAAAGTTAGAGGGAAAAGTAATATTATCTTTGCCAGCCGAATCACAAGTAACTTTAGTGCAAAGTGGTGTTCGACCGGAGCCTACAAGTTTTTTGAACTACTAGTACCAGGTGACACGCCCATCAAATTACAATTGTCATAGAGGTGACATCTGAGCATTAGTTAAATTTAATGCATTAGGTAACTGAGAACGAATAGAACTAGTATTATGAGAATTCTCCGGATACACTGACAATGTTATCAAATCACCATGAGGATGGTTAGTGAGAGGATCTGAATCTGTACCAATACCAGTTGAAACAAAAGTTGGTTCCGTAATAGGAGCCATAGTACGCTCAGATGGAGCGGTAACTGAAGGATTAAGATTCCCTCCAGCAGACACTAAATGTTCTTGACTATCCATATTGAAATTTAAATCAAGTTACAAAAGATATTGAAAAGTAATTGTTATTAATTTTAACAAATATAAAAAATGATATTTTTAAATTAATATCCAGAAACTAAATTGTTGTATAAAATACAATAAACAGACTGAAAAATTATCAAAACTGTAGGTTAAGTTAATTAAGAATCTTCATACACAACCACAAACAAACTAAACTGCATGTGCTAACCGCAAAGTAAGTTAACAGTAAAAGTTACAGTAACAATATTACACTGGTACTATAAAAAATAACACTCAGCATATGACCAGCAAAAAACGTCTTATGGCTGAGATAAAAAATAATAAAAAATAAACACTGTTAACAGAAAAAGAAGCAGGTGAATGACCACTACTTACACTGAACACAACTTATGTCATAAATGACACCACAAAATACCCAAACTTGAGATATAAAAGCCCAAAAATAAAATACAAAAACAATGACTATATCATGTCCCTGTTCGCGAGCGACAATTGTCATATTTTTTGCTGGAAAAAAGGGGAAAGAGAAGCTCCTCTTGCAACGTTGTAAAAGCAGCAAAGGTAAAATATAAAATTGTGACAGATGTCACATAAAAATGTAATGAAAGTACCTAAGGCTAGAACCCAAAAATATAAATATGCAAAGATGCACAAAATAAGAAAAGAAGTCTATCGGGCGCCAGGGTCCTATGCCAGGCAAAAGAGTACACGGATAGCTAAAAAAGATAAATGGTAGAGTACTGGAAACTTTAATCTCAAGGGGGGCGTGGTTATAGTCACTAGTTAAATAATTAACACAATATTGTTTATAGGCTATTTAATTAACAAATTATGTTCAGGTGGTTACACGGAAGTTGATAACCTACATACTTAGGTGGTATCCTAGCTAGAGCTTAGGTCTATAGGTTACATAGAATCTAGGTCTTAGGTTTTAAGTTAGAATATGGCTTGGTCGTTCACCTGGTCATGTTTATATAGAAAAGGAAAGAAAACTTACAATTTAACGAAGAAAGAATTACACTTTGTCCACCAACTGTCACTGTCAACTGCACCGCCTGCACCAGAGTCTCCAGGTAGAACGGGGTCGTTGCAAGCCAACCACGTCCGGTCGCAGAACTCTTGCTTCATAGATCCAGTACCGGTGAAGCAGCAGCGTTGAGGGGAAAATTAAAGGGACTTGGATCGGAAGGATCCTGACCAAGTAATAAATGGAATAATGTCGGAAGAGGGGGAAATAGTGAGACAAGTCACAGAAAATTTAGGGAAAGAAAATGCACATGGGCATGAAATCATACTTCCCTAGGAACAAGCGGTTTTAGCCTGAAAAGGCTTGAAAAAGCTCACACGGAGGTTTTATAAATAAGCGGGGTTGCACAAAGGCATAAAGTCATAATTCCCTAATAGTAGGAGGCCAAAGCCCAAATACTTAGTAAGTATAAAAAGTGCTTACATGGGAGTTAACAAAAGAGAAGCTAAGTACGGCATAAAATGCACAAAATAGGGGTCCATATATAATGGGTTAAAGGGACATGGTTCCATATAGAATGGTCCACAAAGTTTAAATGAGTAGACTTAATAGTCTAAAAAGAAAATGTCAAGTTAACATTGTGAGTTGAAATAGAAAGTTAAAATGACGGGGAAAAGTTATTAAATAAATGGTATTCAAATGAATCCAAAATAAATGTTACATAAAATGGGTAACTAAAATGATTTTTAAAAGGTAAGTATAATGGGATCTAAAATGTAAGTATAATGGGTGCGATAGCGCTGAAAAAGAAAAAGAAAAGAACCGAATCAAAACACGTGCTTGGTAGCAACAGGTTGCCTGCTTACGCAGCATGGCGGCGAGAAGACGTCTCACAAGAAAATGTGAAAATACGTACCACCCATTTATAAAAAAGAGACCGGATTCCATCGCCGGTTATCCGCTGGTACTTCGTTTAGATTGCTCACAGTAGCATCCCGACTGAAATAAAACAGTACGTGAAATAACGAGGCACGAGGCTGGAGAAAATAGAAAGAAATAACCATTGAAATAAAAGTATATTTACCGATGGTTCTCCCAAGATTTCGTTATATAACGACGCGGTACTACATCACCGCCATAAATCAGCAACTCCCGAATAAAAGTCCAATAAGATTGACGGGATTATCTTAGCTTCTGATTAGAACATCGTGGTCAGAACGCCCGTTCGTCACGGTGGCGTTCCAGAGAAATAAACGCAACACCAGTCTGACAGATCAGCTCAAGGGATTGCCAGCCCAAGTTGAAAAACTATTCGAGGATGTCAAAAACACGACGTCATAAACGCAAACGTCAATGCAAATGTCATTGCATACGTAGTAAGATAAAACGCTCTAAGACGCCATAGATGAGTTTAGGAACAATAAATAAACAAAACGCAATACATGTCGCGCGAGTTTAAATAATCGCGTGACAATGACTAAATTATTATTAACAGCTGACAAAGACTGTAAAATCAATGTCCCACCTGGAAAGAAAAGATTTAGTAGCGCTGGAGAGATGTCCCGTCAGGTGTCGAGTCTCACAGTCATGAGCGGGGAGTCGCGGGCTCTGACCGTAGGCGCAAAATAAAATGCCTTATGCATACTTTCCAGTTTTCATCCTAACAATCACTAAATAGACCCAAAGACTTTGACTGAACTTTTATTACTTATAAGACCAATATTCATTCACTTTTATTACTTCACTACAATTCTTACTTAATCTTGTAGGCTAAAGAGATAGGTTTTATTTAAATAACTATACCATTCTTATATGCATGAAAAGTTCTTAGGTTACTAACTAAACGGTTTCACAATGTAGGTTCTTAGACACTAGATGATCATATGGCCAATTCAACAATATGTATTCATGCTTACTCTGTATATTGCTAGGTTAGTTATTATTTAGAGAGCTCTAGGTTTTAAATTAGGTAGAGGTTTATCGTTGGGGAGGGTTACAATTTAGTATGCCATGACCAGGATAAAGAACTTTGTTATTACACTTTTCCTAATTAAATTTAATAGTAATTAGTTTAAAGAGTAAGAATTTGTTAGGTAGGTACAATTTGGTGCCGTGAGAATGGATAGTGGTATAAGATATGGTATAGTTAATGATATTGGTTAGTTGTTAAATAAGTTAAACTCAAATTTAAAAACGTCACTTATAATTCACAAAAATTATACAAAAGGTTAGGTTGCATTAAAGTTTCTTAGATTCTCAGACGCTTTAAACACTTCACTCTAGTTAGGTTTGGTGTAACACTTGTTAATATGTCCGTCATCATCATCATCATCATGTCTTGGTATTCTCATCCGCTTTATCTGCCACCGTCACGATAAACGTAAAAAGTTTTAGTCCAGGTTAACACGATACATCTTATTTGTAGCTAAGTACGGGTAGGTACGTCTTATTTCCGTGGCTGGCGTGAAGACGTTGATATCTCGACATGCACGTTTTTTTTTTTATTTCTTTAAACGCTTCGTTATTTTTTTTTCTATATTGGTAATTTTTTTCATATTTTTATCTTAATTACTTTTTGACTTATGGCCATTGTTCATACATTGATAACTATACTTTTGGCAAGTTATTGTGGATAAAAAGACATATTACACATCACATTGTGTGTATAGATTTATAAATAATTTTATCAATTTACTCTCGATTACAGTAATAACGTACTTTTTTTAACATAACGACATATCAATCAAACAAATCAAATATATCGAGTTATCAACTAACGCACAGTAACTAAAACGAAGTGCGTAATGTGACATCTCAACTTGTACAACTTTCCATCGAGTTATCAAATTTCGTACAGCAACCAAAACTAAGTGCATAATGTGATATCTCAACTTATATTACTGCCCATCGATTTGTCTCGTCTCACATCTCAATGTGTACGACTATCCACCGAGTTATCAATTTAGGTACAGGTAATATATCTAAGTGCGTTATATGACATCTCAATTTGTACTACTGGCCACCAAGTTATCAACTTACGTAGAGTAAATCAAACAAGTGCATCATGTGATATCTCAACATGGAAACTTACGTCAAAGAATTATGAACCAACACAATAATACGATATCTCAACTTATGTTTTAAAAATATTTTAATTCTCCAGAATATCTTAAGATATTAACAGACAAATAATTAAAATCAGTACCTGAAACCTTGACGTGTATAGTTATCAATGTTTTTAATCAAGGGAACAAACCAGTATACTTGTATATTTTCAGATAATATTGTAATATCTGGGAAACAAAGTAAGAATATGTACAGTTGTCAATATTACTAATTCCAATAAAAGTGTTGTCTCTGTTTATTATCATAATATTAAAATAATTTCACTAATTTGTTAACAATTTAATCACTAATTTATCTTAACATTTAAAGGTGCGCTCAGCATTGTGTTGCGACACTAAACTTGTTAGTGCTGCAACGCTGGTATTCTGTGAAAACCAGATTGTGTGCGACAGCAACCGATATGTAACGCCTGTTGTTTTCAAGAACCCCCGCACTAAATGACATCATCCGCCGGTCTCCTGCCTCAATAAACTTGCCGGCCCTTTTAGACCCGACCGGCATTTGTAGATATGATGGCAAAATACCTGACAAAATGTCCTTGGTTCCGTGCAGAATATGGGACGGGTGCTAGTGTGAGATGCAACCTGAGTAGACATGCTAGCCCAGTCACATCTCCACCGGACCTCTAATAGGGCTGGTGCGGCAGCTGAACTAGCTGAAAGCTTAAAGGTTGGCCAATGTAGTGGTCTTGGCCAGTTGGTGGACTAGTAGAGAATGCCTTAAATATAAATAAGATATGTTCATTTCATTCGGCGTTGAGAAGGTGGCAGTTTCCTCGTTCAACGCATTAGTTTAACCATCCAGCGAGTAAATGCTGCCAGTATCTTTGAGGCCTTTCCTAGATATAAAAGATTTAAAATAGAATGAAGTTGTTAAAATGTAAGTTATAAATTGTAAATACGTATTTATCTTGTCATTAAAATAGATCGGCTTTTTATTAAATTGAATAGTGTTGAAGCTGGACTAAGCTTTCCCATAGGTCCTGTAGGAATTATCGAGCATATGGGAAACAAGCACGAAGTGGTCTTGAAACTTACATAAATCTAACTTCTCGGTTTTATAGGAGTTCGCCTGATTAGTGCTTCTGAGTTAACCCTACAATGCATACAGTGACAGATATGTCACAACCAGTTTAATCGTTAGTAGTTAAAAATAATGTAAAGGCAGCGACATCTTTTTTGTATAAAAGCAAACCTAGAGGGCACTATATAAGTGTAACACAGTAACAATCCACTAGATAGCATTGTATTTAAAATTACCAAGGGATTTATACAAATGTTGCTGTTCTCCGTGAAAAATGGATTTATTTCATTTACATATTGCAATAATAAAAAATCAAAAAATCAAAAATCAAAGAATAAATATTTTTATGTGTGAAAATCTTTGCGTAAGTATGCTGTAAATATTATATACTGTCAATGATAAAATCTATATGCCTATATACAGTTTTTTCCAAACGTTCCTGATCTGTCACACCATGCATCGACGGCGCGTGACGAAATGTTCCATATATGTCACTGCATGCAGTAATTTTTTGGATTTTTCATAAGTATATGAAATATTTTACTGTCACATAATGTGAAAAATGTGAAAATACTAAGAGAAATTTGTTTATCCAAATACAACAATTATTTCTAAAAGTTTAGAGTCTAATGAAGTATAAATTAAGAAATTGTTCCATAATAATACGTTAGTGTAACCCAAACCTTATATCATGGTGTGCCATAAAACGGTTTATTTACATAATAATATCATGCGAGAAATACTAATTAAAATGGTTTACATAATGGAAACTAATACTATTTCTTTAAGTTAAGAGTCTACTGAAGTTTAAATTAAAAATCTATTTCATAATTAAATATCAGTGTAACCGATACCTAATAGCATGGTGTACCACATATGGAACGGATTAAAAAAAGTTAATTTCTCCTGAAATATTACTTACTTATATATTTTTTCATTATTTTTGCTCTTAACTAAGCCCTAAATAAAACCACATATATTTTTTTCACACAAATAAAAAAACTCTGCATTGTAGGGTTAAATAGGTGATTTAACTTCTACTTTAAAGCGATCGTAGCTCGCTTCTAGGATTTTAGAAAGTTTTGGGGTTAATCAAATGTATATTGATGATGTTGAAAAGTACTTGTATTACAAATTACGTATTTGTTACAAATTAACAGAAGGACTAAGAATTTGGGTTACGAGACACTCTTTACGACTTTATTTGTTTTTTGTTTGTTGGTGTATTAATTATTATTTTCAATAAGTTAACCGTAACTGTAACACGCATATTGATAGTGGTTTTCCTATCGCTCGTTTTCTAATACTCAATTATAAAATGTACTGTCCCACCTCAGCAGTTACCTTTGTTTAGTGCAAAGCTAGATCTAAAGTTCGATTCGAATGTTGTATTTCGCTTTGGGTCGTCTGTATATGTGTGTCTATCCCTACATCCAAGTTTAATACGAGTAATACCAGACACTGGATATTATACATAAATGGACGTGTAGTAGGCGGGCACTTAATATTATTTTCATCACACTTGCTCGTAAATAGTGTCCTAACATGCTAGAAAAATCGACCGTAAATCCAAAATAATACCCGCGGGCCTTTTTTTACCATTACGCCCTATCGTGCGTAATAGCTTTTTTTTAAAAATATTATACGTGGCCTCAAACTATCACAATACGTTAGGACCCCAATTCTTGCAATATTTGCAAATAAAAACAGTAAACTGTGCCTAAGCTGACCCGGATATTGACGAGATAAACCCAGATTTGGAGGATGTAGAAGAGTAAAATTCCTGGAATGACTCCGAAAATTATATTATATGATGATTTTAGTTTCTTTAATTAAAAAAATATTAAAAAAACAGCTGTTTTATTTCTAATTTTTTTCTTACTAATACTGTGAATTTGTTGATAACTCGTCGCTCTCGTCGGTGAACCAGTTGATATGTCTATTATTATTAAAACTAGACATAATTCTTTAAATCACTCATTTTCACTTGAAAGATAATAAAAAGTTGTATTTAACAAAACTTTTGTGAAGTATAATAACATGAAATGGATTTTTCGCGATTTTTTTTCTTCCTCGAAACGTCAATTTTCCCCTCTTTGTATGGTGAGTACGTTGATAACTCGATGAGACGTAAGTTGATAAGTCTAATATTAATCAAACTAAGAGGAATCTCACAAAAATCTTCTAATCATTCAAAAGTATGCAGAAAATTATGGATAAATCAAGTTTTACATCAAAGTTACAATCAAACAGCGATTTACCAGAAAATGTCAAACCTTAAAATTGGCGCCCTGTAAAATTGCCGTTTTAGACATATCAACGTATTCACGCCAGGCACGGATTTGTTCTATAAGAACGACTCTCTTACAATTTAGATGAAACACTTCAGTAACTTTAAAATTTAAGCAAAGCTAATTTGGTTAGAAATGTATAGGGCATTGTTATTTGACACAGACAGATTAAATACAGCGAAGACACAACTGAAAAAAAAAGTTGCTATCGTTAAAATATTAAAAAATTTAGTATAATGCAATGATTGAAAATGAGTACTTCACTAATATTTAAAAGTCATCTTTAATTTATTTATTTATTAATTACGATTGAATTAAAAATAATTTAGCTAAGTATAAGAAATGTATAATTGTATTTTTCTATTAAGTTTCACTGCAGGTAAATAAAAAAAAAAAAACTTTAAAATCTTAGGAAAATTATTTCAATAGTTAAAAATAACTTAACCAATAAAAGGTAGTTAAAATTATAAGAGTTCATTGATTAATAATAATAATTATAATATCAGGGGACTATGTCACACTAATTGACCTAGTCCCAAACTGAGCTCTAGGCTTGTGCTATGGGTACTGGACAACGATATAAATACTTATATAGATAAATATATACTTAAATACATAGAAGACATCCATGACTCAGAAACAAATTATAATATATTATAGATATACTTACAAGTTTATTTAGGAATTGTTAGGGTAGAACTTAATTATTAAATTTTAGTATGTTTTCCTTAGCTTTACATTTGAACTCTACAAAATAATTAGTTAGTTATTTATTTAGTTACATATTACCATAAAAGGTTTAGGGTAAAAAGAAAAAAAAACTTAGCAGTATGTGCATGTGTTCTATATTACCTTTGTCTAGCGATCATATTAAAAGAAAAAAACGATTTCAACTTTGTTGACTATATTTTTAACTTACCATTTTAAATAATTTTGATATAACATACATGATTCTTCTTCTCATCTCAAATATATTAAGAGTGTATCTCAGGCTAAACTGGAAAGTAGCTAAAAGGGGAGATATACAAGTCTGGTTTTTAATTAAAAGCGGCTTGATAGGTGCATTTAAGAACAAGAAACAATAGTTAATTATTAAATCAGTGGCTCATAAAAGAATGTATGATATGATATTTAACAATTTCTCAGTTAGATTTATTATTCAATATCATAGTACTTAGAGACTATGTCATTAATCTAAGAGACGGGGGGTTGGATAGTTTTAACTTAGAACTGAGCTGGGCCGATGTATGTTTTGCCTTTAGTATGAATTAATTAAAAAGTTTAGGTAAGGTATTTAGAATGCAACATCTTATTTAACCTGCTAAGATACCAAGTTATAAGATTTACAAGTTTTCTGATTTGGGGGTTGTTAAAATTGTTTACCAGAAAAGAATGATGACTTTTCAGTTTTTAGTTAAATAAAGTCATATTATTTAATATATATATTTAAAAATAGGTCTTTGATGTTGAATAACAAGGATTGAATACCAATTATTATAGTATCTAGTAACAAGGATTGAATACTAATTATTATAGTGTCTAGTACCGCTGTCAATATTTAGGAACTTCTCACATATAGCAAAGTCTGGGGGTTGATAGAACATTTCCCATTAAACTATGTAGTATGTAGGTATATTAAACAAAGCTTTTTAACACCAGGCACTTACATAATAGAAAACCATGCTATAAACAGATTATTTTAAGTCAAAATTTGCCTAATGATGCATATAGTAAACAAACCATGCTAGTTTCGGTATGTTAGGAGATAAATAATTAAGAAACAAAGAAGTTTAATTGTATAATCCAAGAATAGTGCATAACAAAGGAAAATGTGCAAAAATAGTATAAAAATGTCTTTTAACATTCAAAAGCAATAAAACTCTTATCACATCACATAACTTAGTAGTTTAACCAGAAGGAGGAAACCAAATCCCATAGGTTGTGCATTGGTTCACCAGGTTTTAGCTTGCAGCAAAATTCTTTATAGTTTAGTTTTAACTTCTAGAAACATAAACCTTCATTAACATTGTCATGTCAGCAAGATACATTTTTCTTTAAAATATCAGCGGGGAATTTATTTCACGAAGCAGGCTGAAACAAAAAAAGACATTTAATTAGTTATTTAAAACAATGTTAGGTAAAAATCACAACAACTAACTTTACTTACTACCAGGTAAACTAGGTAGGTTAGGTATCTTTATTGGGTAATCAAATTTTAGGAAAGGACAAGATAAAAGAGTTGCGTGAGGCAACATGCAGTAGCGTTAATATTATAAGTTTTAACTCACAAATACATAAAATAGTTTATAATAGTAAAAGACGTCGATCATATACTTACGTTTTACGAATAGTACTCCTTTTAGTAAGATAGGCCGTGATCGTCTAGTGGACGCGGGCACACATTCCATTACTGTCCACCTCAGTTTGTACAATTATTACACTATGTGATCAGCTGATCAGGAGTTAAACACAGTCTATTACATAATAGTAACTAAGTTAATACTAGTATAATAACAACTAATTTGTTAAACATAGGTCCTCAGTTTTATTTTGACGTACGATAGCCATAGATGATAAAAATAAACAATAGATAGCTGTCAAGTGCAATGGCGTCCGACTGTCTCTATCCGTTCAAAAACCCAAAACTTTTGATAAGAAAGTCCACAAATAAAATATAGGTGTAATATGAAGTTAATTAAATGATTAGAATTATTATTTTCCTGAAGTAGATTTTCAATTACAATAATTTTGATGAAATAAAAAAAAGGGGTAAACCGAATGTTAGTGATAGAAAATCACTTTACATTAAGAAATAGTTGTGTAGAAATTAAATCATAAATTACCAAATTCATTTTGAGTCGCCCCATTGAACTGAAATACATAATTGTTTTATTTTACATGTTTTGCAATACATGACTTGTATGTATAGTGAGTATGTAAAAGGTTGCAATTAATTAGTATAGGTTAAAATAAAATAAAAATAGGGATAAATTTCGCATTACATGACATTTGTAAGTTTGTAAGTATACTATGTTATGTTTGATAAGTTGTATTTAAAAAGTTGCTATTAACACTAACTAACAGTAATGTATGTACTTATTTAAATTTGTCAATTCGTATGTGTGTGCGTATGCGTTTAATTAGGTCGCGGGAGATATTTCACACTGACATTATACTAATGCTGTACCTACGTTTAATATCTATGTAAAGTTTGATGGATTAAAAATCGGATTAGTTAGATACATCTCAAGTAGGAAAATAATCGTAAGATTATTTTGCTATAATGTATGTTTAGTTTAGGTTAAAATGTTTATTGAACTTTATATAGGGTGGAAGTAGTAGAATCTCCGTTAGAGGGCGCTAATATTGGCCGAAACATTTTGCATTTTTGGTTAGCCATAGTTTACACAAATCATTGCTAGATGGCGATTTTTATACTTATTTAAATCTCCGTTAGGGGGCGCTAATATTACCTGATAAGAACATATTTGGTAAATAGTTTACCCAAATAATTGCAAGATGGCGATATCTGTCGATTAATGGATTTACAGATGTCATCGTTATTCATAAGGTTTACTCTGATGTTGGATGGGAAAAACAAGGTTTATTTATGTTATAACACTAGTAGTTGTCTGCAACTCTGTATGTGTGGAAGTCGTTTACCGTTACTTGCGAGAAAAAAAAAAGTACTTATACGTTAAATGTATGTTAGTTCTGAGTTTAGACTGTCTATATATTGGATTTTATCGAAATCGGTTTAGAGGTGAAACATCTATCTATAGAATAGGTGGTTTTAGCTGTCGGAATTTAGGATAAATGATTGATAAAAACATTGAGTAAACTTAAAGTAAGTAGGATTAACACAGCGTTAATATAGTTATTAAGTAAGTTAAGTAGATAATTTGTTAGACGTCAGGTTACTAGCCATAGATAGTAGTCGTTAGCTATGTATTTTATTTTCAATATAAATTTACTAACAGGAAACATGAGTTTAGACTTGTTCTTGCACAGGCATGAAGCTTAGAGATAAGGTGAAGGTAGTTATAATATGGTTAGGTATGTAAAGTTTGACAACTGTCAACAAATAATTATATTTTAAATTCGCAATTATTAATTTACAAGAAGACAGAATAGGACATTGAATATCTAATTAATTTAAAGTTATATTGTTTTGATAAATTTAAGGGACAAGCGCATACTTATTTATTATGTTTTAGTATACAAATAGAGTGAAGTATAATTTTTTTCATAGGTGCCCATTGTCTAAGTCTCGTTTCAGGTTGTATGGATTGTAAAACTGGGATATTATTCAAAACAAAGCAAAGTGGTAGAGGAAAAATATTTGGAGGTGCGGTGTACTGTAAATATTGCGAATTGATTAGCGTAGGAATTAATTGTTCAGAAAATCGTCTCGAGTTTGGGATTCTACGGTTGAGTAGTGTGTAATGAGTACAAATAATAATCATATTTATTCACGTATTAAAATAAAATTGAACCTAGTTATTTTAAACTACAAAAGACTAAAAAAAAAACGTACCAATAATAATAATATCTATTCAGTAAAATATAAAAAAAAAAAACGATTAGCGATTACTATTGTGTAGGATCATACGCTGTTTTAAAGGATGACAAAAATAAATGTGTTATTAGTTATTATAAAGTAGACAAAAGTTGTTAATAAATAAAAAAAAAAAAACTTTTGTTTAGATATATGATATAACATCCAAAGTAAGGTTGTAGAATAATCATGTCGTTGTAAGAAAGGGGGGTTGTAGATTTAATGCGTAGTTACTTAAAAGTGAATTAATTGATTGACCAGGGGTAATGTATGTAGGTACATTAAAGTTAATAAATAGTTAAGTAGTTTTAAAGTTTCCATTCTAATTGATCCTGATGGTTTGTTAGGGGCGTATGAAAGTGAGAATGAGGAAGGAATTAGGTAGACGAACGTTATTTCCGCAACAAAAAAAAAAGGAAAATTATATGGGCCCTAATGATTCAATAGTTTCTTTAGAAATGGAATTCGATTTGTTAATACTAAATCTCAAGGCGCTACACTAACAATGGGTTATCTGTGGAATAGGTGTTAGGTTAGATCAAATTGCAGTTTCTAAGTCTGCTTTCATAGAAAATCCATACTATACAGGCAGCCCGCAGTGGCTTTGTCATATTTTTTCGGCAACTAAACATGCTCCAAAGGATATAGAGTTTGATAAACGGGGTGGGACTCTTAATTTGGATATAATAACTTTCGGATTGTTAGCATTTTAGCTATCAAAGGCATTCGGTTTCTAGAGGGGGGGTTTTGTTAGGTCACTTATGGCTTGGGCAATGTAAGTCAAATTCACAGACCGAGCAATGTGGTCGCCGAATTGTTGTGAAGCGACAAAACTTTACTACTAGAGTAGACTTGGATTCACAACCCAGGTTCCTCTTGCTGAGACCTTGTGTTCCTTGCGAAGAGTGATGATAGTTCATTGTTGGCATATCGACAGGTTGAGAGATACATTCTGTAATCAAATTCTATTCTTCTGGTTTCAATACACACCTCACCATTATTGTAATGGCTTTTACATTTGAGAGATAGTGTTAACAAATTGGTAGAGTATATTATATTTACGAATTTAGTTTGAGATTTGAAAATTTCCTCCGGTTAAACAATTTTGCCACCTGTGTAAATTTTGGGGGTTGATTGTAACGGTCCAGAAATGCCCGTTCAATTCGCAAATATAATTTCATTTCAGTTTAGGCTCTAACGAGAGTAAAAAAAAACATTATACATTAAAGTTTAGTATTAAAATTATATTTCGTTATTAAATAACATCATATCTGCAATTAACTAATTAATTACAATCAAACATAATGTCAAAAACTTTGAATCTCGAAATACAACCTTACTTCAAACATAATGAGGAACGCTATTATTGTTTATACAAATTGAGAAACAGAGACCTCTCTGGAGGAAATCGAAAACTATTTAACAGCTAGTCTTAGAATTGACAGATTTATTCCCGGGCATCTAGTGAGGAAAGCGGGTTCCTTCCGATTCGTACAGATGGCGTTGTTTTATGTCCAATTACAAAACAAAATAAATTGCTGAAGTTTTATTCATATTCAGATAATAATGTTTTATTAATATTCAGATAATAAACAAACTTAATTATTTATATTTATTAAATAAATTAAATGAGGAAGAATTATAAAATGTAACAAGGACTCTTCTGCTAACTAGACATGGTTAGCAGAAGTTAAACCAAACTAGATTAAAAAAAAGAAAGAGACAAATTCAAATGAAAGTGAGTCTTATTTGTTACTCATTACGTTAGCTTAAACAATGCGGCTAGGTGGATGAAGCGAGATTTGGCGGGGTGGTTCGCGATCGACGCGCGCCGGGACGCTGGGGCTTCTCGCAAGGAACGCTGGAGATAGGAAATGGCTGGACAAGCGGAAAGCTTCCCTAACAGCTGGAAATACGAATGATTTAACAATAGTCTCTGATAGCTGGAATATCTCGTAGTGCGCATGACAGAAAAAAGAGATAAAAGGGCCGGGAAGGGGACGCTAAGCTCTCTTTCTCTTGGGGTCCGGTCGTTCGTCTAGGTGGGGAGACTGGTGAGGGTGCTCCGGTGCTGGTGTCGTCCATATTGGTGTTCGTGCTTATTCTATAATTGGTTTTATTGTTAGTGTGACGCTTTAGATAATGGATGGGTAGCGCTACGAGTTGGCGAAGGCAGCTAGCATGGAACGGGCTGCGGGAATGGTTTAGGGTGCTCCGGTGCAGTGCTCGTGTCGTCCATTTTGTCTGTTCATTTTGGTGTTCGTGCTTATTCTATAATTGGGTTTTTGTTGGTGTGACGCTTTAGGTAATGGATGGGTAGCGCTACGAGTTGGCGAAGGCAGCTAGCATGGCACGGGCTGCGGGAATGGTTTTAATAATTTGTGTTCGCGTTCTTGTGTTCCTTTAGCTGCTATGATTTGATTACGTAGTGTCTGGGTGCAGCTGTCGTGGCAGGGGTTATGGGATTGTGTTACCAATTGGGTTCGTTGTTCCTTTTCTTGTTGTGATTTGTTTACTAATCATGTTGATTTTCCAGATCTCTGTACCTAATGACGCCTACTGGTAGTCTACTAAACAGAGCTCCAAGGCAGACGTTGAAAACGATAAAATAACCTACGCTTACATTTTGGTTATGGGATGGAATCGGAAGGTTTCTACAATCAAGAAACATACGATTTATCTCATTAGCCAAGTAAGTCAGGAGGGTTACGCGCAAGGTTCTGACGCCTTAACTCGGTACGTCAGACAACACTGGTGGTATTCCGTATATTTGCTTCATAGGGCCCCTAGTCGGATCCGAACCTGTTTACAGGTGGTGCAGACGATATGCAGATATACCTCTTGTGTTGTACCCCTTATTTATATATTTATATAACGACCACCTTAGGTATTTACTCCGCTTTGACGCCAACTAAAGGCTTTTATTAGCCGGCTGAAGAGTACTTAGGACTACACACAGGAAACTTGGTTTTCCGAAGTCGTTGTTATGATAGGTTTAGCTGGTCTAGAAGGGTATTCTTACACCGGAATATTCTACATCACACACACGTTTAACGTAATCATAAAAGTCAATTTCGGACTTTTAGTTTAATTTAAAACAGTAGAATAATAGGTGCTTAGGGACCCTAGGTAGATAGAAGATCTCTCATTACACCGTGAGAGACTTATAAACACGTTATGTGGATAGCTAGGCATATCTTATTATGGTTACAGGTTTGTTCAACTTTGCCAACTCCGCTACCGCTATGACTATAACTATTGAAATTAGACCTGGGGAAACCTGGGAAATTAACTATTTACTTAAGCATACCTAATTTTATTCTAAGGAGATATCAACTTATTTTGACTCTATTTAACTTTATTCCTAACCAATAATGCTCAAGTAGGCTTATCGGAAAGTAAATATTTCTAGTCTGAAGCAGAGTAACTGCGTTCATAAGTAAAGTTCAAAGTCATATTTATGAATTGGACTGTCTTCCTACCAACACTTCGTCGGCTGGTATTCTCTGTTCAAACTGAGTTACGACTCGGCCGTACTGCCTACGGGCTGCGGCTAGTCCCTGTGCAGCAGAACTATCATGCTTTTCCCAAGGGAACCTATGCATAAAGAAGTGCATCTTGTTGGCCGACGACACTCCTTCTTGTGAATGTACTTTAGTATATCAAATAGTATCAAGACTGGAAAGCTTTACTATACCATATACCAACATTTGTAATGAATAATTGAGCCTGAGTGATTTGGTTTCTCCTATGAATAATAATAAATATCTACTGCAAGTATTGCAACTGATCAGTTATAATATCATTAATATATGACTCTATTTAACTTTATTCCTAGCCAATAATGCTCATGTAAGCTTATCAGAAAGTAAATATTTCTAGTCTGAAGCAGAGTAACTGCGTTCATAAGTAAAGTTCAAAGTCATATTTATGAATTGGACTGTCTTCCTACCAACACTTCGTCGGCTGGTATTCTCTGTTCAAACTGAGTTACGACTCGGCCGTACTGCCTACGGGCTGCGGCTAGTCCCTGTGCAGCAGAATTATCATGCTTTTCCCAAGGGAACCTATGCATAAAGAAGTGCATCTTGTTGGCCGACGACACTCCTTCTTGTGAATGTACTTTAATATATCAAATAGTATCAAGACTGGAAACCTTTACTATACCACATACCAACATTTGAAATGAATAATTGAGCCTGAGTGATCTGGTTTTTCCTATGAATAATAATAAATATCTACTGCAAATATTGCAACTGACCAGTTATAATATCATCAAACTTAGCTACCTGATAGTAAGCTCGCAACGCCTCAATATATTGCTAGGACAAAGATCCTTAGCTAATGATATGTGATTATTTCTAGTCAATGGCAGATAGCCAATTATACTTCAACATTGAATATTATGAGATTGACTGATTTCTCTCAACCTACATTGAATATTATACGACGAGTGATTTCCCTGTTTAACACTATGGGATACGTCCCCTGCTTGGTATTACTCAAGGGTATACCAGCCTTATAGTCTGTTAGCAGTTGGAATCACTATCCAATTCCTACGGGAACATACTACAACAAATATCTACAAATTATGATTGAAATCATCAGACCCAGCATTCATCAGATCCAGCTTTCATCATGACTAGAAAGAGTCACAATCATCTTAAGGAATTATTATTGTTATAATTATAACTAGGCTCTTCATAGAAACTGCAGTAAATTGATACAATATCAAACTACATAACCTTGGTCTTAATTGACTACTAACCTATCTACATCTTAACAGTATGACTTTGACACATTAATAATACAGCTCCTAGTATATTATATTTCACTCCTGCAATGGAGTAAGGAGCTTTCGCGAATATTCCCTCTTGTCCATTGAAAACTGATGACATGACTAAATTATTATTAACAGCTGACAAAGACTGTAAAATCAATGTCCCACCTGGAAAGAAAAGATTTAGTAGCGCTGGAGAGATGTCCCGTCAGGTGTCGAGTCTCACAGTCATGAGCGGGGAGTCGCGGGCTCTGACCGTAGGCGCAAAATAAAATGCCTTATGCATACTTTCCAGTTTTCATCCTAACAATCACTAAATAGACCCAAAGACTTTGACTGAACTTTTATTACTTATAAGACCAATATTCATTCACTTTTATTACTTCACTACAATTCTTACTTAATCTTGTAGGCTAAAGAGATAGGTTTTATTTAAATAACTATACCATTCTTATATGCATGAAAAGTTCTTAGGTTACTAACTAAACGGTTTCACAATGTAGGTTCTTAGACACTAGATGATCATATGGCCAATTCAACAATATGTATTCATGCTTACTCTGTATATTGCTAGGTTAGTTATTATTTAGAGAGCTCTAGGTTTTAAATTAGGTAGAGGTTTATCGTTGGGGAGGGTTACACCGTCATGTTACGTATCGCGAGATAGAGGCGACTATAGGCATATGTATGACGAGCATTAATAAGATATTACATGAACACTTAGCTGTGAAAAAAATTTGTTCGCGTTGGATCCCGCACAACTTAACTAAGGATCAAAAAGAGGCTCGCGTCGAATGGTGCAAGGAAATGTTGAAAAAATATAACCGTGGTGACTCAAAAGCTGTTTATAATATCTACACAGGTGACGAATCCTGGATCTATGCGTATGATCCCGAAACTAAACAACAATCAACGGTGTGGGTGTTTCAAAATGAGCCGAACCCTACGAAAGTAACTCGTGCAAAAAGCACCTTGAAGCAAATGGTGGCCTGCTTTTTTGGTATTAATGGCCATGTGGCTACAGTGCCCCTAGAGAATCGTAAAACGGTTAATTCGGAGTGGTACACGACCATTTGTTTGCCGGAAGTATTTGAAAAAATACGGAAAAACAACCAGCGACGGAGAATCATTCTGCACCATGATAACGCCAGCTGTCATACATCACGTGAAACGACTCGATTTTTGGAAGGTCAAAATATAGAATTAACGGGTCATCCACCTTACAGCCCTGATTTGGCACCCAATGATTTCTATTTATTTCCAAATGTAAAGAATAAATTACGTGGTCAACGATTTTCGACCCGTGAAGATGCCGTCGACGCGTTCAGACAGCACGTTTTGGAGATATCTCAGTCAGAGTGGAAAAAGTGCTTTATAAATTGGTTTCAACGTATGCAAAAGTGCATCGATTATCACGGAGAATACTTCGAAAAACAATAAAACCATATTTAGCCATGTACGTTTGTTTATTTTTTCTATTCCGGTTACATAAGTAGCAGCCCTCGTATTATTTTGTAAGGTACATCATGTTTTGTTTTGTAGGATTTGGAATAGTTGGTAATATTTATGGTTTTTTATACAGTCGTCGGTAATATAACTAGGTGTAAACTTAACTGCTTTGTTAACTTAAAGGGCTAAAGTGAGCAAGTAATAAAGTAGGTTAGTAGTAGTTAGTAGTAGTGTTAAAGAAGCAATACAGTATATTTACGATGGTTATACTTTACTAGCGACCCACCCTTGCTTCGCTTCGGTTTATGTGAGAATGATATATAGCCTAATGGGCTATCTAACACTGAAATATTTTTTCAAATCTGACCAGTAGTTCCTGAGATTTAAGCAAACAAACCAACAAACTCTTCAGCTTTATAATATTACTATAATTTAAACCAAGAATTTTAAATATAATTTTGGATTAACGTTAACGCCACGAGTCAAAAGTTACCCAACAATACGCGCCGGTGATACAAATTGTTTCTGTTTAAACGTAACTACTCTCCATAACACAAAGGTAAAGCTAGCAATTTGGCACAATTCCATTTACAGGACCTTCCAACTTTTAACATATGTCCAACACCTAAAACTTCCCCAAACCGTTTAGGGAAGGGTTTGGAATATATCGAAAGATCACATCTCGGTGGAATATTGTAATGGGATGCATGCAATGTGGGATTTGGAGCAAAATTCAAGCAAAACGGTTAGTCGAACTCGAGTGCCGCTCAGTGCGTCTCGTTCTTTGTAGACTAGATGGAGAGAGACGTGTTGGGTGTAGTATGACTCGTAGGTAGATTGTGTTAGTGTCCCTGGACGGTTTGTGGCGATAAACGAATTCCATTTTGTTGCGTACACTGGATTTTGGCAGCTCTTTGTGAGTTTGGGAATTTATATTTGCTAATGTAGGTTTAAGGCAAGATGCAGTTTGCACATTTGTACCGGTTTGGGAAAAATAGCTAACTTGACGATTATTAATATTTCTATATACGAGGGGTGATCCAAAAGTTTTGATAATCGGTATCAAAAATGGGAGATATGTAAATGGTTATATTTTAATTGGAATAAACACATTTTCTATCGTCTTACGTCATTCAATTATTTTATTTTACCACTATAAAAATAGTTCTAATTTTGGAGGTTGAAATGGGCAAATTTTGTATTTTCACTAAGTGATCACCAGCTCGTGCGTTTTATGTAGTTGTTTTTGAACATTCGTGAATGAAAAATGGTAGTCGACAGTTAGGTTAGGGCTAAATAGTGCGAAGAGCGGTTATCAGTTCTGATCTTTGGTCGAGGAGCGGCACCCTTGTCAATTACAAGGCTCTGAAACGCAATTCCTGCTGCAAATTCGTATTTTTTTTTCTTCAGCTTATTTTGAATATTTTCCCAAAACTATGATAAAATAATGTTATACATCTCTCTTAGATTATTAAAATTTAATTGCTAAAAACGAATGTCACGGTATTTGTTTGTAGGCCTCGATAATCCAGGAAAAAGTCGAAAATAACACCCTAAATTTTGGTGACAGAGCTGGAGATAAAAAATCCACTGCAATGATAATTTATTTATCCTTAAATCATATTGATAAATCAAGGTCTCATTTTCAATAACAATATTATTTATTAGTGCACCAGAACTTTCTCCAGACCATTCCAAATTATTACTAAACTAATTCATATTTTTGCCGTCTTGTAAAATTGTTCTTACAGATGTTTTTTGTTTAGCTATTACAGAAAAACAAATGAATAATGTAGTTTCTTTTTGTCTCTAATTTAAGTTTGATTAGTGCCATAGTATATTGCACATTAAAAAAATATCATTATGTAGATGGTTCATACTCATTCTCAAAACTTATGGATCACCCCTCGTAGTTTGGTTTTATTTCACTATTCATCTATCTCTTCTTGCGGGTGGTAGGACCTTGTGCAGGGTCCGTCCGGATCGCTACCACCGTCTTATCCATTAACCTACCGCCAAACAGCAGTGTTCGCATTGTTGTGTTCCGGTTTGGGGATAAGACAGCCGGTGAAATGACTAGCATAGAGGCATTCCATCTTAGTCCTCAGGGTTGGCAACGCATTTGCAGTCTTAGGATTGCTCTGCAGTCTTGTGAATGCGAATGTCTATGGGTCACAGTTTCCACTTACCATCGGGTGGCCTGTGTGTTCGTTGGTCATATCTACCTATGCCATAAAAAAAAAAAAACTCTCTTGCCTTTTTCAACAATGATCGAGGCAAAACAGCGAAATAAGTGAAATTATTCAATACCTTTTTGTATAAAACCACCGCTTTCAGAATAATTATTTCACGTCTGAAAATGATACTGTTATACCTGTATAAAAAAGCTATTTATACTCTCTGCTAATTGGACGTCTGGATTACGCGCCTGCCAGTCATTGTCATACCTGAAACAAGAACAAAAACATACATTGCATATTTTTTAGTCCATTTTACACAAAAATACAGATTCAAAATGGGATTTCGATGGTAAGCATCGTAGGGTAAAGTCACCAGTATGATTTGACATTTTTGACACGTTTTTGATGGCACCTTTACATAGCACGCAACAAAGTCGGTTCCCGCCGTCTGTGCCTTTGTTTGTACAGTAAAGGAAATTGATTCCTAGACCATTTTGGACTATGTCATAGTGTCGTAATCAATCAAAACGTAACAGACTTCTTATGATTTTATTTGCAGTGTCACTTTGACATAGTCCAAAATGGTCTAGGAATCAATTTCCTTGACTGTACTTGGATTATTAAACGAAAACCACCTGGCGACAAGTGCAACACAGAAGGCATGTAAAAATAAAAATTGGATAAACTAATGTACTTCATAGGTTTTAGAATAGGTGTTTAAAATTTTACAGCTTCTTTTCGCACGCTTAGCTCTTCCAAACTACGCAACCGATTTTGATGGGTATTTAATAAATATATAGTGTTTCAAAAGGATAGCCGAAACGATATTATCCTAAATATGTTACGCCAAATACGTTATGAATAATAAAAAATAATGCTAAGTACTAACAATTAATTCAAGACCGTATGAAATTTGAATTAAGAATGAAGTGTCCATTACTGGTGCCGTCACCCTAGAACACCATTGCTATTTTCAGACTTATTTCAGGCAAAAACTGTCGAGTTTCTTGCTTCTTCTCAAGAGCTGTATCCTCTTGGGAAGCGCTGGCAGACTCAGACATGAAATTGTCTACTGGGCAAGAATAAAGTATTTCATTTTTACTAGTTTCTCCCCGCGGCTGGGTCTGCGTAGATTTCAATCATAGTTATTCCCTCAGGAACTTTTAAAGTTTCATGGATAATAAGCTTGTGTTAATCTAGGGTATGAGTTATATCCCTTCCAAATTTCATTTGAAACAGTACAGTCATTGCAGCGTAAAGGAGTACCAAACTTATAAACACAAAAACTTTCACATTTATGGTTGTACAGTCGAATTCAACAATATGTTTACACTTTAATACTTACCTTGTCACTGTAATAGACACAGTCATGCTTGTGAACTCGACTATAAGTAGCTGCAAATTTTAGTGCTTTGTCACTTTAACCTCATGTTTCAACTACTGCATTTGTTTAACAAAGGCGTTAAAGCGACGAGGTAATAAAATGTGCAGCTATTTATAAGGTCAAATGTACGCGCCCCTCATTTGTAAGAAGCCTAACAATATCTGTAAAATATGAATCGTGTCCATCATTGGTCTTTATCTATTACCGTACAACGGGGTGAGTAGGGTCACATTCTAAAATTAAGCATATTTTAATTAAATATAATTACTTGTATTGACTGAAATTGTTTCTAATAGACTAGTAGATACACAGACACATTCAGAGATAGACACATTCAACTATAACAGCCTTTTTTTATGATGGATTAAAAATAGAGCAGACTTAATTTTGGCATATCGGTATTAGAAGGCAACATAATTTCACTGACTATAAAATACTGCTGCAAATATGCAGTACAAAATTTTCCGCTCAACACAGCAGAGCAAATATACGACAAAACATTTATGGACGTGTCGTAACTTCCAATAGACGAGTGTGACCAGCAAATTTCGTGCCATCAAATTTTTCAATATCTGCCACACCTTATTTATTTTTCACGCTAGCCGTGTGTTCAGTAACAATATAAATATAAAGAACTGGCCAAGAGTGTACCGGGTCACGTGCAGTGCAGGGTTCCGTTTATAACTTGGTTGACTTTTACCCTCTTATTTAAAAACGTGGAATAGCTTATGCCATGCTTTGTCACTTTCTGTCAGATGAAAAGTCACAGTTACAGATAAGGACCAAGCATGGCAGAAACTATTGCAAGCTTTTTCCACGTTTATAAGTAAGGGGGTTACTCGTTAACTTGTAAAGACTATTTTTTAACGACATTTTTCAGATCGTAGCAAGTGGAAAGAAGTGGTCTCTGCCTACCCCTCTGGGAAACAGGCGTGATTTAATGTATGTATGTATGTTTTTTAGTTTTCCTTTTAACGATGATATTGTAATACTACTACCTATTTCTTTTCATACATCCAAAAACATCAGCTTAGTCAGTAAAGGGAGGACGGGATAAGAGCAAAGACAAGTGACAAAAAAAAAATTACCACTAAGAAGCTCAAAGCAGGGTTTCCACTCCGAGCGGAGCGGGCCCCATATGGACTCTGTTTAGCATACAACGGTGCCTTCAAAAGGTTTGCTCGCTGTGAAAACACGTGAAATCACCGATGTATGCTAAACAGAGTTCGTACGGGGCGCTCCGCTCGCAGAGGAAATCCTGGTCAATATCTAATCAATCTATCAAAGTCAGAAAATTGTCTTCACATAAGCAAGGTTAAAAAAAAAGTAAAAAAAATACAGCTTAGTACCAAAACTCTCTGAATTAAGCCATAGACGGCTGGACAGAGAGACATGGCAAAAGTATAAGGGTTCCTTGTTGAATACGGATCACTAAAACTCGAGTAGTACAATGCATACGCGTACGCATCCGGTGTGGCCCGGCCTTTAACTTTCCAACAATGTCTATTGTCACAAATTCAGAATAGAAATATCTACGCTGGCCTATTTTAGTACTAAATGAGGAGTGCCCTGTTATTTTTGCTCGTGTGAGTAAGTATACAATACGGAACTAAAGTAAATTAATCTGTACAGGAAACAATCGGATAGTATAAGAGTTAAGGTAATTTGTTCTTAGGCACAAGAAATAAACTTTATAAGGTCGATTCATTCTTATATAGTAAAAAACTGTCTTACCTCAAAATTCATCTTTTTTTAGTTAAAACAGTTAATTTAAATAAAACAAAGCAATCATTAGACAATGCAAGTTTACTTTATTTTATTTAGCTAAAATAGGTTAACTTTGCGGTTAGAAGTTGTTTTCTTTATGACATGTCAGAATGAATTAGACCTTACACGTACACATAAAAAAATACGTACCGGAAATCGAATATAATACTTTTGCACGGAAAAAGTACACAATGTTTTACTGCTCTGATTGATAGTGTAAGTGTTCAGGAATGATTTGCATTGAAGCTCAAAAATCAATTATACCTGAATTTTCGAAAAAATTAAAACTGGGGTTGTACTTTTTTTAAATCTTAAAATCTAGTTTTTTTCTTCTTCACTAACAGAGTACCTTAACTTATGTAGCTTTCGAATAACCCCTACTGATAAATTTATTTGAATTGTTAATCCTGTTTGTTTATATTGTGGGATAAGCGGAATCCCGGGAATGATATTATTAAAATAATAATTTTCAGAAGCCGGCGCCATATTTGCTTAGCTGTTCCCGGGTTTTTTTCAACTTTAGGTTAATATCTATCCGAATTTCCGATCCTGTGTTGTTAGTTTAAATTTGCAAGTCAATTTTGAACCGGTTCCCGTTAATGGAATGGCCTGAAATTTGGACCAAATATGCATGTATGTATTATAAGACCTTCTGCTGGAGTTTCTTACGGCGCTTCTTCTCCGCAATGATGGTCTTGTGCGAAGCGCTGGTAGCTATATTACCAAAGTATAAAATAACCCTCATATGGCCTATTTACTGAATATATATATTTTTTATTACATTGTTATTAAAGTAATGTACAAAGGCGAACTTATTCCTAAATGGGATCTCTTCCAGCTAACCCTGAAGTAGATGAGTAAGGATAATGCATGGGGTTGGACAAATACAAGCTTGCACCAAAAGTAGCAAAAATAGATGATGATACTTATTATACAAAAATAAATATTAAACAAATAACCTAATACTATACGTACATACATACATACCTAAACAAATTCAAATTCAAATTCAAATCATTTATTCTGTAAGTAGGCCCTGTAGGCACTTTTACAAGTCTGAGTCTACCAGCGCTTCCAAAGAGACCACTGTTGAGAAGAAGCGCCGCAAGAAACTCAACAGTAAGCCATTTTTTAAAAATAAAACACTTATTACAATACTAAACTTAAGCTACATAATTTAAATGTCACAGGGATGTACAGGTCCCAGTAGTTATAATAATTAAATACATCAAAATGTCGGATTAAAATAAATAAATAAATAAATAAACTCACGCCTTTATTCCCAGAGTGGGGTAGGCAGAGCTACAGAATTACCAACAACTCTAAAAACTTGTTGATAATTCTGTAACCACATTTTGCACACTTAGGCTAAGGTGTTTACCAGTGTATTAGTGACAGGTTGCAAGCCCATCGCCTAACAGTACTATACGCCTTTATTCCCTTAGCCGTCTCTTACGATTTATATATATAAATACGAATACGATGACAAAACAATATTATTGTATCTAAGAGCTGATGATGATTGAGTCGGAGGGTGGTGTTAGTATCTCCCCTATTTAACGTAGACCTACCGTGTAGAGACTCATTAGTTTGGTCCTGAGAAGCAGATGACTGCAACAAAAAAAAGGTAGAGTCCACAACCAAAGCTTGTCCTAAACATGTTATTTTTGCCAAAAACTTATTTTAAGAAGACAGTTTATCTCATTGATACCCGGCAGAGACCCGGGTTCTCCAGGATTAGCCACGTACCCGTGTATTACCTTTTTAAACCCCCCAGTGACCTACCTCATCGCTTTTCAGGCAGCTGTGGGACCATTGGCATTTCAGCAATGCGTTCGCTTTACCTTGACTCGTTAGGCTCTCGTTCGAAATAAGTAGTATACGGGTTTGAAGTTCATATCCGCATATTACCTTCTAGTTTTGTGCTGCTATTACATCTACTGTAAAGAACAAATTTTACGGTATCATTCATTACTTTTTTTACTTTTCTTAATTGCTTACTAATGAATTACCCTTTTTTTCTATCCCCTTGTATTGTCATCGCTTGCTTTGCCCCATAGTGAACTTACGCGAATATTACACTGAGTAATCCAAAAATATTTTTCCAAATAAGATTTTTACATCACTATGGTAACTTTCTAAATCAAACCATAAAATTTTTGATTAATCCTTCGTAACCGACTTTAAAAAAGGAGGAGGTTCTTAATTTAACAGTATATTTTTTGAAATTAAATTTAACGTAATTGTAACTCTTTATAATAAATTCTATTTTATTGTCCGTCAAACATTAAAATTTGCGTAATTTTGCAAAAAACCAAATTGTATTTTATTTAAATAGGAAAAATACCTCAGAACTCAAAGCATGCATAAAAAAAACTGCATGTGGGAGTAAATAGCAACCAGCTGAAATAAAACAAAACTAAAACTAAAACTTGTTCAGTCGGAAACTAATAGTTGTAACGTTGTTTTCACTAACTTCTAGGGTCATAAAAACATGGGAGTTTATATTGGTAATAAACGTGTAAAAAGTGGCGTTTGTAAAGCGTAGAACAAGGTTTCAAGCAAAATTTAACTTTTACTATAGTCGACTCCTTGTTTTCAATGTTTTTACTTCAGACATTTTAACACAATGTTTATTTTGGTCAGACTAAAATATCATGCAAAAATAAGTAGAGACATTAAGTTGGAAATTATAGAGTCGACTGTAATAAAAGTTAAATGTTTCTTTTTACATCTATATGTACTTTTAACATGTTTTTGTAAAAATAATTCTAGCAGTTTGATCTAAATCACTGCTTTGTTACTAGTTCAATGAGATTGCAATTAGATTATTGTACTTTAACAGTACAGTACAGTTCATAAATAATAAAATAATTAACGTATCGAAAAGTTTATGGTAAATATTTCGGTTTGGTATAAAAGGGTCTTTCATACGCTGTATTATTTACGTCAAGTTTTACGACATCCTGTACATAAACATAAACTCGCAAATTTCAACATCTTTTATAAGGTAGTCTGGTAAAAAACACTCCCTGTAACTTTAAACAGAATATAAAGTCCGTTACAAACCAAGTTCTCAAGTCACAATTCAAGAGTACAACGGCACGATGCCTCCAAATTATATCAGATTTGACTGACTTGTCCTTTAACTCGAGCTGAACTGGCAGGTGAGATAAATTGTGCTTATTCGCCCAATTTGCGGAGGCGTTGTTGTCTAAAATCACCGTAACTCTACGCAACATACTATTCAGAAATCAATCTTAAGAACCCATTGCATAAGATGCGAATTTGAAGTAGAAACAAAAGTAATCAATAATGAAGCCGCGTCTCAAGCCTAAGACGTCTGCGCCCTTTAGTTACAGGGTGTTTAGTAAAATGCTTCGTTTTAAAATCTTAATAAATGGTTTTAGCTTACAACTAGTACAAGTATCTTATTGGTCGTTATATTGGAACCTTTTTTTTCATGCATGTGACAGTGTATGGTACCTATTTGAAACTCAAGTTCTAGGCAGAGAGCGTGGCTTCATTTCTTGATTCAGCTAAATAACTGGAAGAGATCCCTGAAAGGAATAAGTTCGCCTCTTAACTACTTTAATCATTGACTTTACAGTTAAAAAACTCGCACCAGTCTCAAACATTGAGGCCCGTCACTTTAGTCCTTTCAAAACTCCGTTCGTCGCAATACGATCGAACATCAAAGTAATTTAATAACGTTGGCTACACGCAATTAAGTCCCGTTTCGCTACAAATATGTGTAAATATCGAGATGGTGAAAGACAATCTATCAACTTTGACACGTCATCAGAGGCAGGGGCCTCAATTCCACATTCCATCTTGTTCAGTTTTTATACTGTAGTCACACACTGTTAACATTATGATAGCGCCGCTATTCCAAACGATAAAACCATATTGCTTTTGATATTTTATCATTTTGACAACGTTATGACAGCTCTTATTTACTTGAACGTAATTGCGGCCAAGTTAAAAACCAAACGACAACATATCAAAAGTGATATTACTTTTGATATGTTGTCGTTTTGTTTCACCAAACAGAACACCCTACTCTTGTTCACTGATCTGTCAAAGCTTATTTTTTTATAACATTGTGAAGCCAAACCAGCACATACGCCTGTCTAATGCTAAGCAAAAATCTGAAACTCAAAGACATTTGCAATCTTAAGACTACGATCCTAAGACTGTAAATATGTTGCAATCCCAGAGGACTAAGATGGAACGCCTCTGTCGTATTCGTTTCACAATTCTTACCTTATTTTTATACTGTAACGAGATGATTATAATGCCGAATACAAGCCCTAACGGTAAACTTTAAAAACGCCTACACTACCCAATTCCCGCTTTGTAATCCCCACCAACTTTTTTAATGTCCCCCAGGAATTTCCGCAATGTAATTTAAATAAGGAGAGAAATTAATTTTTGGTATTTGCAGTAGCTCGCAAACACGGTCGGGCCTAATGACATTGTTTTGTTGAAACAATTTCGAAGCGGACGTCAAAGACCGCGTTTTAGCGAAGTTCGGGCGAAATTTCGTAGAAAACCGTGTTAGAACTAGGGGTATAAAGTTTCCCTAGTAATAGAACGTATATTTTAACAGTGTCGAGTTTGTAAAGTACTAATAATACTTGTGTTATAAAAAGATAAAAGACATTTCGTTGCTTAAATACTAAAGGGCCTCAAATCAAAATGTGTTTGTGTTGCATTTAAATTCGGAATGCTATATACTTAAAGTTTTCAATCAAACTATGTCTGTTTTTGTTTTGAGGCTCTTTAGCAATTAAGCAGCGATTTATCCAGTAAGTATGCCGCACGGGCACTTTTATACATCGAGAATCCCAAACGGAGACCACTGCTAAGAAGAAACGCCGCAAGAAACTCAGCAGTCCGTTATTTTTTCAAACATATTTCATATTACAATGTTCCTTCTTAGTCTAGCATTATATTATAAAGCTATAAATATTAAATTGTAGATCTTATCATCAATAGAATGCGTAAATCAGCAGGAAAACATGCCATAAATCTTAGGAGAGAAATAGAGGGCGAAAAAAAAGGTACTTATTTGTATACATATAAGACTTACAGTCTCACTCAGAGCCTATTAATAACAATTAAGTCCTAGGCAAGAACTACCGCTAAAAAGCTAGAGCCCTAAGGATTCACAGATTTTAAGTGCAAATGGAAAATCATCCACTTGAATTGACAATTTTGAATTTTACCCCAAAAAATACCATCTGAGTGAATTTTATCAAATTTATTTTCGGTGTAAAGTTATAAAGTCCGAATTGAAATTTGTCCGTTATAAATTAAGCGCTAAATTAAATACGCACATGGGGATGGGAATGTAGTAATATGAATTAAGACTTTATCCATTAACCTACCGCCAAACAGCAGTGTTCACACTGTTGTGTTCCGGTTTGGGGATAAGACAGCCGGTGAAATCACTATCATAGAGGCATTCCATCTTAGTCCTCAGAGTTGGCAACGCATTTGCAGTCTTAGGATTGCATTGCAGTCTTGTGAATGCGAATGTCTATGGGTCACAGTTTCCACATACCATCAGGTGGCCTGTGTGCTCGTTTGTCTTCTCTATGCCATAAAAAAAGACCAAAATGTAATGTGTTTGGTCAAAACAAATTATCCCCAAATAATTATACAATGTATATATTATTTAAATAGTTAATTAGCGTATTTACAAATGGTCATAATTTCTTTAGAAATATTTTATTTGATATCGTAAGAGACGGCTAAGGGAATAAAGGCGTATAGTACTTTTAGGCGATGGGCTTGCAACCTGTCACTAATACACTGGTGAACATCTTAGCCCAAGTGTGCAAAATGTGGTTACAGAATTATGAACAAGTTTTTAGAGTTGTTGGTAATTCTGTAGCTCTGCCTATTCCACTCTGGGAATAAAGGCGTGAGTTTATGTATGTATGTATTTTATTTGAAATATTTGCCATGATTCCATTTTCGACGATATTTAGGATGAACCATTTTTCTTGCTGACGTATTTCAAATTGGCAGTTTGAAGTTGTTGATTCCATATTTGTACTGAATAATGCTATAAGCTCGGTCGGTCGGTTCACGCCAGGTCAGCTCCTAAACCGTTATAGAGCGCAAGTTCAATCTTGCATGGAATAGTGCTCAAACCTCTGGAATGGTTCGGCGAATTGTCAATTGGCTGCTTTGAACTCGGTGCAGCATTAATTCATTGCCAATAAGAAGTTAGTGGAAGCTATACTTGGTAACAGTTCAAATTATTATGTTGGTCAACTACTTTATAAGTAGACATCGGAATCAACGTTCAAATTTCACGGCAATGTATGGTCGGCAGAAAAACAAATACAAACAAATACACGTAGTATTTTAAACCTTTATTTTGTATAAGTAAAAAAGAACTAAAAATGTAAATAAATATAAAATCAGGATATTGTGTTGAGTCCATTATCTCAGTCTAACACGGAGTTTGATTGGGCATTTGTCATTAAAGCTATTTTTCAGTTATGAAACTTATGAATTATGAATGTTTCGATAAACTATTATTTGACTTTACAGATTATTTTGCATTAAAATTAAATTGACATTCGTTGGGAAATTTAACATACTTATTTTTATTTTTCGAATGCGAAATGAGTATTGAAGTTTTATGACGTATTTAGAATATCAACCTCCTTTAGTATATTTACAGTTTACAGCAGTGTATGAGTGTAAAAACAAAAAAATAATTAAATAATTAAACGTTATTATTCAAATATTCAAATGTATTTATTTATTCTACTACCCTTACCGAGTGCCCTGAAATTTGAACGTTGATACCGATGTATACTTATAAGTTCCGCTTCTAGTCGACTTATACGCGTCTCCATCCCTTCTTCCATTGCCCCAACTTATTGTCGAACGAATAGTGTAATTAGTGCTGTTACAAATAAATTCGTGTGATTTTTAATCAACCAGCAGTTAGACAATATAATATTATATTATACAGTCCCTCACGACGCGTGACTCTCATTGCATTATCCACGTGTTAAAAGATGTAGGTACACAATATAAAATCATTATTCCGAAAAAAGTACCAGGAGACCATACATAACTAAGAGGTTCTGGTTGTGAAATTGGAAAAAAGGTCTTGTTTAATAACTGGTTATGGTTAACAGTAAAAAATAATCCTTATTAGTAACCAGTTATAAAATCATAGTTACGAACGTGGACGAAGGGGCTATGCCAATTATTTTTGTATTAAGATACGAAACCCGCGTATCACTGACAGTTGCTGATTCTATATTTCTACAGACAAAGACGGCAATCCATAGTGAATGTTGTTGTTAGAAAAAGATAAATAGTGGTTCAAATGGCATTAACGTGGACGTCAGTGGCCACGGTGCAACTGATTAGTAGTAACAGAATAGTTTGGCATATTACCTTCCATTTCTAGGAACGTTTTTGCGCGCAGATACCGTATCTAAATAAAAAACCAGATTGCTCTGTGCTGGTAATTTCACTGGTCTGTCCCATTTCGGAACACAATAACGCGACTACTGTTTAACGGTAGGTTAAAGGTACGATGGTGGTAACGGTCCAGTCGGACCCTGCGGGTGGTAGGTTTTTGTGCAGGGTCCGTCCGGATCGCTACCACCATCTTATCCATTAACCTACCGCCAAACAGCAGTGTTCGCATTGTTGTGTTCCGGTTTGGGGATAAGACAGCCGGTGAAATGACTAGCATTGAGGCATTCCATCTTAGCTTCAGGGTTGGCAACGCATTTGCAGTCTTAGGATTACATTGCAGTCTTGTGATTGCGAATGTCTATGGGTCACAGTTTCCACTTAGCATCAGGTGGCCTGTATGCTCGTTTGTCTTCTCTTTGCCATAAAAAAAAACCCCTGCACAATGTCCCACCACTCCTACCACCGCAGTAGGTAAGTTAGTTTTAAGTAGTGGGCCAAAACGTTGTGGGTTCAAAACTATAATGGCTAGTCACGGCCATCTTTTAAATAAATCACACAAAAAAAAAAAACCTACCTTTACTACGACAAAATAAATCATAATGTGTGTGCATTTATATGTAAACTTGATTGTACTAAAACAACAAAACTTCAAATTACAAAGGCAAGCTTATCCCTTTAATTAACATTGAAGAGTTGTTATATTAACCACATAAATGGGCGTATTGTCATATGTATAGTAAAACAGCGCTAATAAGATCCAATACCCTGTTGGGTTACAACATGGTGTAATTAGGTGATATCAGTTAATTAGCACGAGATATAATTATGTCATGATATCTTAAGCGATGCGAAACATAAAATAAGGTTTCTATACGTTTATTGTCTTTAATCATCAGATTATATTATTATTACCTTGGCTCAAATTTCAAACATACAGGGTGTAAGTACTCGTAAGTCTTATGACAATTGATACAGCTATTTCCCTGACCTAAAAATTGTTCAAGGCCTTATTACAAAGAATCAAAGCCAGTCAAATTCCAGACAGTAAAAGGGACAGCGCTATAGCAGTTTCATATCTTCGTCCCGTTCAGTGGGTGGCTGGTTCAGACACTTTATAAAGGCCTCTGATGATTGAAAGCTTGTCATAACAGCCTATGAATCACCCAAGTCTTTTATTTTCACGCCAATCTAAAGTTATAAAAAACTTTACGAAACCTTTGATTCTTGGCGGGCATAATGAAAAATCAGAACAATGGTTATTGCGTCGCCTCTCTCAGTAGAGTTATTAATTTTTTCAGGTACTTTAATAAGAACAAAAGGCGTAAAGTAAATGGCGTTGAAGCCTGTAGAATGCCCATTTTGTATTTTCTAACTTTGTCGGTTTATATAAGAAGTTGAGGTGTTTTTGAAGTAACTTGATTGTTTACGTGGAAGGAAACCGGTTTATTAATTAAGTAGGTAATTGAGGACAAACGAGTCTTTGTTTAAAAGTGAAAGAGCGTCTGATTGTGATACGTCAATATAATAAATTGATCACAAGAAGGTGTAATTTTATCACATGAATATTCAACAGCTTAATGCAGTATAAACCTTGCAGGTTTCACGTATCAGTTTCTTTATAACAAAAACTTTTAACAGATGAAACCATTTGTAGCTGTGTATTGTTGAATTCATAATGTATGTATTTCTGGACACCCTGTGTCTACGTCATCCCGGTAGACATAGGGACCATTTACCGATTTAAAAATTACAATAAAGTCAGGCGGGGCTATTGCGTCTGAGGGGCTATTGTAACTTTTTATACTAATTTTAAAAGTCGAACACGTCTTAGTATGAAAAGTTGTAATAGCCCCTCAGAGGCAATAGGTCCCGCCTAATCTTACTTATGTACGTACAATGAGAATAAGCGACCAAGGTTAGTACTCACGCCTATATTTAATGGTCACTTTTACCCTAGAGCGGTGAAGGCCTAACTTATATGAATTAAGACTGACAATACAAAAACCCTTTTTTAAATATTTTACATGAAATAACGCACAGGTTTTTCATACTCAAAACTAATACCGAATTAGTTATAAGGTACCATATGAACTTCAGGTGTGTGAAATTATACGGCACTTTCCTCCACCGTGGCAAGAAATTTCATCCCGCTCAATACCTAAATTATGTTGGATATTGAAGACTTCAAAACGATCCCATGAATAAGCACTTTCCGTTCACAAAAAGGTGTTTACCTTTTTTTCCGGAGCCGTAGTTTTCTATTAGCATCACTGGCCATGACGTTTAATATTTGAAAAGAGAACGGGCACTCAATTTTGACGGATAGGTTTTTGTTTATACATGACCCGGGCTTATGCTTTCTGTTTCTACCGCCCAGTGAAGTTGTGTGCATGGAAGCAACAAGAAAGGTCCATCAAAAAAAAGCTTTCTGTTTCTGCGTACGTACTTGAAATATTTAAATATTTGATCAAAGGACATCATTCATTTTGGTCCAAAAGTGTGAAAGTGTCGAACAATATTATTTTTTTGTAGTCTGATACAATTTACCCGCCTAATCATTTCTGACAATGGCACCAAAGCTGTATCATCATTAATCTTGATTGAGTATGGTAGAACAGTTCATTAGTTTTTGCTAGTTTAATTCACCGAAATATTTAATTTTCTAACTAGAATAAAACTATGGATATTGGTACTACAGCTTTGGGGCGACAATAACAAATACTCAGGCAAACAAGATTTAGCAGAATATCGCTTTTTTTTTGGCCGGCACTTTTATATTTGACCAAAAAATTATGAAACTCGGATGATGTCCTTTATACTTTCATTAAAACAAAACAATATTGTAGTTGTGATTTTAATAGTGCCTGATGTTATACATATCATTATAATTCACGCACAAAACACTAACCCCCTTACTTATAAACGAGGAATAAGCTTGGAATAGCTTGCTATGCTTTGTCACTTTCTGTCAGATGCAAATGTCACAATTACAGATAAGGACAAAGCATGGCATAAACTATTCCAAGCTTATCCCACGTTTATAAGTAAGAGGGTAACTGTAAAAATATTCAAGCAGCATAATGTCAGCGGAAAATTTACGACCTAAATATTGGTGTACAAAGATTTTTTTCACGAACACTGTAGGTACGGCTATGTTTATCCCTACGCGTCTATAAAATTGAGATTTTATGTACCGTAGAATGTGTGAACACCATGTAGTGTGTTTTTATTTTGACCTAAGTGCGTGAATTGAATTTTTATTTATTTGAAAATTATACGGTAAAGTAAGATATCATTTAAATTTGCAAAAGATAAAAATACATTTTAAATAAAAACAAGATATCATACATAAGCCGGTTGACCCCAAAGTATAATTTATTATTTAAGTAGGTGTCTAGACCTTCGTCAAACAGCGCCAAATTGCGATCTAGGTAATTCTTAGCCAATATTGAAATAGCAACTAAAACTTCAGCAAAAAAGTAAAGTTAGAAGACAGGATAGAACAAATTTAAACACAGCCCTAGGCCAGGTCGTTACGTCACTTAAAAAAACAAATCTTTGACACAATTGACCACTTAGTAAAGCTCAAATAACCAGTTCGGCTGTAAACACCAAAAAAGAGCTTTATCCAAAGACACGTTTTTTTGAGGAGCTTAAAGCTGCCAGCTTAAGCTTTTAATGATCCAATTTGCAGCGCGTTCCGTCGGCGAATATCGCGAGCAGTTGGCCCATTAAACGGGCGGAATTTAAAATTACCACTTTAAACCCTGGACAGAAATTGCAGAAGCTATTTTTCATGTTGCACATGTGATGCAATGTTAGTTTGAAAATATTACTAAATTAACATGTTTAGATAGAAATGAATATTAAAAACTTACTTAAAACTACACTAATCTAACAAACCGCTACCAGTGGGCATTGTTCCTAAAATAAGTACCTAAGTAAGTTTGTCAGTTCTTTCGTTTGTTTGTTTTTTAAATAAAATATTTACTTAATAGTTTTGCAAGGCTTTTGTTTTACATGTAATTTTTATATTAAAGAATCCTTTTTTTTTTGTATGTATAAAACAAGAATGAACTTTGTGGAGCATTATGCTGCACTGCCTTTTTGTCTAATTGTTGTCGTATTGTCACCGTTATGAGTGTTATGACAATAATAATTATACGGCTCTCGTTAGTAATGATACCTAACGACTTTTCTTTGACATATTAAAGTTACGTTATCAATCAAATTCCAAGGGACTATTGTACCATTTGCATTATTAATATTATTATGTATCATTAACATATTTCTCTAATGGTCCAAAAATCCTTTTGTTAGACTATACATGACTAATTTTGCTCTAGAGAGGAAGGAAAGTTATACTTATTGTATTGCTTTATTTGGCCTTGAAGGGTTTTTTGACTGCTATGCAACGTTTTAAAATTCTAACGGTAATAAACTATTATGATAATTTTATTCAGAACTCGTATCATGTTGCATTCCATAATTAAAAATTACAAAAACACTTTATGTAAGGTAGCACGAACGATAAAAATGTATTTACAGTTTATGAAAAATCGCTTGTTCAGGAGCCCCGATATCTAGGATTATCCTGACGTCTTTAGAGAATTTCGCTTATTGTGGCGGTTTTTTTTTTTGCGAAACTTAATCCCGGTAATATACCGTTTTGAACCGCTTTCAGGATAGGCTACAAATAATTTTGAATGGACGGATCCATTCATAAGAATCTGTGGAATAAATGGGGCTGCAAAGTGGTTGCTTTTAATTGAAAAAAAAAAAACTTACATAGTACTACATGAACAATTTTTCGCATTTATCGAAACCATTCCGCATTGCCCTTGCTTATTCTACTCTAAGGTTAACTGGACGAGATCCCATATAGGATAAGTTCGCCTATGTACAGTCAACCAATTTGATTTCTAAGCCACTTTGGACTAAGGGGCGGAGGGAATGTGATGTTGTCAACCAAAACGTAAGAGACTCCCTATGATTTGGTTTACAACGTCACGTTGACAAAGTCCATAGTGGCCTAGGAATCAAATTGGTTAACTGTACATTATTTATATTGATGCAAACATGTCTTGTAATTATTTATGTGCAATAAAGAGTTTATATACATACATACCTGTGGCAGAATACAATGGGTTCCAAACCCTTAGCACCAAGATGAAATGCCACATTATCTACTTGTCATTTCACCAGTTATCTGTTCTCCATACTAGAACACTACAACACGAAACATGATGCTTTGTGGTAGGTATCTGCAACTAATTTGCGTCATCACGAAAAACAATCTATTTTCAATTTCAACTCGTAAAAACATAGTAAAAACAAAAACGTTTTCAATAAAACCAATTGCAAATGGCCGTGAGTAAAAATATTTTAATTCCCCCAATGAAATACAAAAAGCCGGACATTTGGTCGGAAGCAATCGGAAAAGTTTTTTACGTACCGCTGAGTTATGGTTTAGGGTTCCAAAACCAAACTAATAAGTCAAGTGAACGAGAAAAAATGTCCCAACCCCCTGTAACTTTCGTTCTTTTGTCGAATAGTTAGTTTTCTACTCTGTTAGAAAACAATTTAAAAGAAAACTTCAAGAAGCTCGTTAGTAAGCTATTAAACGTTATTTTCTTAATCAGTTAAAATTATTCTTTGGTGAAGTGGTAAACTAATTTTAGTTTTCTTAACAACTAAATTGGCTACGTTTATTTCTTATTGTTTTAAAGAACGTATAATTGTTTTGCAAGCTTTAATAAATATTTATTTCAGGCTTAAGACTGCACCGAGTAAACGTCAAGCGTTCAGCGCCCTTATTACTATTATTGTATTTTCTAACAAATTAACTAGTAAATAAATACTTTGGAATCGGTCGATGCTTTTTTGTATTGTTTATTTATTACCGTCTTTCAAAGGATCAAAACAAGAGGTTGCGGGTGGTAGGACCTTGTGCAGGGTCCGTCCGGATCGCTACCAACATCTTATCCATTAACCTACCGCCAAACAGTAGTGTTCGCATTGTTGTGTTCCGGTTTGGGGATAAGACAGCCGGTGAAATGACTAGCATAGAGGCATTCCATCTTAGTCCTCAGGGTGGGCAACGCATTTGCAGTCTTAGGATTGCATCGCAGTCCTGTGAATGCGAATGTCTATGGGTCACAGTTTCCACTTATCATCTGTGTGCTCGTTTGTCTTCTCTATGCCATAAAAAAAATAAAATCGGGTAAATAATCAATTATTGTAATTTAATTTGTTGTCATGTCCACATTATTGCGAGTAATGTCGCCTATCTGATTATTACGAAGTATAACATGGGCTATATTTTTTTTGACGCGGACGAATTCACGGGCATCATCTAGTTGCAATATATGCTGGTAAACACTGCAACCACGTACTAAAATAGGTTCATATTACCGTAAGTAACTTTGTTACAACGTGTGACACATCACAGTGCTAGTTAGTGGCAGGAACCGACACCGCTCGGCTATTCCTGCATCATAAATTGCTGGTTGAAATATTTTATGTACATAACAGACTTATAGCTCTTATTTTGGTTTATGATCCATTGTTCACCACTATTGTATAGTCTTTGGAGCGAGCGTTTGCTTTGCTTATGTGACAGCCCGTATAGCCGCATCACACTGAAAGCGGAAGCGGCGACGAGCAATGCGCGTCCATACTCACACTTTTGAAACCCTTTTTAGTAAGGGAAAGCCCTTCTGTAAACAACGCCGGTCGTGCGGACTGTCGAGTGAATCCTAGCGGCGAGACTAAGTACTCCCGTCAGTGCAAACAAAACACATTGTAGCGCATGCATTTTCAATTTAGCAGCACGATGGGTCTAAGGTATAAGGCTGCTTAATTGAAAATGCACGCGCTACAATGTGTTTTGTTCGCACTGACGGGACTACTTAATCTCGCCGCTTGGATTCACTCGACAGTCCGCACGACCGGCGTTGTTTACAGAATCACTACCCTGCTTTCAGTGCGTTTTCGGCTTAACATTTGAGATATACAGTATGCTTGCTGCGAGCGTGACGCGAGCGAAGTGAGAAATTTCGTGCTATCGCGCTCTTTTCTTGCTGGGTCACGTCATGCCATGATAAAATGTGGGAGGTACGCGTCGCACCCCGCTTGGTTCAATGCGAGCGAAGCTTGATACTTACTGTGGCGTGGTGCGACGTTAAGGGCCTGTCCACATCACTGCAGTGGCGTTGAGACGCACGTTACCGTGTCCTTACATATGCATGGTGCTGTGTCGTACCACGGAACGGTGCCGCGCTGTGTGGTGTGAACAGGGGGGTTATTATGACATGGCTGTGCAGTTCATTTAACGGTGAGCGTAAAGGACGGAGCTATAGCAGTTACATAACTCTGTCCCTTTCTCTCAGCGTAAAATGAATTGCACAGATACGTCATAATAACCCCACAGGCCTTTACTTTGAACCAGTGACGCGCCCCAATAGCGTCGAGCTCACGGTTCAAAATTCAACAGTAAAGAAAAAAAAAAACCCGTCACTAAAGCACCTCACCACCCAAGAATGTCTTGACGGGTTAACGATGTGTATGATGAGATAATTCTGCGAGCCTAGAGCCTGTGTTTATCGCGTGATAAAATGTGGATAAAGCATCCGTCACTATCGTACTCATATACGTGTCAGAAAGTGACGAATGTTGTTTCTACGTTTAGCACGCGTTTAGTATAAATACTGCACTGAAAAACCGAATGGGTTGATTTTACTAAATTTTAGGACCTACCTATGATTTTGGTTGAGTTAACACCTGACCTTAGTAAAAACAACACATTGAAAAGGTTGCTTCAACCTTTTTAGTGGTTAACTCAACCAAACTCAGGTGTAGGTCCTATTTTAACCATAAAACTTAGTAAAATCAACCCATTTGTGTTTTCAGTGTGAGTAAATATCGATCATTGGTTGTCAAATGGGACCGATAAGATAATATCGCTCATTGAATACGAAACGGACACATTTCAAAATAATTTGCTCTTACATTAAAAGTCGTATTACAACAGCTTCTAATTTTAAAATGCAACACTGACTCATTTCGGATTGTATCCGTTTTGTATTCAATGAACGATATCGTCATTATCATCATTCATCATCAATCATCATTCTCCTTCCCTTATCTCAACTTATTTAGGGTCAGCGCAACATTTTTTTTAATTATTAGCACAAAAAAAAATCGTTAACACAGGCCAACATACGATAAAACAAAAAACAAATTTAACGTGGTTCTCTCCTAACTGAACTACAATTAACAAGATATTCATTAATTTTATTTGCGTTTAAACAGTACTCAAAACACATGACATCCGTTTTGTATGAAAAGCATCTCCGCAAACACTTATCAATGTGTTTCTATGCAACCGGCACAAACCCCTAAATATAACCACCTTAATATGTTAACCAAATATTTTCGAACCTTATCACTCCAACCAGCCGAACATTGTGTACAGTCGACGATAATTGCCAAAGCACGTCTATAAATAACAAAGAGGCCGCCTGTACCCCATATTTGCATATTTTGATCGTTTCTAAAGGAATAAATGGTTAATGTTTATTTATCGATCGTACCTTCGGTAAATAAATCAATTTATAAGCAGCGTGTCGAAGTATGCTAAGTTAGATACTGGATAAAGTCAAAAAGGATGTTTTAGATAAGAGCGTACTTCAGAAATCGCTGACATTTGCAAATTACCTTAAAACGATATAAGTTATACTATCTGCCCAATGGAATCATGAACCACCAATACCACCATAGAACCGTGTCATTGTGACGTTGATTAAAGTCGTAAGAAGGGTCAAACCAACTATTTTATAATCTTACTGTGATACCGTTCTATGGTTCTATGTATAAAGCAGTATGACATGTAATTAATAGAGAAATGGTGATATTTTAATTCTTATTCTAATCTAGTTAAAGTATTTAGTATTTAGTAATCACCGAAAAGGTATTTGCACGTGGCAAGCGTACAATATATTATATACTAGATTTTGTACACGACTCCGTCCGCGTAAAAGTCGTTTATCGCTGATCCCTTGGGAACTGTCTTATTTTCCGGGATAAGAATTTCAGCTATTCCAGACTATAATTGTATATCTGCGCCAAATTTAATGCAGATCTGTTTAGCCGTTCTGGCGTGAGTAACAAACACCTGAACCCTACCATTAATAGTACATACATAATATTAATAAGATTTAGCTGGGGGGCGCTTGAATTATTGACGAACGTTTTATGTAATAAAAAAAAAGTGGTCTTGCCTATCCTTTCTCGGAAACAGCGAGGAAGAAGAAGCAAGAACTCTTCACAGTGACTATATGTAGTTAGGATTATTTCGTTCTGCCACTGAATGTAGATAGGAGTTCTTGCTTCTTATTCCTCAAGCTGTGATTAAATGTACGTAGGTAAATTAAAAAAAAACTCCGAGAAGCTATTTTTTTTTACGTTGTTGCTTTTAAGTTTTGAGCATTAAATTAGGTTAGGTTATGTTAGACCTCTGACACAAAAGTAGTAAGTAACCTTCAACGGTGGAAAAAGTCCTGTCACGAAATGAAAATTCAACAAATGTACAAATTAATAAAGCATTAAAAAAACATTAAAGAAAAGCATTAAAAAAACCCTTCCACCTAACTACGCAATAAAATAATTCCAAAATCAATAATCTCGAAAACCTTCGAGGTCAATCTTATAATCTGATTATTCGCAGTGCCGATTCTGAATCATTCGACACGCCAAATCGATTCTTGATCGCGAACCCGACCATAAACCCGACTCGTAAACCTGACAGGTGAGGAGCGTAAAAAACGGGGACCTACTCGTAAAGTTGGAGCATCAGCAAATATATACAGGTAAAGTTTGGGAAGCGCTAGGGAGTTCAAACTGTCGTCGATGCGATTCGCTGATCAAAGGGCTTTAAGTTGTTTATGCAGTGAAGGAAGGTCATAAGCTAATTTAAAAAGTCTCTCCCCCTTACTTATAAACGTGGAATAAGCTTGGAATAGTTTATACCATGCTTCGTCACTTTCTGTCAGATGCAAATGTCACAATTACAGATAAGGACAAAGCATGGCATAAATTATTCCAAGCTTATTCCAAGTTTATAAGTAAGGGGGTATGTCTGTTTTGTATGTAATATACCTACTTAAGTTAACCAAATTTAAGACACAATTTGAGATAGACAAAAAAAAATAACTCGAGGTTTTTACTTTCTAATTCGAAAGAATAGGAAATTTTAAGACATCAATTTCATTAATTCTGTTTTTCACCCCGTAGTTTTGTTTAAATATCTTGATTTATTTAGCAGACATTTTATGGATGAGAAGAGTGTTTTAAATTTGAGATGGCATTGTCTAATAAATTACAACAATTAAATGATAACCAATGGAAAAAAATGATTGGAATAGTGTATTAAAACATACTATTTCAAACTGTTTTCGCCTAACCCGTAAGATAGACCTAGGGCGGCTTTAAGCCGAAAACGAAAGTCAAACAAAGGTTAAATATACTTTTGTCAAAATATGCAAAATAGATAAATATTTCAAAAACTTAATAATGCAGAACGGCTTTAAAACCCTATTCCTCGAAATGGTTTTCGAATTGTAAAAATATGAACAATCCCAATTATGTACCTACTTGTAACCGACTCTTTCAATCGACTTACCGTAAAATGTGCCTACTTTGCTCCCCCCTGGGTAATTTTGCTCCATGGTTATATTGAGGTAATCTGTATTGTAAATCATTCTATTGCTTTCATTTACTTCGTAGCTGGATACATCGATTCTTTTAAGAAAATTTGTCATCAAACTTATAAAGTAACAAACGAAATAGTCACCATGGAGCATAGTTACCCATGGGGGAGCAAAGAAGGAACATTTTCCGGCACGCATCTTATCGATGTTATTATTGACGTGCAAACAGAATTCAACCTTAAGGTAGAGGCAGACCATATAATTATGCTTAACTACCCTCACCATCTTTATTACAAAGTCGTATCCTATAGTCATATATGCAGATATAGGTCACAATTCAGTGGAAAAATATCAAACTCCAATGTGTTTGATATTTGGTATACGAATTTAAAACTTAATTTGTTCGTATTTAGTTTTAATTCGTATACCAAATATCAAGGACATAATTGGAGTTTGATATTTTATCCACTGAATTATCTTCAAATAGTAAAATTCTCTATCAAATATTAACAATGCATGAATTACCTTGCTAGACTCTTACATGACATTTCATTTTACATTAATGATACGTGAATACGCATTTGCATTCTTCACCACCTTACAAAACTGAATGCCAGTTTGGTTCCTTAACATACAAAATATAGAATTTATTCATTACTAGTAAGTAAGCTAGCTGTTGCCTGCGACTCCGACCGCGTAGAATTGAACATAGCCTATGTTACTCAGAAAGAATGTAGCATTGTAATGAAATAATTTAAAATCAGTTCAGTAGTTTTTGAGTTTATTCGTACAAAAATAAAAAAAAATCCTCTTAACAATATTAGTATAGATATAGATTTAAGTAGGTCGGTAAATAGAAATTACCCGTTTTATTATACATATAGAACCAACGAACAAACATAAACACGCAGTGCTAAAAGCATTTCTATAAAAATATTATTACCTAGCTCCTATTTTATCCTAATACAAAATGCTTATAAACGATACATTAGCCAAAACAAATTCAACTTTATTCAACAAGCAATAAGATTCTAAATACACTCAGTGTGCTCTGGTGCATGTAGCGTTTCAGCTCACGATTATTCTCCACTATTGAATGCCCCAGTGTCCTCAGCGAGCCATGTTTGCATATAAATCTCCGGTTCCCGGTTCACAATAGCGGTGAATAGTAAATCGCAGGAGGACGATAATTCATTCATTATTGATTGCCAATTCCGGAGGTCTTAGCCGTATTACCTTGGTTACGTAGCTTTGTTACTTTGAAGAAAGATCACTTGCTGGTTTTAACGCTGAAAATATAATAAAATAAAATTATATGAAATAATGAACATACATTGTAGGCATGTTGCTTGCTGAATTTATTAAACACAGATTTTTTTAGAGTAAAATTTTTGCCGATACTGACTTTAACGTTGTCAAACTACTTTAAACAAATATTATAAATGCATGTTAAATGCACGATGGACTGATAACCTAATAAAGGTACAGTCACCTGCTGATAGATCTAACCGAACGGCGAGCCCATAAAAATATGTTGCATTGAATTCACAAAAAAGACTAACACGCGAATATGTCAGAAAAATGTGCTGTAACAGTATATTTTAACTACCTGCTTGGATAAAATGTATTTCACTCTTTGTTTAACAAGGTGTATTTCGCAAGTATCGAGTTTTAGACAATCACCATGGACTTATTAGAGAAGTCCATGGATAGCATCACACGCGGGGACAATTGTTTGGTCAAAGAGTGGACATCTGGTGGACTAAACAGAAGCACATGGGGTTAGCTCCACGCGCTTCTGTCAAGTCCCACAATAGGGTTACTATCAAATTGACTTCGCTGTTTTAAGCTGTCAATGCATACATTTCTATTGAAACCATCTTATTGAGTATGCATTGGGGTTCTTGTTTACAGGAATAATACAGAAAATGGGGGCCTAAACGGTAAAATTGTTTTACACCCGCATGTTTTAGTCATCGACTGTTTTCAGTATAGGGTGAAATAAAACGGAAAACCGTATTTGTGATTAATAGTGGGGCAGATTGGCTTAGAAAATATTTTGTTTTGGGCAGCAACTAGGGAATGCGAATAACCGGTTATAACCGGGTTTAACCGGTTAAAACCGGTTTTAACTGGTTATTTTAAATAACCCATTTTTTTCTTATACCTATCACAGGGAAACTCTTTGCAATTGTTACGGTTTCGATATAATTAATTTGTTTTTAGTGAAACTGCTGGTGTATTTTTGTGTTTTGCATCAAGCTGCCTCACGTTTCCCAATATTTCATTTAATTGGGAGTCACTAAAAACTATTTTTATAATATCGTAGAGACATTAAAAAATATCATTGAATGATGACAAATTAAAATAAAATGAAACAAAAACTACTTAAAACGGTCTAAAAAATCACTTTTATAACTGTGCAAAAAAACAGTTTAAGTATTTTTAAGTTTCAACAAATTTCAATCGAGTAAAAGCAAGCCAAGTTCTTTACGGCGCACGGTAATTACGCAACAAATCAGAGCTTGGCTGGCGACCAACGCGGGCTGGCAACTCGCGTGGACCAGGGAAACTGCATGTGTAATTGGCATATGGCGTCCCTAATATTTTGTGACTGGCTGGAGAGAATTTTGTGAGATTGACTCTTCAAATACTTACGAAAAATAAAACTGGCCAATATGTGGCAAAAGGAACACAGGTTCATTATTTAGATGGTAAGCATTCAGTAGTCAGCATATAAAATAAACAAGCGAACAATAAGGAGTTAAAATTCAGCGTAAGAATAGTTATACGGTTTTTCGGATATTTCAACGATTACACCGTGATACAACTTGAATATTTAATAAGCTCTGACGTTATTACATGACGACCCGTTTTTAAAGCTCATTAAAGACTGTAGGTACACGATAAAATCCGGCCATGCATACTCTGGTGTATCTTTGCAATAAGTGCATATTTTCAGGCAGCCTTTTTTAAATACTTGTGTACTTATGTGTTGGTATGTGTGACTTTTCACAGAATATATTCTATCATACCTTTCATGTCCTGTCCAGCGTTTTTTGACAATTTTCACTCGCTTCCTGCTACAATGTCACAACTGTATTTATATTTTTGCAAGCTGTTTTACGCACATTAGAATGTCATTTTACCAAAAAAATACTTTCTGAAAGTCATTTCTATTTGTAGTAGTCAGGAAGACTTGTTACTCCAAGCACTGAAAGTTGTTTTTATATGGAGGGCATTTATTTGTCAAAAAGTCAAATTTACTAAAGTTAAAAAACCACAGAACTATCTCAATCTGAATACAATTAGAAAAATTTACTATTGTGAAAAAATAATGTAATAAAGTATTATAATTTGGCTTGTATAATTAAAATTAATAAAATATTTTAACAGGAGAATTTGGTAAAGACTGTCAGTAAACCGTGTACAAAAATATATAGGTCTAACATTTTATTATGATTGTATTTTTATTATATAGTTTCATAACCACTGAGTAATAACAAAAAAAAGCTGCTTGAAAATTATCATTCATTAAAAAAATACACCAGAGCATGCATGGCTGGATTTTATCGTCTACAGTCTTTAAAAAACTTTAATAAACTTAAAAGGAATTAATATTATACCCTGGCTACACCATTACCGGTTTTAAACAATGCAAACTATTTTGCATCTATACTGCATCCTAAAGGTCATTCAAACCAAAACAATTATGAAAACTTTCTGTGAAATAAAATATGTAAGTGGAATAGGAGTTAATTTTAACCCGAATTCGGGTCAGCATACTAAAGTTAAAACGGGGCGGAAACTATCATTAACGTAGCATGAAATGCCTCGGGGTGAAGTCGCCTTCCCTGTTCCTACTGCATTACAGGTGACTAGGAATAAATAAATGACAATCGCAAAACTGACGTTCTATGTCACAGTACCTAGACAGTGACGGCTTTAGAGGGGATCGGGATTATCTTATCTTATCTTACAGATGGGCGCTTTCAGATACACTTCGACTCTTTAGGATCTGTTTTGCAATTACCCCTCTTACACACTCAGCTGTTCGAATATGCAGATTCCCTTAAGAGCTTCCTTCACCGTAAGAGCATCGGATAATGCGCTTAAGTTAGAAAAAATATCTGCAGTCTATAGATGGTAGTGTTGAGAATGCAAAATGTTATAGACTATAAATGGATTTCACATACCATACATACAGTACATTTAGTACAGTTTCAGTACATTTATTTGGTACCCAGCCTCCTTCCTAGGTGCCTTAGAAAAATTAAAGCTTTAACAAGTTTGTGGTAAGAAATGTAGGTTGGTATGTAAAAATTTTACCGGATAAAAAGAAAAAAAAACTAACCTACCATAGAACTGTGTCTGTCAGTTTGACTTAACAAATCAAGACGTAAAAAATAATTTTCGAACAAAATGTCACTGTGACGCAGTTTTAATGATGGCTCAGGGTTTCATTTTGAAGATTGTGCAAAATCGACTACTGTGCCTGTTGTTTGATCAGTACCTAGTTAACTCAACTACTTAATTGTTAAAATTCGAAAAAGGAATCGAAAATTTGACACAAATCCGTAAGATTGAACCATTACTTACGGTTTTTAACGATTCGTTACTTTAACTACTGATCAACGAACAGGCCCCTAGATTTAGACTAAAATGTAAAACGTAATATTCGCCACTAAAAAAACAAGTGGCATAAATTCCAACGTTTACCTTGCGTTTCTCGATTATTTACCCGCGTTGCGCCAAATGTACATTTGTATCCAGTTACCTAGAACCACAGCGTTACTGGTGAGAGAAAGATCACTCGAGTTAAAAAAACGTTGGATTGGTTTTGATTGACTATTTTACCAAAATATTATCTTCTCTGGTGCAAATTTTCTATTTTCATTTTTTCTAGTCGCATATTTTCCGGTCCGGTTCTTTCCCCTTCGCAAATTTTCCCACTTCTAAGTCAAAATAGGTTATCATAGTCATATGCCTACTATATGTATTGCCTAATGTTGTACTAAATATCAAGGTTGCAAGGTTATATTAATTTTACAGCAGGCCCGAATGGCCAAAGAACCCCGAAATAGGTCTTCTGCAAAAGTGGAGCTCCGTTACAGCTATTAAATTGATATCTGGTACATTTATCGCCTTTACCCAGCAGTGGGGGATGTGGGCTAATAATGCTACAGGGATGTTATTCTCTCAAAAACAACGAAGCAAAATCGCAGCGGTGAGTTTAAGTAGTCCCGTCAGAGCGAACAAAACACATTTTAGCTCGTGCATTTTCAATTAAGCAGCCTTATACGTTTGATCCATCGGCAGAAACCATGCTGCTAAATTGAAAATGCACGTGCTAAAATATGTTTCGTTCGCACTGACGGGACTACTTAAACTCGCCGCTTGGACATTCATTCGTTCGTCTGCACGACCGTCGTTGTTGAGACAGCCCAGGACAAAACTGTAAAAAAAATATACGGAAAAAATGCATAAGGAAATTCTAATATTGATTTCAATAATGATTTCAGAAAATTAATCTATCAAACCCTAGTTTGCCCAAGCGCTAAGATGACCACTTCACTTGATTGATCACCACGAGTCAATTTACATCGTCAACAAATTATCAGCGGTTGTATTACAGTGGCTGTGTTAGTTTATCTACGGTGCATTGGCATCGTTTGTTTTATGTACCGAATGCATATACGTACGTATGCACGAGATGCATTTCTCTTAGGTATTAAGTGCTTCCTCAGGTTTGAACTATGTCAGGATTTAATGTGTTTGTGTTATTTTAGTAGTTGCTACCTCATTTAAATTGAATAAGTACTGCAATGCTGGGAAGCGACACTAGTTTGCCTACGATACCTTCAAAAGCAATTGGAACCCAAAAATTATTGAGATAAAAGGAAATATTCATGGATTTTTTTCACAGCTTCAATTAAAGCTAATTCTTGTAACAAACAGGTGAGTTTTTTTTTAATAGCTACAAAAATAACAAAGGTATAAAGATCTGAGAGCCCAGACAAGATGCATTACGCTAACCATAGTTTCTATTTGTTTAGTTTTTAAACCAATCGCGTCAATCGCACATCACGTGACTTTTCGTATCACGTGATCTACCAGTGACGCGATTGGTTTAAAAACTAAACGAAGCGAAACGCTAGCTAGCCTAGTGCATCTTGTCTGGGCTCTGTGTTCTCTCTCTATCTACCAAATCTCTTTCTACCAAAACAGAATTTTACAGAGTTTATATGGCTGTTACAATGACGTCACTGTGCACTTTGGATCTCTCTGTCTAATTAGCAGTTCGAAATGCTTGTATCATCCGTATTTCTTGACCGATTCTAATTTTAATTTCACTTTTGATCTCTTTTATGGTAAAAAAATGTGAATTAAAAAATCCATGCATATTCCCTATTTGAAGTTCTTTTTGTGTTTAAAGTTATTCCTACTAACCACCTATTTCACAACCGACAAGTAAAATATATTTGACAGATAAATTTAGCTCTTACTCTTTCTTACACCTGAAAATAGACAAGGAGAGCCCATTTTAAATGGCATATAAATTTACTTGTCGACTGTAAAACAGGCCCTCAGACAGTAACGCTGTTATTAGTAATTTATATATAAAGTGCTAACAAATTAGTCACGGATATTTTAAGATATAATACAATACTTAATAATGCAGAACGGCTTTAAAACCCTATTCCTCGAAATGGTTTTTGAATTGGAGTAATTGTAAAAATATGAACAATCCCAAATATTATTATTATAGTATTATTATTATAGTATTATTATAGTATTTATGATCAAATTATTTAAAAGAAATATGAATAAAACCGCCACTTTTTTTGTATCTTGACAGTTTCCATCCTCTGTGAGAGTAGATATCTGGTGCAAATAATATTTTTAAACACGCCTATAGCGTCGCTATTGCCTAACGCACTCGCAATCTCAATTGGCTTCAAAGCGGAACAATTGTTTTCATTTTGTATGCAAAACCCCTTCGATTTTCAAAATGAAAACAATTGCGATTGCGAGTGCGTTAAACAATCGCCCCTCTGGTCAGAGGTAAGTTTTAAAAAGACGTTCCTAAATATATACTAATAGTCCAACTTAGAGAACAAAAACTAAACGGGGTCAAACACTTCAACTTCTTTGAAAACTTCTCTTTTAGCTTAGTTAGTGTAGGTAAGACTAGTGACTGCCAAAAAAAAACTTCACGTGGTGAAAAATGCATTTTAATGAAATGAAAATTCTGTGTGATGATAATGTTCGTTGAAAGTTTCGATAAAGTAATAGGTACCAAAACCATGTCGTCTTGTCAACCTGGGTAGTGATTCTGTAAACAACGCCGGTCGTGCGGACTGTCGAGTGAAACCAAGCGGCGAAAACACATTGTAGCGCGTGAATCAAAGCAGCCTTATAAGTTCGACCCATCGTGCTGCTAAATTGAAAATGCACGCGCTACAATGTGTTTTGTTCGCACTGACGGGACTACTTAATCTCGCCGCTTGGTTTCACTCGACAGTCCGCACGACCGGCGTTGTTTACAGAATCACTACTCTGGGCCGGTATTCTAGGCGCTAAAACCATATCGTCTTTCATCTGTTATCGTATTGCCAACGTTTTAATAGCTCTTATTTCCTTGACAGTAATGGTGGATGACGTCAAAACAATACAGGTTAACATTTCGTATGTCTAGTGCCGTATCCGTCCCTAAGGGGCTTAACCGGGTAATTTAAAATTGGATTTTACTAGGTTCCAGATAGGGATCTAAATTGTTTGTAAAAGAAAACGAAAAAAATCAATCTTCCATTTATAGCATTCAGTTGCTCGAAACGTCAGATCAGTTTCGAGCTAGGAGCAATTAAACTTGGTCACGTGACACCGATGACGTCATAGCCCGGCAGACGACGGGATTAAACTATGGGAGGCTTTTGGCATACGAAGATTAAAAACGATATGGTTTTTTCCCACCGCGAATAGAGGCCCTGTTATGATATTGTTCATAACTTGGCCGCCATTACTGTCAATGTCAAGTACAGATGTAGTGAATAATCCATTCCCATCGTTTTTTGTCGGGTAAGCTCGTATTTATCTTGCTTTCTCAATTAGCTTTAGGACCCGTCAATAAGCCAATAGAGGAAGCAAGATAAAAACGAACTTATCCGACAAAAAACGATGGAGAAGGATTAGTCAATACATCTGTACGTAAGAGCAAATTCAAATTCAACTTCAAATTATTTATTTGTGGGTAAATATAGGTCAGAAGGTGTTACAAAGTCAGTTAAGTATCACTATTATTGCCGCTAGGCATACAAATATATGTCAGGTCATGATAGCACATGCACAAAATACAATAATAATAATTCGTAATGTACAAGTAATAAGACGGCACGAAGGTAATATTATATTACTTACTCGTATACTCGTAGTAAGGAAGTGTCAGATAAATACTCTGATAAAGAGTAGTATGCTTATTGTCCTAAGAAATTAAACAGAGATTTTTTGAACCTCGCTACGTCGGAGCCGAGCTGTTAACACGTAGACGATAATAATGATAACAGGTCAGAGACGACATGGTCCGAGCCACCCAGAATAAAGCCCGAGGGCAACGTAATTTTTCCGATGTATACTATTAGGTACGGTTACCGAATCAAAACAGAGCAGTTTAAAAGAAAACACATCCATACACGCTTAAACAGGGGTGTTACTCTCTCAAAAACAACGGACGGATCGCAGCGGTGAGTTTAAGAAGTCCCGTCAGTGCGAACAAAACAAATTTTAGCGCGTGCATTCATGATTAAGCAGTCTTATACGTTCCATCTTATCGACAGAAGCCATGCTGCCAAATTGAACTCGCCGCTGCAATTTCGCTCATTCGTCCGATCGTCCATTGTTTTTGAGAGTATAACTCCCCAGTCCACTACAACGAGATGTACCAGTATATATCCACTTTTAGCCGTTATTACAATGCGTTACGGTAAAAAAGGGGTATAACTATTTGTAGTCGACTGAACTAGCGGTAAACCAAAACAATATATTGGGATATTACATATTTTAATTGTATTAAATGTGAGGAGAATTGGATTGTCGAAATTTAAATTAAGTTAGTTGAAAACTATTGATATTTTAACTGAATGAAACAGATCTAAAATGTAATTACGAGTACACAAGGATAAGTGAATAAATTGTTGTATGCGTGCAAGTGAAACATTTATCACTAACTAGCGACCCGCCCTCGCTTCGCTTCGGTTTATATGCGATTTTTGTAACACCCGTATATAAAAAAGATTTTATGATACATAAAAACATCCCTCTATAATCACTCTATCTATTAAAAAAAACAACAAAATCTGTTGCGTAGTTTTATAGATCTAAGCATACATAGGGACAGACAGACAGCGGGAAGCGACTTGGTTTTATACTATGTAGTGATGATTTGTGCCCGCGAATCCGCCTGCGTAGATTTCGAGTATCGTTATTACCTCAGGAACTTCTTATTTTTGCTCTTTTAGTAAAAAGTTACCCGTTTCCCGTGTGGTAGCCGGATTAGAATAGTGCCACTCCGTATCTTTCCGTGGATGTCGTAAAAGCCGACTAAGGTAATAAAGGCGTGTAGTACTGTTAGGCGACGGGCTTGCAACCTGTCACTAATACACTGGTAAACATCTTCGCCTAAGTGTGCAAAATGTGGTTACAGAATTATCAAAAAGTTTTTATAGATGTTGGAAATTCTGTAGCTCTGCCTACCCCACTCTGGGAATAAAGGCGTGAGTTTATGTATGTATGTATGCAATAAAAAGTAGCTTATTATATTAATCCAGGGCGTCTCAAACATCAGCCACATCCGTCTTCAGAGTGAAGTAGTTACATTCTAACACACAAACTATTTCTATAGGATAGGTAAATAGGTAATATAAATGACAAGCTATTTTTTTTTAAATTGATATTTTTAATGAAAATAAACTATCAATTCCAAATTAATTTATACTGAACCCGATTGAATGCAGGTGACTGAAATTAAGCTTCAGTAATTGGCTTTACTATACGGATGAATAATTCATCCCAAAAAGCATAAGGTCAGCGGTATCATTTTCCATTCATGTGACATCCAACCTTACTGTCAATGCATTACGATTAAAAGTCCCTATTAAAAAAAATGCAATAAAAACCTTATCCAACTGATATGGATTTTAATCCTGGTTTCATTTAACAATGTTTTTCGGTAAATTGCGTTTGGAACATAATGGAATGTTTGCTTGATACGTTTTGGTTCATAATTAGTAATTACAACAGTAATTACTAATTATCGGTATTGACTAGATACCGCTATTGGAGGTGCAAAATGGTAGCTGTCAAGTTCTTAGGGATGGGTAAAAATTATGATTTTGATGAATAACATAACCCACTTACAGAACATGAATTTAATTTCCGCCATTATTTTGTACAAAGTGCCAGAAAAAATCTGTGCCTCCTGTGACAAGTGATACAACTTGAGTTGTAGCAGTTAACGTGTTCTTTCATGAAACAACTTAAAAAAAAATAACACATCGTTTGCTCCAACTCCCGTGTTCCTAGGCCTTCTAGTTTCCAAGATACTTTCGTGTAAAATGATACAATTGACCCTTTTTTTACCCATTTTCCGTGTTTAATGATATTTCTCTAGTTAGAACACTTCACAAAACCATAACTTTATTTTTTTTTTCGTGCCTCATGATATATCTAAAAAAGTATTATTAATCACGGTTTGTATGCCTTTAAAAATGTATGTGTCTTTTGATTTAACTCGAGTTATATCATTTATCACCAGAGTTTTGCGTATTTTGAAAGATACAACTTGAGTTAGATCAAAAATTAACCCTATATCTGCTTCAATTGGTATGTGTTAATTGATACAACTCGAGTTATATCAAAAGTCTTCAAATATTTCCTAATCTTTGCAAATGTATAAGTCAGTTGTATCAAAATTGTGAGAATATTACCACCATTTAGAACCTATAAAGTTTGGTGCACAGTGATACAATTACCATAAAATAATAAAATAAGCATAGGGGGACAATCTCACACCAACTGAGCTAGTCCCAAACTAAGCTCTAGGCTTATAGTTTGGGTACTAGAAAACGATGTATTAAATACTTAAATAGAGAAATATACCTTAAATATATATCTAAACAAATTTATTGATACTTACCATAGAACCGTGTCATAAAAAAGTGTAATATGTAAATCGTAAGGTCTACTAATATTACTTTGTTGTGACAGGGTGTTGTAAAGGTTAAGAATAAAATAGTTTATCTTTAATAGTTATGCAAAAAGACGCCAATAATAAATATCCGGTTTCGAGATATAGCCGTTGTTAGGTAAAAATAATAATTTATTACTCTCTTGTATGTTTTCTTAAACATAAATATCCCAAATTTATAGAACATAGTATGATGTCCTTTATTAAGCACATGTTACACAAATTAACTGGAGTATTAGTAGGTTTTTAAAAAAACAATGTAGTAGGACGTTTTCTATGCAACTAATATTTGCTATATTGCTGTCGATCGTAATTCTATGAAAGCGACCATTATTATGCTGATTTATGCTGATCACAATATTGCATTCTTTTAGTTTTTGGAGTACCTATTCGTAGGCTATAGAACTAATATTTGATATCCTGCTTTCGATCGTAATTCAATGAAAGCGACCATTTTTTTAGCTGACTTATGCTGATTACAAAATCGCATTCTTGTTTTTTGGAGTATTCATAGGTTTAAAAAAAAAAACAATGTTGTTGGACGTTTTATATAGAACTAATATTTGATATCCTGCTTCCGATCGTAATTTTAATAAATGCGACCATTTCTTTAACCGACTTAACTGATTACAATATTGCATTCTTGTATTTTTATAAAGAGAGCTATATGCTATATTACTCTAGTTGTCTCATGCTCATTATAAATACAAGATTGTAGTATTTATGTAGAAACAGCTAAATGCTGATTGTAATAAGTAAAACACTCATTTAAATTATTTTTATTTTATCAAAGGTTATAAAAACATCACTGCGAAAACTACCAAACATGAGGTAGAACGAAAAACAAAAATTGCTCAAAGCGACTATCTGCCTAGTCGTTGTAAGTAGTTTAATTACATTAATGTGCTCACTTGATAAGTACATTTGTTTGTATTCCGACTAATCGACTAATAGAAAATTGGCTGTGTTTTGCAGATTAAAAATTATCATCTTTTAACGGACAAAATAGACAAAATTAAGTACTTTGGCGGCTTTCGACATTATAGAACCCACATATCGTTATTGGCGGTTTTATACATAATGGTATAATTTAATGAATTGGCGTGGTTAAATAAGTCCCTTTCAACATAACGTAGGTTAAACAATCTAGTTTACGATGGCATAGCTAACTCATTTTCCGAAAAAAATAGTCTGGTGTCTTTCTACATAACTAATGGCCATAGTGTCTCTACGTCATCAAGGGTGGGAGCGCACGCTCGCTGTGTTGCCATGAACCGACGCGTAGGTATGATTTCTATTGTAGGTAATTTAATAAATGTTAATATCCTTTTACGGTTGCGATATATTATGATCTACATGTGTGTCGCTTACTAGTTATTTGTGTAAAATATTATGACAAGATAAAAACGGTAAAAATCTCTCGTTGGAGAGAAACAGGTATTTACCAACCAACGTGTTTTATTTTGTGAAGTGGCAGGTTAGTAAATGCTACTGTTCTGTGGTGACTTAAATTATTGTATCAAATTCAGCATGTAATTCAGGGTGGACCATGCGCTATGTCACTTAACTACCTACTCGTACTTCCTACTTCGACTGACGGCGAGCTTAATTTAAATTACTTTATTTCTTACCTAGCTGAGGTTTAGTTATCATTATTTTCATGTTTTGTAGGTGATTATTGAGAATTATTATTTGCTTTGTTGTGTAGGTGTTTATATGGTTTTTGTTTTGAATGACAATATGCACAGTTTAATTTACCTACTGTTTGGTTGCAACATCGTAATATTTCTTTGAAATTAAAGAGTGTAAGTTAATTTGTTTACCCAGTGATTTAATGTCATCATGTTTAGTACAAAGATATCATGATTGCTATTACGAGTATTTGTTTTAATCAATTACATACTTGTATTATTTGACACAAGTTTATTCGTAATCAGACCCAAGAATAACTCGATATGTAACATTAGTCACGGTTTAAATTACGTTTTTATTTTGTGATAAATGATGCAACTCACTAAAAATCCTTATATTTTGTCCGTTTGTTTTAAGAAATATTACTAATTCAATTCCCTACAACTTGTGTATACAGGTTAGGCCTCTAACTCAAGAAATAAGAGAAAAATGAAGGTTTCAAAAAAAAGTTGTATCAGTCATCACCAGAGCTAATTGATTACACTTTTTTGTGTTCAATAATACAATTCGAGTTGTATCATCTTACACGGGTTAAATAAATCAATCTGAAATGTAAAATGATACATTATGGACGTTTCTTTGAATATCTCAAAATCTGTAACTAGTATCATTATTTTTGTCAAACCGGTTAATAAAGTGATATTATATCTTATAAAAATCGGTAGCAATTTTCAAAAAAATTTATTCGTTTAGAAGCAGTATTTTTTTTAAACTTGTTTTTGCTCTCCTGAAAAATCGTGTTTTTCGACTAACACTTGTCACAGGAGGCACAGAAATTACGGTTTTGAATATTAAATACGAAAGTTTGTTTGTTTGTTCCAGCTCCATACCGATCGTCATAAAGATCCTTGGGGTTGGAGTCTAGTATTCATCTAGTAATGGACAAGAGAAGAAAAGATGTTTAACGTTATCGCAAACGATTTTCGAAAACTGACGAAATGTCAACCCTATACATTTTCGATAACGATACGTTTGCGAAAAAACGAGTGCTAATTTATATTTGACTAGCAACCCTTCCCTTCGGTTTATATAAGTTTTCTGTAACACCCGTACATAAAACAGAATGCATTATAAAAAAAACCTTCCTCTTAAATCACTCTATCTATTAAAAAAACAACAAAATCTGTTGCGTAGTTTTAAAGATCTAAGCATACATAGGGACAGGCGGATAACGGGAAGCGACTTTGTTTTATACTATGTAGTTTATAAATTTACCTAATTTATAATATGTTACAATTTATTTTGAATTTTCGTTTACTTTTCTATCTGCTCTCTAAGTTAATTAATTTTAAAAGAAGACAATGATTTTTATAAAATTACTAATTAAGACTGCGCCAAGCGTACACCGGATGTACAGTGGCGCTCTCATTACTATTATTGTGTTTTCTAATAAGCTAATCAATTTTCTTAAAATTGGTCGGTAGATTTGTGTACTACAAATAAAAACACAAATTATAACGTATATCACATAGTTTTATAACAATTCACATTCGAGTTATCAACTTAACGGAAAAACCTTCCCCGTTAAGCTGACTACTCAAAGGGTAATTGTTACTAAAGATTGTTACGTATCCCATAAATTGTGTTTTTACTTGCGCTACAAAAACGTATAGTCTGATTATAAAGAAATTCTTTAGTTAATTAGAAAACACAATAAATAGTCATGAGGGCGCCACTGGACGCTCGACGTTTGTCATAACAAACTAGAGGCAAAATACATTAAAATCTAATTCTATCGAAAACTAAATTCGACACCTTAAATAAGTTGTTTCAGTCATTGAGTTCTCAAAACAGCAAAGCTAAACTTTCAGTCTTGCCTGAAACTCTACCCGTTGCTTCAACTGTACTAAGAATTAGGAACTTCTGTAGCAACTGAGTTTGTGCCCTATTTGAATGTATATGAGGATTTATGTTCTTTGAACCGTTAACGTCTTGAAATTTCAAAGGTTTTGAGAAAGCCTTGGCGAGATGAGTTGGACGTCAACTTGATGCTTTCTGTAGGCGTATTGTGAACTTTTAAACTAACCAACCTTGAGGCAATGAGAGGGATAATGCTATATGTCTGCAATAGCTCTGTCTCTGTCAATGGAGATATCTTTCATATTTTGAACGTTCGTAATACGAACGATGTGTAAAGAAGTGAATTTTGCGCGATGTCCTGTAAGATCACCTGGGAGGATCCCCTACCTATTAATTTTGTATGCGGGGGATCCTACCAGGTGATCTTACTGGCCATCGCGGAATTTTGTGCTGTAACCATCATGATTCAGTGAGCATTTCGACAGTTACAAAGGGAAAACTTGGAAATGTTGTAGCAAGTGTAATTACTGATATTCCATCCCTCTATTTCACCAGCCCTACAATGACAGGTGACAGGTGACATTTCAGTGTATATGGCGCAGCTTATATAGCTCCCAGTGATGAATCACTGTGTTAACTTTGCAATGTAAATTTACCGAATAGTCACCTGTCACTTGTCACATGTCATTGTCAAGATCATGAAATAGGGAGCTGATATTATACACGTAAATGGTCAACAAAAGACAAAGTATGAGAATATTTTTTTTGTTTCCCAGCTATAAATTGGTCGCCATCCCTGGTTTTTTTTTTTTTTTTTTTTAACAACGTGTATGAAATGACTTATAAGTGTGCAGGAAGTGAGGACATTTTGTCTGGATCGTAACAAGGGGAAGTGGAAGTGGTTTCTGCCTACTCCTACTGTAAAGAGGCGTGATTGTATGTATGTATGTACGTATTCCCAGAATGTCAAGTGTTATAATTTTACCATATTAATATACATAGTTTTACATTGTTATAAATAAATAGGCAGTTTCCAGTAGATTTTATATACTATGTAGAGCCTGTATCTTGGGACTCATAGAGTCATTTGATATTGTTGCATAGAGAAATCATGATAAAGTACGCAAGGACATAAAACATTTAAACAAACAGGTATTTTAATATAGAATGAAATGGATATGATTGAACATAATTAAAGGTGATACGTTTAAATTTTCACTTAGAACTGATTCACTGTTTAGTACTGCCTGTAAGTAGGTGTAAGAGTGTGAAAAAAGGCATCAACAGAGTGTGTTAGTGTCAAAAACACACTTACAGGGTGTGTTAGTCTCAAAAACGCACCTACAGGGTGTGTTGGTATTGAAAAGCGAGGTTGAACAACGATTACTGGTAATAGACTGTTCATATCTATTTGAATTCCTTACCGTGTTTTTACGGTATATAAACGAAATTAAAATTTTGCATCGTAAATATATGCTCTAGTTTATAGCATATTCTTGTAACAACCAACCATATTTAACGTCAATCCTGTTGTTCATAATCGTCAGATTGTAACAGTTAAACTAAAATTGCGCGCCGCAGGAACTTCAGCGGAATGACTTTCGCAACGACGTCGTTTTCGTCGTCAAGCCGTCGCAACGACTCGTCCGACAATTATAGAGAATAGCTAAACGATAAGAAATAGCGAGGACTAGAGAATACACAATCACTTTAAATCCGCAATTTGGAAAGTTGTACAGCATTTTCACTGTTAATTAATTGAGTTTAGTGTAAAATCTGTTACGTTCGGGAGGGAAATAATTAGTGTTTTGTTCCAGGGCCAGTTCCAAGTAATAGATAAAACTAGTTTTAGTTTTAAATAAATATCAAATAAATATCAGGGGACTAATGGTCACACCAATTGACCTAGTCCCAAACTAAGCTCTAGGCTTGTACTATGGGTACTAGAGAACGATATAAATACTTATATAGAGAAATATATACTTAAATACTTACATTAAAAAACATCCATGACTCAGCAACAAATATTTGCGCTCATCACACAAATATCTGCCCTAACCGGGATTTGAACCCCGGACCTCTAGCTTCGTAGGCAGCGTCACTACCAACTAGGCTATCGCGTCGCAAATCTAGATTTACAAGTGAAAGTTCAGACAAGACTTCTAGATTCAGGTAGAGGGCTTGTAAAAACGAATTATGTTGCTTAAATATTAATATTAATGTCTTTGCATTCATTTATTTGTTACCATTTCCACAAACACGTATTCTATTAAAACAACTTATATTGCATAAATAACCAGTACGTAATGAAAAAATATGCACCTAAGTACATACTGGCAGATCCTCGAGCGAGTAATTATTTTCTATATTTCTTCTCAGCGAAACCCAAACAATGCGCAAATTAAAATTATCCCCGTTCCATGAAAAAGGGGTTATTTTTTGCACCGAGCAAACGCTGGCTGAAGTGGTTTTCAAATAAAAACGGGACTGAACGTATGAAATAGAAACTTTCCCCCTTTTAATTACGACCTAGTAGGGTTCTGCTGGTAGTTGGAAATTACACTTTGATTATTCAAAGGTTTTCGAAGCAGTAGGTTTATGGTAATAGCGGAGAGACAATATACATCCAATGAGGACTTGGATTAATAATTGATTAATAAATTAATAATTAATAACAAACAGTTTTTATGCTTCTCTGTAAGTATAGATTTTGAATCATGCTGTAGTTTACTGTTTTTTTAAGAGGCGCAGTCATAATAAAACCTTCATTTATATCTATAATTCGCTTCGCTTCGGTTTATGTGAGTTTTTTTGTAACACCCGTTCATAAACCAGCTTTTTTTGTGTATGACTTCCATCAGAGTACATATTTTAAAAGCCGAAAGTATAAGCACTAATGAACATAAATTGGTGATTCCAGTAAAAACTATTTTTTTTTCATATACATTTATTCGGCACGCAAATGTATCGGTAAAAGCTAACAACTGACACTAACATTTAATTGCTTTCAAAATTAACCCTGACGCCTTGCCAATCACCTTAAAAAAAGAAAATTAAAAAAAAAATTGATGAAGCGGTTCACAGCACTTAAAGCTAGTGTTACTTAAAATTTATGTTCTTATGGATGTCACACACAGTATACAAAAACCTTTCGTGAAAAATTATCAAACTAATGGTGAAATTCGCATCAAAATTCGTTTAGTGGTTTTTGAGATTATCGCGAACATACCGACAGACAAACGCGGCAAGGGAGTTTTTTAATTTGAAGTTATTGACGTTATTATATTGTGGCATCAGTTTCGATAGAGTGCTAACCCCAGACACATTGACCTACTTAACCTTTACGATTCGTGACATATACAATGCCTTTACTTATAAACTTGGAATATTTAATCGTGAGGTAACTAAACCCTGTTTTGTCCTTATCTGTCGAATTCAAATGTCACAATGACAGATAAGGACAAAGCATGGTTTAGCTACTCCAAGCTTATTACACGTTTATAAGTAAGCGTATATAAGTTTTACTTCCTAATACAGGTTGCTCTAAAATTTACTTCGAAATACACAATGGTTAATATTTTCAAATGCTATTATAAATGTTAGCAATAGAAGGTAATAAATATTTTAATACACAAATAGTATTGTCTTTAAATAGACATTTAAATTCACAGTTACCCGCCCAAACCCCTAATAATAATGGAATTGTTATTTAAAATAGTATCATTAACCCTACATTAACAGTCCATTCCTTAAACTGTAACAATTCCGTTAATTATTTTAATATTCAGACCAACGGCATCGTTAAGACATTCAGCATATTTTGCTAAAACCAATATTCATTGACCCCAATTAATTCCTTTCATTTTAGGAATTTGAAAAGACCAAATTAAGCTGACCCTTGATGGTCTTTTTCACGCGTCGGGACTTGTGTACCGTAAATGGGTGGCGAAAGGTGCGGCGGGTCAAGGTACGCTGGGGTGGGTCACACAGAAGGAATGGAAAGTCATCAAGCACGTGATTTGAATGCGAACGTGACAGGACCGGGGTTCGGTAATCGATTAATAGGCCTTTTGATCTCCTAGCTTCCCTAATGCCCTGGTACCGATTATAAAGGTACACTTAAATTGAATAGCTGTTGAAAATGGTTTTTTTATGTTTATTTTCTTGGAGATACGTCCTGTGATCTAGTAAACTGTATCCCCTAATAGGTAGTAGCTTATTTTCATTTCGTCTTTTACCACTTTTTTTTTATCTTTAAACCGTTATATTAAATAATATGTCGAGTAAGTACTTAATTTATGTACGGTCGGCCTCATAAGTAGCTGCAAATTTTGGCACTTCGTTATTTTTGTACTGCACTTATCTTTCAACGGCGTTAAAAAGACAAGGTACCTATTTAAGTGTGCAGCTACTCATAAAGTATTGTACCTCAGAATATACAGTTTAGTATAGTAGGTATGTTAAGGTAAGAACACAACAAGATACAGGGTGAGCAGATTTTATACTCTTTAATTTTGTATGGTTTTTTTTTACACCCTGTATGATTAGCGTTAAATATCTAAAAAAATATTTTATATATTAATAAATTAAATTACTATTAAATAATCTAACATAGTTCTCCTGAGTGACCAATGAAATAAATTTGTTTTCCTTATTCACAGTAATGCAACCCTTGTATACAAAATACTGATGTATTCTTTACCAAAGTTAAAATGTCAAGGGGCTCTCGTAAGGGTTAATACAGCGCTGGAGATCGCTCTCAATCGATCGAGATACACTCTCCCTCGGCTTAGGTCAGGCAATACAAAGGATTTCTATTCGTATTCCTGAAATATAGAGGGGGTTTCATTGTTATAAGAAACAGAATTGAAATTTATGCGAAATATTTATAATGCATGAGATAATTATTTATATTTGATGAGAAGTTTACGGATCTTTTCTGTTATACTCAAAATGTTTAATGGGATTATCATGACTTAATAATCATACTGTAGGTATTTTAAAGGACAAAAAGAAGTAGGTTTAAGTTGGTCATAGAAGATTAAAAAAAAAAGTACAATAAAGAGTTTACATACATACATACATACATAAATTGCATGAACACATTGTTGAATCCAAATTAATTGTTAAATAAAAAATATAAAATGTATTGGAATGAAGTAAAATTCAGCCACGAGGTTGAAACAATATAATGATTTTCTGACAATATTTGTCTGACAAAGAACTGCTAGAATAAATAAATAAAATGGGTGATACAAACTTGAATTAAGTAACCTGTAACAAAATTGCAAGAAAAAGGTAAAAACTTGAAGAGTTAATAGTTAAGTTTATTTATATTAATCTGATTTTTAATATTGCACAACAAATTGTTCTTATCAATAATATTAACAACAGAATTGTCAAATATAATATTAAACCTAAATTCACGATGAAACCAATCAAATTAAAGAGAACGAAAGTCTCTCAATGTGTTTAAAAAAAAGCCAATAATTTCTAGAGTAAACTAAAAAGAAGATTTACATTTAAGATTAATCCATAATCATGTGACACAAAATTACTTTTATGCCGCATTAGTTAGGAACATATACATCTCGTTGCACACTACGTTGTCCCAATATATTACTTCCCAAGCTATTCATGCTCCTGGCTGTCTCACCCTCGACACACGCACCGTTACGAAAACTGCAGTAACATAGAGCCCTAGAAATAATGACACGAAGATAATGCAGGATCTACGGGCGTTCAATCGACTAGATACAGAGGGTGCCACAACCTTAAGTTCTGTTATCCTAAGTAAACACGCGGGACATACTAGGTAAAGATACTTATTGGCAAAGGATTAAGTGGATTTAGGTATTGTAATTAAGTGTAATTTAATCAAGTAATATTAATCAAGCTGCTCTTACGTAATATAATTATGATGGTTAACAAAGCAGTACCGAAATCAATGTATAATCGGTTGCTAGCACAATTTCTGTTTAATGGCATATGTGAGAAAATTGGTAATTTTGAATATGTATCAAAATTATAATTCATTTCATGCAATAACAATTGTTTTAACTAGAAACACGCTAAAAGTTATTAAACGTAATGTTAGTAGACAAGTAATATATTTTTAATTTTGACGTTAGGGTAGCTCTTATTCAGTTATCAGTAAGAGTTTGTTTGTCGAGAGTATAATCATAATACAAAAGCAAGATGACCCAGAAGAAACTAGAATAGATCCCAAGGTCACTTCCCTACGATTGACGTCACTAAAGCGACTCCCACACAGCTCTTTAATGCTTAGAAAGAATTATCCGTCTAGGACTTAAGGAAGAAAATCAAGTGTTAAATGTTTAATGCCGCTCCAAATTGTCCGCTTGGCGATTCTTAACAGTCTTTTTGGGCACTTTAGGCACTTTTTATGTCGCCATTGCGGCCAGTGCGTATGGTAAAAGTGGCAAGAGTTTCGCTTCTATAGAACTTATATACGATAACTATACAGCCTCTGATAGTAGCGGTTATATAAATTAGTTTTATTGTTGCTGTAACGGTTATATAACGGTGTGGTTAGCTTTTGTTGGTGTTAAGGGAGTGATAAGCTGAGATTATTATAGGATAGTGATTTTATTATCATTGTAAAAGTTAATTTAGAACAAAGAATGTGAGACGATTCATAAAGACACAAGTTATATTCACGGCTATTTTCGAACCCTTATCTCAAAGGTGTAAAAGATACTAGAAACTATAAAATGAAATGAGTTTGACGGATAAACATTAAAATGGGGTATTAGATTAAGAAAACGTGAAAGAGAAACGCCAAGAAGATGTTTCACATAGCGACACTAGCGGCATCTTGTGACCAGTAGAAGATAATTATCGACAACAGCGCCTCCAGCGGCAGAAAGCGCAACTAAATAGTGCCATCATTACGTTGCTAAAGTTTTCCCAGTCCGTACCATAATGTCAAGCATTTGCAACGGCTGCAAATTTTGGATGAAATTTGACATGTAAGTAATTAGGTAAGTAAAGTATTCATTCACAACACACAGACAAAAAAATAACAACAAAATAAAGGAAAAGAGACGACCAGGTAGTGCAAGTGTTGCGAAATGGTTCCAACTCAGCATGTGCTGGCTGCAAAGCCATTGCTGGTCTTCCGTTGGGACCGCTCGGTGAAACATAAGATACCCTGGATTAACAAATACCTAGGTTACATTTCATCCGAAAAAAAAAAAAAATCCTGAAGGAATAGGGTGAGAACCAAAAAGTCGAACCACAGCTAGGCGCAGTTAACCATACAAACAACGAAGTCGAAAAAAGCTCCGTTGTGCGACGAAAACTATCCCTACAATTGTATGGCAAATTTTCGTGTCACAACGGAAAAGTTTCATAGAAAATTTAATTGATTGAATTAACGTGGCCACCTTTTTGGCAACCAAAAACAATTTGGAGTAAGTTATCTCGAGTAAGCTAATAACAATAATCAAGATGAAGTAGGCTGAAACTAGTTCTATAATATGATCAAAAAGTTCCAAATTGTTTTTGGTTTAATTTTTTACGTAGAAAGTTTGTGTTTCTGTTGTGGTTTTATCGTGTTATTGTAGAAAACCCTCAGCTTATTCATATTTCTTAATTTTCAAACGCACTGATTAACAATTGTGAATTTGAATTACCAGGATCCCATATTTTGCACCAAGCGCAAAACTCTAAGAAATTGCTCAGAATTATCACCATGCACGTTGGTCGAGCATAAATTCGCGAGGCGCCTTAACTACCGACCGGCGCAGATTCAATCCCCCCCTTAAGGCTAATTTAGGGGCCTGATTTGTTCAGATATTGCTGTGAGCATCCACTTTATTATGAACAGTTTTAACACAAATGTTCTAGATTGTATTATAAATTTCCGTTGTTATTAAAATATCCTTTCTCTACGTTTTTCAAAAATGTGCGAATGTTTTAAGATTTTTTTCTTGTTTTAACCTGAGTTGCTTGAAAATATTGACTCTTAATGGTGAATCCTTACCTAAAGACTCTTAAGATGTAGTTGGGCCATTCTAATTTTCAGTGTACACTTTTGCTATCGTCCGATAAAAAGTGTTCCAAATTATAAATCCGCGAATAAATAAATAACATGAACTTAGAATGTTTAAGTTTAACAGTTAACTAAAAACAACTCTTAAATTACTGAATTATCTTTGAAGAATCTTGGTAACTCAGTGGTAAATTGCACTTTTTCCATAGAAAAGGCAGGGATATTAACGTCCACTGCGTTACTCAAATTAATTTTTCGAGTTTTAAGTTAGAAAACGCAGCACTTTACCGTCTTTCGAAATAAAAACAGTTTAGAGAGAACGTGGCTAAAAATTATGAACAACGTAAAGTACGAGTAGAATGGCCCAGTTACTCAAAAATATCTAGTAGATGTAAAATATCATTGTTCATTTTGAATCTGGTTGGAGACAGGGTGGTACGATGGGCCAAGAAAATGATCTACCAGTTTAGACAATTTCTGTGTGATCTAATTTTACGCTAAAGTTGACACTTGTCACTGTCATAATATTATAGGAAGGGAAAATCAAACTTGTTGTATCATGACGCGCAAATGAACTTCAACCTTAGGGTGATAGACCACATTTTTGTCCGACTGTACATTTTTTTTTTATATTTCAGGGGACAATGTCACACCAATTGATCTAGTCCCAAACTAAGCTCTAGGCTTCTACTAAGGGTACTAGACAACGATATAAATACTTATATAGAGAAATATATATACTTAAATATAGAGAAAACATCCATGACTCAGGAACAAATATTCGCGCTTATCACACTTGTATCTGCCCTTACCGGGATTTGAACGCAGGCCCGCTAGCTTCATAGGCAAGGTCACTATCCACTAGAGCAGCGCGTCGCCGTGAAATTTGATCCTGGATTTGACCTGATTTTATTCATAACTCCCATACCCTTTTTTTTTGCGTCGGGGGTTAAAAATGAAACCTCATCTATATCCACCAGATTCGCAAAAAACTCCGAACCCTAGACATTACAACTCTTCAGATATTTATCTGTCTGTTAGATTATAATGATAATTATCCGAAGGAAATCGGATTTCTTTGTTGTCAGAGGCAGCTGACAAGGATCCTGCTTTTAAGACTGTCATGAGATGTCTGGCATTGACTGCAAAATAATTTAATTAATGCTTATAATATTCACATTTCTAAAAGCAATAAAATTTAATTACTCCTTGAATACCTATCCATGATTCTAAAAGCAATATAACGTGTATAAATTGTCTAACCTAACGTCAAATAAATACACAGTTTTTAGAAACGCTGATTTAATTACACCCTGTATTTTTAGAGTTTCATGAAATTTTTTGATTTCATATTTGTAACTGAATAAACACTTTGTATTTTCAATAAGTATGTACTCGTAATAGTAACTATAGACAACCGTGTCGTTGTCAAAGTATATTAAGTCAAAGTTACATATTCCGTAAATAAAAATCTGGTAAGATATTGCTTTTTCAACGACTCAATTATTACGTTTTCGTTGGAACTAATTTTAGAAAATACCACTGTTAGATACGAAACTGAAGTAATTGAATGCCCGCTGTACGCATTGGGCCAAAATATCGAAACACGTTTACACATAGAGATATTAATCATACAGCATTGGCGCTTTGAAAAGATCCTTTGATGTGTGCACGAAAAACCGACACCAGGTTTATGGCTGGCCAATGTTGGTTCCAACAGAACAAGTCAATAGCGTTACAAAGTAAAATATAGTCCTTTACACGTTGGCCCAACGCCGTGGCTCAACGCATTGGCACAATGTGTACAGCGGCCATAGCCAAAAAAGTTTTTATTAAAGTTCGGGGAAATGTAAACAAAAAGAAACACGCTCGTCATAACATACATACAGGTAGGGCTACAGAATTATCTACAACTCTAACTTTATTTCACAATTAGGGTCAGATGTTTACAAGCGTATTAGTGACAGGTTGCAAGCCCATCGTCTAACAGGACTAAAAGCCTTTATCCCTCTTACGACATCCACGAGAAGACATGGAGTAGAACTATTCTAACCCGACAACCACACATTTTCCTATCAAATTATTCTTGACGTTTCTGTATAAAGCTGCAAAGAGATTGTCCTATATCTCACCTGATAAAAGGGGACAATGAAGTCGAGGGTGAAGTTCGCTTGGTGCTTGGCTAGATATTTCGTGCTGTAAGGGCGCCATGTTGAAATTATTCTAGGATGTTCATAGTTACCTAGTAGTAAACCCGTCATCAAGTTCAATCTTTCGCGCTTGCTCATGATAGAATCGTTTAAATTGAAAAAACCTTACAAATTACGAGTATGACCTTATTGTAGTTTAGCCATCCGAAATAAATTACAATTTACCTATTTTATATTTCAAGTTTATAGCGCGTTGACGATTAAATTGTAATTGAAACACCCTGTGGTTGATTTAAGGGTAAATCACCCTGTAAATCAGTCCGAGGGACACGAACAAACAATAGAGAAAATTACACGAATTTGCTGTTAACACGTTCACGGCCAATGACTAGGCGTAGTATGTAACTTGAATAGGCTTAGCGTGTCGGTGGCAATTCATTTGTTCCATATGTGGCACCATGTTATAATTTTCAAATTTGCAAATCATGACATGAATTTGTGAAAGCTTTATGATTGTCACACTAGTTTTAAGTATTTCAATGTATATTTTATCATAGGAACATTTTAGGATTTTTAATGGGTTTAACGAGCTAACAAAGAAGCGGAGCTGAAAATACGAAAGTTATTACTTATAATCCTATTAATAAACATGTTAAATTTGCTTTTCAAACTAGTCGGTGCTTGAAACAAAAAATTACACAAATTCATTTACTCTCAATATGCATTGAGCATTGACTAGGCAACATGTAATAATTTCTTTCTAAGAATAACCTTTTTTGGCATTTAAGTTTAAAAAAGAGTTATGAGAGATCGTTTTCTTACTTCCATTATAGGTAAAAAAAGCACCCGAAACCGATGTACCTACGTGCATGAAAAGAATGATGAATGTAGAGGAAGCAAAAGAGGTTTGTTTAGACCGGTGCACTCGGTGTCCCATAGTCTCTACCTACCCCATTGACAGACTGTCTTGAAGGTATGTATGTATGTACAATTTTAAATAATATAATTATACAAATTAGCTTTAGAAACACTAAGAGATTTGTCTGATATGATATGTCTTGGGATTATTATGACATGGGTAAGGACCAAAAAGTTGTCAACGATAACTCAATCAATTAAATTTTCTATGAAACTTTTCCGTTGTGACACGAAAATTAGCCATACAATTGTAGCTGGGATACTTTTCGTCGCACAACACTTTGTTCGTCTCCGTCGTTTGTATGGTTAACTGCGCTTAACGGTGGTCCAACTTTTTTGGTCCACATCCCTATCTTTTTTTAACTCAAACTCGTTACTTGCCCGGAAAATAAACCAAATTAAACCTTAAATTTCCCTACGCAAACTTTAGATTCAAAGCTATAGTGTCTATAAAATAATATGTCGGTCTTCGGTTCAAGCAGTGAATGCAATGAAATATAAATATTTTCATCGGCGCTTACTGTTCTGAATATTCCGACAGTCTGCCGTCGATGTGAGTTTTATGAAGCACGCTGTATGTTCTTTATTTTTATCATACGTCACGCGTTAAATTTATAGCATTCTCTCTCTATTATTGGTAAAATATATACAGGCTGTTTTAAAATGAACGTCGAAAGGATGAAGGCTGCAAAAGCTGCTCATAAGCTGCCAGAATGAACATTTTCAACCAGTACAAATATTTTAGTTTTCATGATATTTTTAAATAAATTGAGGTTGTATTTGAGTAGTCTAACTGCATTTTTTGTTTAAGCCTACTGTAATCGAAGATTAATTTAATATTATACTTATTTTGCAAATGAAACTATCAGATATTAGTATAATAGACACCGTCCACCTCAATGGCCACTTTTTTGAGAAATTCTTCAACGAGGCTGATATAAATATGAAAATTTGAGTTGGTTTACATTGTATACTCAACTTTGATATTATCTTGACATTGAATTATTGATCAATAAAAATGGCATAGTAACTTATTTATGGAAAAACTTTCGCAAATATAAATAATGCAAGAAATGAAGCCGAAAAATGACGTTGAAACAAATTATATTTATTTATTAATTATTTCTGGTTCTTAATAGTTTTCCTTTCTTGGCAATAACTACTCGTATTAAAATCGATTATTATCTCATTAGAATAAAGACTTCAGTTGTGTTACGAGGTGTTTCTCGATCAAAGATAAAAATATTTCTTTTAAAAACAAAGGTGAATGTAAAACAAATCCGAACTCTTTGTTCTCACAAAAGAAAAAGCTGTTACCCATTTTCCTTATGGGATTCTGAAGAAGCCAGGACAAAAACATAACAACGTTTTATTGAAATGTACCACTCCGCCGGATTTAATTTAAAAATAACTTCCTGTTGCAGTCATATTGTTTTAAGAATAATTTATTAATTAGTTAAGTTCGTATCTTATTACGATTATGAAATCTAACTGATTATGTATCGATACTCTAATAAGTTTTTTTTATTTAATTTCTGGGACTAGCTTTTGTTGCTGACTGTAGTTTTTTGCAGTCGGCAACAAAAGCTCGTCGGAAATCGTAGCGGCGAGTTTCGATAGTCCCGTCAGAGCGAAGAAAACACATTTTAGCACGTGCATTTTCAATTAAGCAGCCTTATATAAGTCGTTTTCAAAAATATTGTAGGTACATAGTTAAGGGCTTTAATAAAAACAAAACTTAATTGATTCCTTTGTGTAACGAAAGTTACCCATACAGTTTGTATGACTAACTTTTGTTACACAAAGGATGATTTTGTTTTCAATATCAAATCAAATCAATCATTTATTGTTGTCGCATAGAGGCACATACATTGAAAAGAAAGGTGTTGTTATTCTAGATTAGTCAGTTCCACATGGACGCCCTGCAAGGGCATAACAATATTTAGGTAGGTACTTAAAATTTAAGAAATTTCAAGCATAGAAGTCATAATTCTGTTTCACAAAAAAAAAAAAAAAAAAAAGTCTATATGTTAGTAAAATAATGACAAACGTTATAATTATTTAAATGATGTCAAAAAAAAAAAAAAATTATCTTATTTAACTGTCAGCAATTTCAATTTTAACAATCCTTATGAACCAAATATTCGTTAACACTATAAAACAAATGTTGCAATAGCCACTTAGTGAGTTTAGATTCGAAATCCAGACCCTGCAAAATTTTCAGGTTATCGGGAAGCTTATTATATACTTTAATACACATATTGAAGGCATTCCTTTTATAAATATCCGTACGACAGAGAGGTTGACATAGGAGATGCTTATACTGGGCCCGTACTGTTCTATTCGAAGTATTCCAGCGGGATTTAAAGTAATAACAATGTGTCTTTGTAAACAAACAAATTTTCCTTATGTACATGCAGGCAAGTGGCAATATATTCAATTTCTTAAAAATAGGCTTACAGCTAGCCATGAACCAAGAGTTTGTTATTGCACGTAGACATTTCTTCTGAAGTATAAAAGCCCTTTCAACATCCACAGAATTACCCCATAATATTAGACCGTAGCTTAGAACTGACGATACATGTCCATGATAGGCAGTAGTCGCCGCTTCAATTGAAACAGTTCTCCTAATTTTCCTTAAAGCGAATACAAAACGATCCAACCTAGAGCAAACATAAGCAATATGTTGTTTCCAATTTATATGCTCATCTAAAATTAAACCTAAGAATTTGATACTGTCCGTTTCTTCAATAGAGTAATTGTTGTAATTGATGTTTAATTCGATTGGATTTGAATTATATGATTTAAATTGCATATATTTGGTTTTTAATAAATTAATCTCAAGATTATTACTTTTTGTCCAAGTGTAAACATCATTTAGAGCACTATTTATGTTGCTTTCATATGTAGCACGGTCATCTCCTGTCACAAGGAGAGTAGTATCGTCAGCGTAAAGAATGCATTTAGATGATGTGGCTAGAGGAAGATCGTTCACGTAAAGTAAAAATAACAAGGGTCCTAAAATACTCCCCTGGGGAACTCCAACGCGATTTACACGTAGTTGTGATCTATAAACTCTTTTTATCATTTTATTATCGACTTCCACTATTTTAGTAACTTCGGTACATTGCTCTCTATTCTCTAAATAGCTCTTTATCCAGACATTTGCTAGGCCTCTGATTCCGAAAGAGTCTAACTTTGAAATAAGTAGTGAATGATTCACATAGTCGAATGCTTTACTCATATCGAGAAAAATAGACGTTATAGGTAATTTATTATTTATAGATTCAGTTACATATTTGATAAACTCGAAGCAGGCCAGCTCCGTAGAAAAACCCTTTCGGAAGCCGTGTTGCTCTGTCTTTGTCTTTTCTATAATTTTCGACAAAATGGGAACAATAGTTATAGGTCGATAATTATTTGGGTCATTTCGATCGCCCCTCTTAAATAAAGGTTTCACTATAGAAACCTTTAGCTGCTGTGGGAAAATGCCTTGACTGAGAGATAGATTTATTATATGAGCAAGCGGACAGCTTATAGAAGTACGGCTCACTTTAATAATTTTAGTTAGGATTTCGTCGACTCCGCCACTATTTGTATTTCTTAAAGACATTATAATTCTTTGGATCTCATTTTCGTCAATAGGTAATAGAAAAATTGTTGGTTTACAGTTGGTGTCACTGTTTTTACATTTCATTCCGTTACAAGTTAATAAGCCCTTAACTATGTACAATATTTTTTAAAACGACCCATATATTCGATCCACCGACAAAATATGTTTTGTTCGCACTGACGGGACTATTTAAACTCGCCGCTTGGACATTCACTCGTCCGTCCGTCTGACCGTTGTTCTGAGAGTCACTACCCTGCTTATGGAGTTCTGACTCGAGTCTCAACAGTGGGTCTACGCTAAGTATTGCAGATATCCTGTCCTACCTTCTAAATTTATCATCAAATTTACTCTTTAATAATATTGCATCGTCACCGGGTATTCCAAATTCCAAATATATTTCAAAGTGTTTCAAATTACACTTACAAGGTTTGACTTGAACCAAGGTTTTCCAACCTTTTTTGCGTCAAGCCTCCTCGGATACCAAATAATATTGTCGTGCCCTCCTTTGATATTTTTCGTGAAAAAATCTAACTCACATTAATTTAACAACATCTACTTACCTAAGACGCCGCGTTGTGATGCAGAAACAGAATATCACAATCAATGTGTAATTAAGTATTACATTATTAATGTTATATTTGTAACAAATTTAAACCATACCGCCCTCCCTCCTTGCCGTCTTTCTACACCCCCTTAGGGAGGCACGGCCCACTAGTTGGGAAACCCTGACCTAAACAAACAAACTAACATATAAACATTGCAAGTTAAATAAAACCTTGTAAACACGAAATTGAATATGCTTTAACAGTGACCAAGTTTGATAGTTGTAATTCTACAACTCGTTCTGTTATGGTGGCAATACGCTCAGCGTTTTTTTGTGTACGTGACAAAATGTTTTACGTTGGTGAAAATGACTACATGGATCCCGTATGAAATATCAAATACGTTTTGTCATTCAGAATTAATAATGAAACTAAATGAATATAGCCATGATTGTGAAGATGGCTTCTCTGAGTATTTGAATATTCGGCTTTATTGTGGCGTGTCAAAAAACCAATAGTGACACGCTACCGCGTATTTACATAGATCCGATAATGGGTAAAGTTCACCTTGGTACCTACGATGTACACAGTATTAAAGAATTGTAATAATTCATGTGCAATAAAGAGTTTAGATTATCTCAGTACTTTGGTCTTTATGTCGTCTATACGATGCGATTTTAAGTTAAAATTTGATAAAAAATTGTGGTAGTAGGACCATGCAGGGTCCGCCTGGATCGCGACCACCACCCTCCGCCCTTTAACCTACCACCAAGCAACAGTGTTCGCGTGGCTGTGTTACGGTGTATGACAACTGGTGAAATTACTAGCATAGAAACCTTATTTCTTAGTCTTTAGGGTTGTCAACCCATTTACAGTCTTTGGATTCCAGTCTTGGGATCATAGTCATCCGAATTCAAAAGCGTATGGCTTTTAGATCCTAATTCCCATCAAAGGGCCTGTATGATTCTTGCCATAAAAAAAGTATACGCAACGCTCGCAACGCTGAGTGAAGTGCCACCATTACAGAATAACCCAACAGATCTGGAAGGCTTGTTTGCGACGTGGGCTAATAACGTCAGAGACACAGTTTTACAACTTTTTTTATACGGCCATACCCTTTAACGAGATGGGGCGGGATAAAGTTCCATTGATTATCTATAACTGTATAGGAATGACGTCGTAAGGGTTATGGGTATCGGGATTAGTTCCGTAGATATTGTTGATATTCACGAGTATATAAAGATACGGTTTATCGACTTTTTATACGGTCTGTGTTTCGGCCAATTAATGTGCTTTTCAAACTGGCTGGTTTATTGATCGACAAAATGGCCGCGGGATGTTTGATTAGGAAGGTTGTGTGTTACTTGTCATTGTTATTTTGTTATAATTAAACGTTTGTAGATTCAGGACTAAAGAACGATTTATTAAAAAAAACAGCAAGTTTTTACCCGTATTTTTTTACTAATTTAACTTTTAAAGGAACCTCGGTGGCCTAGTAGCTAGGGTGGGAACTAAACCTAGCCGTTGCCATGTGCCTATTTTAGAGTTTTTCTAACTTAAGAAGGTACCCATTGGCTTCAACGTGACGGACATCGTAGCAGAGATAGACCCAGAAGGAGATGGCAGGATGACCTAGAATCGTTTGCGAGGGATTGGCATTTTTTGTGCGCTCTGCATAGGCATGACCAGCTATAAATAGGGGAGGCCTTCGCCTAGCAGTGGGAAACAAACACAGGCTAGCAAAAAAAATCACTCATTTCATCAAATCACTTAATGTTGAATAAAAACACCACGAGAAAACTTACATGCTCTTATACCTCTAGTAATAAAGGCGTGTCAGATATTTTTGCGTCCATTGTTGGTTAATATAAGGTGCTGACAAATTAGTCACCGATATTTTAAGAGATAATACCTCCATAACATTTAAACAATTAACTTTTAACTGTAATAAAGGAACCTTTGTGTATCATTTTATTGTTTTAATTTACCGAACAAAAAATATAAATTATAATTTTATTCTTTAAAATAATCACCCCTATTATGTACCTGTCAAGATGTTTAACACTGTTTGTCAAAAGTTGTTTTTCGTAAATCTTATTATGATTCGGCGGGAAAACTGTAGGTTATTAAATACTAGCGTCTGAATGATAGTTTAAAGAGGTTCTACAATGTCTAAAGAAGTCTCATTTAATTATCTTATTAACAGAGTGTTTTAACGTAGCAAATTTGTTTCCTAGTTTTCTCCAAAAAAACATAAGAAAACCTATGATGTCTCATACTTAAATGTACTCCGAGAACCGAGTACCTACTATCAACTGTAAAAATATCCGTGACTAATTTGTTCGCACCTTATATATTATTCCTGGAGACTGTACCCGTAGTATAAGCTTAGAGCTTAGGTTGGTACTAGGTTAGTTAGTGTGAGATTGTCCCCTAATCTTTATTTTAAAAAACACTGTTCCTGTGGAAAGATCAACACGGATAAAGCCGTGGGAAGGAGCTAGTAAATCAATATCCTATTCATATTCCCCAATCCATCGTCCGAATCATGTCACAGTGACGTAACGTCAATGTATATTAGGCATACATGTAACAGATACGATCTATTAGATCTATTGTCGAGGGGCCGGCAAATCCTCAATTACTCGGTGACGTCATCAATCATAGACTGTCAGATTGTCTCTTTTCCTAATGCGTTTACACTTTCGGACAAAAATTGCAGCGGTGATGGTTACGTTTAAATTGAAAAATGTGTACGTGTAATTTTGTTTTTTTTATATAAATTGGCCGGAGAGGTGAGAGATATATATATTTTTTTTATGGCATAGAGAAGACAAACTAGCACACAGGCCACCCGATGGTAAGGGAAAACTGTGACCCATAGACATTCGCATTCACAAGACTGCAATGCAATCTTGACTACAAATGCGTTGCCAACCCTGAGGACTAAGATGGAATGCCTCTATGCTAGTCATTTCACCGGCTGTCTTGTCCCCAAACCGGAACACAACAATGCGAACACTGCTGTTTGGCGGTAGGTTAATGGATAAGATGGTGGTAGCGATCCGGACGGACCCTGCACAAGGTCCTACCACCCGCAAAACCGCCCTTTACCGCGCTTTTTACGTCAGTTAGGTACTTACAATGTAATTTAATAACAATAACACTTAGGTACACGTACAGATTAATTCCTTAATCTAAATAAGATTCTTCAAGACGGCCATTAACATGATTTTATTAAAAACAGACAAGTACGAGTCGGGGTCGCCCACTGAGGGTTCCGCACATAACACGGTTAACTCAATTCAAAGTTTGCACCGCCGCCGTACCTTGCATAAAGACCCTGATTTTTTGGGATTTAATTTAAAATATTGGGTTTTCTGATGTTTCCTATATTTGTACCGGTAGGTATTACTTGGCAAATTTCATAGTTCTAGGTCAACGAAAATTACCCTATAAATTTAGACTCCCTTGAGAGTGTCGAAATATACATTTTTTGCGGCAAAAACCGCCGTATGTTTATTGTACGTTAATTTAGAAGGTTTTTTTCACAGGTACAAAGGACTGTAAGTTAACTTGAGTATATAGTTTAAATTTCAGCTCGATACCTCCTCCACGCGTTCCCGAGATAATTGGTCTTGACAGACAGACGGACCGACAGACGGACAACAAAGTTATACTATAAAGGTTCCGTTTTTCGTTGAGGTACGGAACCCTAAAAAGTCAGAATATACTCGACTCTATACTAGACTTTTTCACTAAGATTATAGATAATTGAGAGCAAAACTATTTATGTAAGTCACTCACAATATTATGTATTTAAGAAAGGTAGCAAATAGAGCAAAAGCTGTCCAACTAACTTTTGTTTCTTTCAAGCCTCACGGTACCTACGCCAAGTACAGCTTTCAAATATAATAACATAGAATGACTAAGAAGTATTTTTGTTCTTCAAATTATGCGTAAAGTATACCCAAAAAGTTGAACAAAATCTTACCATAATAATAAAAAAGCTTGAATAGCACTTACAAGTTTCACATTGCCTAAAGAAAACTCCACTTTTGGGAGGTCGTTGTCCGAACAAAACACGTCTCAAAAAATTCATACTTTCAGTCGTTACGGCATTGTAAAATCTTTATTCTTTTATGTCAGAACAATAAAATGAATGTACATTTTCTTTGTCCTCAAGTGTAAGCACTGAGCATAAAGGGGATTTAAAATTATAGCGCCTTTTTGGGGCAGGAAGATTTAAATACATTTGGAGGGTAGATTTATGTATGTGGCCCCATTCATTATAGGGTATCGCTATGAAATTTTTGAAACGATGGCATAATCTACATAGTTAAAGTACTATTATGATTATGACACCATAAAGTTGAGAATGGACCTTATTTGCGGCTGATAGAACCTTTTTTTTTTTTTTTTTTTTTTTTTTTTTCTTTATGGCATAGAGAAGGCAAACGAACACACAGGCCACCTGATGGTAAGTGGAAACTGTGATCCATAGACATTCGCACTCACAAGACTGCAATGCAATCCTAAAACTGCAAATGCGTTGCCAACCCTGAGGACTAAGATAGAATGCCTCTATGCTAGTTATTTCACCGGCTGTCTTACCCCCAAACCGGAACACAACAATGCGAACACTGCTGTTTGGCGGTAGGTTAATGGATAAGATGGTGGTAGCGATCCGGACGGACCCTGCACAAGGTCCTACCACCCGCAGAAGCTGTTGTGTTGCTAATTAACCTAGTGAAGGGTTCGTTAAAAACGCTAGCATTTTACCTCCTAACCAAAACCCTGACGTCGTCCTAAGCCAATACGCAGTAACTAACATAAACCTCCTATAGTAAAATCAACCTTTTTACTAATAAATAAATAGAATTAAATCTGCTTTGGTGATTGGGTTTAAGATACTGCTTAGGAGTCGCACAAACTCCACGCTCCAACTCAGTAGACTAAGGGGCAGTATGCGTAGTATTTACATACTGTTCAATCGCAGACCCGCGTAAGTTTTTGGTGTGCCGAGTTCAATATGTTCCATGTATAGACAACAATCGTGGGGCCAACAGGCGTGGGGTTTTGACACGCGTTTGGTGTGGCGATAGGCCTTCAATCGGAGTATTAGGTTTGTTTTCGTCTTGCTAAAAACGTGTTTGAACTTTTATACTATAAGGTCTTTATAATTTACTACGCAACGGATAATTAAAAATTATATTAATTATTGTGAGTACATCTCATTTGGTACGGTATAACAGTACAATTAGGTACGCTTTATCGAACACCATGCAAAAACAATAAGATGATCATGTTTTTTCATACGGTAAGTAGCTAACAGGCGGTCTTATCTCTATAAGCAATCACTTTTAGACAACCTTAGAGAGAAGAGTTTAAACGAGTAAGATATAATTGTTTACTTATGTTGAAGATTGGTTGGTTGGCTGGTTGGCTGGTTATTACCTGAAAAAAAAACTTCGTTATTCAAGAAACACTTCTTATAAGTGAAAAATATAGGCCAAGGTACAAAAATAAGAAGACTTTTCCGACCAAAACCTTGGACGAAATATAATAAAAAAGAGAGTAGCCGAATATGGATATTTGCAGTTACTCAAGATAAAAAGAGGATCAGTCAAATTTATGCGTTTATAGAAAAAGGTTCACGGTTTTTTATTGTTTTTAGTTGCGATACTTTTGATGTGGACGCGAATAAGTTTGGGAAAAATATTCAATGATAATAGCAACATAATAAAAGGCTTCGGTAAGTGAATGCTACCTTTTAAAATGGTACATTATATAAATTAAGTAGGTTGTTTTAGATTATTTTTGTTGAAATTAAACTTATGAGTTATGACAAAGAAGCCCGATAGCTTAATACATGTAGGTACGGTTGCAAATTTATAAGTTATTTAATTATTTAGAAAAATGACGGTACTTCACTGTACAAACAAAACATATATATACAAAAATAAAAAAACCTATACACATTAAAAATACATAGACATAGACTAGGACTTATTTCTCTAATAAGTCAGTATCCGCAACCCGACCAAATTTAATTACCGTCCATAATGTGTTTATTTCAATACCTCAATGGGGTGGAATAAATATGGCTTTCTCCGCATGTATGTTTACGCAACCGATAAAAAGTTACACACTGTAATAAAACAGTCATATTTTGTCAAAACGACCAAACTATAACATTGTTTATTGAGGGTTGCTGTAACTCAAGGTTTGTGTATTATACTGGTGTTAATGAGAAAAAGGTAGTATAGTATTACGAAATTCATATGCTCATACTGCCTTATAGTTTTAGAATTGTAGTATACTCTAATGTTGGGAGTGAGTAATCGATATTGTATCACGTTTGTTGTGTGGAAGAATAATAAGAATAATAATTTACGTTGCATTATAAAAATAACAGTTTAGAAGACCGAATCAACGATTTTAAAAGCAAATGAAAACTGGTGCAAAAGATATTTGAATTTTATAAATATACCACTTTAGGTCAACGTTTTTTTGGCCAAATTTCGAATTATTATTGAGACAATTCAGAGTTAATTTATGAAAAAAAAATGCGTTAGTTTGTGACAAAGTTGTTTTAACCTCCTTTTTTGATTTCGTTTGTGGCTACTCCTTCGTTTCTTTTATTGATCTAAATCCTAGTAAATTCAAAATTATTATGATTCGTTGAGATATCGATAAATAGTCTCTTAGCAACCCTCAGAACATACCTACAGACATTATACAGCAGAGATAACGGGTTTCATGCCAACTTAGTCTTAATTTTTTTTAATGTATAAATAATTAAAATAAAATAAAATTGAATAATATGATTTTTTATTTGACACTTAAACCAAAACTCGTCCCAACATCACCATCGTCATCTTGGTCGTAGGTCTCTAAAATACTTTCCCCATACTGTCAGAAGTTCATTAGTTTGTTTCACACCAAAAGCAGTCTTCTGATCTAATAAAGATCATAAATCACAATGGAAAACCTTTGAAATTATGATTTATTGTCGAGATTAAGCCTGACCTTTTCTCGTCGCAGATAAATTCTCCCAAAATTAACTTATAATAAAAATAATAGCCGTCCAAATACCTCTTACTTATTCAATCAATACAAATCGTATAAGGTTAAAGACGATTTTCTCATAAATATTTCGTGTGGAACAAGATTTTCCTCCCCAATCATATAATGACACAGATCTATAACTATTTAGTACCAATCACAGGGACAATACCAATAAAACTATTCGTAATTACGCTGTAATGTGTTTCAAGTAACATTGAGTCTTAACACCATTGTGTAAGGATTATCTGGTCAATCTCATAAATACGTTACTACTAGAGTGAATTTCTATAGCTTTGAGTAAGATTGTGTTACATGTTCAAAGAAGATTGACCTCTTTTGCCTCTTTATTCAACGTTAAGTATTATTAGAAGAACGCTATCAGAGTATTAAATATGAACACTTACAAACATAAGACCATTGTTACTGTCAAAAACAAAAAGGTAGTAAGTTACTCTCTTTCTAGCCTAAGCGCAAACAGGAATTGGTCAGGAAGCCCTAATTGTCAATTTTGTCCTAATGCTTAAATTTGAAAACTTTTTAGTGCTGGGTGAATATTCGGGCGTTCCAACCGCCGTCATTATTCTCTTTAATACATTGACGAAAATAACGATAGCTACCAGCAACTTTTGATGTCAAAATCAGCGGACCCGGGGGTAGTATATCAGCCGAAAGTCGTTCACTGCTGGACATAGGCCTTCCCCAAGGATCACCACTAAGGCCGGTTTTGTACTACTCGCATCCATCGGCCAGAGCATCGTTATAGTGTACGATGATGGATAATTCACATATCCAATAGCGTTCTCTATATTTTTCGATAATTTACAAACACTTGAAGAATATACAAACACATATTTTACGGATATCATTAGTTAGAGGGGATATTGAATTAAGTTCGTGTCCTAATTATTCATTTCATTCGTATTACTTGTGTGGTTATGATGTCAGATAACTTCAAAATTGTCCTACGCTGTTTTGTCGATCCAAACCCGATGAGTCGCCATACCACAAACAAACAGATAGATTTATTATCCGGTTGCAATAAAAGTATTTTTATTGCAACCGAGTGTAATATTCTTGCCGGCATAAACAGTGAATGTCAATTTTATTGTCTACGAATGCTTCGAGTCCTATATTTTTGGGAATGTTACGTAAGTGTATCAAAATAAAATGAGGATAGGATAATTATGTACGGTATTTATTAACTTATATCCTATAGTCTAAGACCTTGTCTTTAATTAACATACAAAAGAGATTTGAAGCAAAAGGAATCACTGGGTCACTGTTACACCCGACAAGTCCTTCCAAAATGGCTGTCAGTTTGACAACCACCGCATACTGGTGTACACATGAGATAGTGTAAATATGTACTACATAGATATACTATACTACACCATTGCTTACTGGCCGCTTGACTACTGTGTAAGCAATTAAAAATTAATTATTGAACATAACAACATGCATACACTAAACTGTAGGTTCTATAAATTGTTGTAGTGTATCACTTGACTTAGTGTTAGTATAGTTTTCCTGTTTTCTGTTATTTGTCAAATTTTATTTTGTTATATTTTTTCTAGAACATAGATCAATGTATGTAAATTTTAATGTAATACATACATACCTTCACGCCTGTCTCCCAATGCGGTAGGCAGAGATTATGGAACGTCAGGTGCACCGATCTAAACACACAATTTTCGCTTCCTCTACATTAATCAATCTCTTCATGCACGTACAGTCAACCAATTTGATTTCTAGGCCACTTTGGACTATGTTAAAGTGACGTTGTCAACCAAAACGTAAGAGACTCCCTATGATTTGGTTTACAACGTCACGTTGAGAAAGTCCATAGTGACCTAGGAATCAAATTGGTTGACTGTACGTCGATTTCGGGTGCTTTTGATTTGGCCCTTACTCGGTACATCGCGAACCTGATCACCGTACGTCCGTCTAGGACATCTCCGCTCATTCTCGCTCGCCATATCTCTTTCGTAACTCTTTTTTCATCCATCCTTTCTAAATGACCAATGATTTATTATTTTTGATGTAATTTATAATGTCATTGTTTTATGTAATATATAAACTAAATTACTAAACTAAACAATTAAGATCGTAAGCAGCTGCATTAGTATGAACTGTGTCGCAGCGGTTTACGCCCACCTCGGGACATACCAACAGTAATAAGTGTCTTTTAAAAAATTGCATTGTCAAGACTACTAAATCTCAACGTTGCAATCCTAAAACTTTAAATGTATGGCTAACCCTAAGAACTAAGATGAAATGCCCTCTATAGTAGTAACTTTATCGGTTGTATTATCCCCACACCAGAACATAACAACGCAAATGTTACTTGGCGATAGATTTTAAGACAAGATGTAGCGATCCGGACGTTCCGTGCACAAGCAACATTTTTTTTTTTTTTTTTTTTTTTTTATGGCATAGAGTAGACAAACGAGTACACAGGCCACCTGATGGTAAGTGGAAACTGTGACCCATAGACATTCGCATTCACAAAAAGTGAAGTAGAATAGGTCGTCTTAGTCACTGAAACATCTGAAACTCGCGAATATTTTGTTTTAAATAAACTATTAAGTACTATATTGTAAAAAATTATAGTATTTATTCATCGCATTGTCTATCTTTCGATTTTAAAACAAGACCTTGCTTCTGTATTCGTTTGTGACATGACAAACGAATACAAGCAATACATTTTGGAGGTGAACGTATAAATATATTTTCTCAAACATGCTATGGAATATTGACATTGTGTGCCTTACAATAGGCTGCGAAGTATGACGTTTCAGGTGCGGCTGGGACAGGAGGTCGTTAAGGGAATTTCATACAAATCGTGCAGGCCTAGGCCTGCAAAGTCCTTTTTTTTAATTTCCATTCCACATAAATTTGTGGCACAGACATCATGACATTCTGCCACTATGCGTATTAAAAAAACAATATTTTTAAATTTTTTGAGAAAATGTTATAACGTCAAGTACTAGGAGTGCATAAACGTTTGGGAGACATCCGCGCTGTGTCGTGTGCGCCCGCCGCCCGCCCGCCGGCTGCCCGCACCGCCTGAGATCTAAGTTGCGCTATGCCTGATATACCTCCTAATTACCGCTGCGCTCCTGGTTCTTTATTTTAACACCCAATTACTTTTCCGTGGACATTTATCAATTTACTTTTTTGAGTGATGTATTTTTTATTTAATTGCATAATGTTTGAGAAAAGCACTATACATACCTCGGCGGGAAATATGGGGTTGCCCGCCTCAGACCTATCCGGCCTCGCTTGGCGCTCGGCCGTCTATATGTCTTCGGCCGGCAACCCCTTTTGTCCCGGCCTCTGTAGTAATGTACTATTATATAACGGTCTACCGAATTCAACGTTCGATTTATAGTGAAAAACATTAAAACACGATAACAGTGACATTATTTCATAATCATAAATGACGATAGTTTGACCGTGCCATAGTAAAGCTGCAGAGGCTCGGTTCAGTGAGGACCCAGTGCAGCGTAAACCATCTTTTATGCAACGATGTATGCATTGCGCTTGCATTTTAATCGTTTCATGCAGCATTATCGACTGGGTTAGTCCAGTACTGCATTCTGCCTACTGCACTGAACGTGGATTCGAATCCCATGGGCGCAAACTTTGTGTCACAAGCACGAACGTATGCACCAGTGATGGATATTATAATTATTGATATTGGTCGCGCTTGCACTGTCGGACCGTAAGGTGCTCCCCTAGCGGTATTTTAGAGTGCGACGCCAATATACCTAGTACCTTTGGACTTGTTACATGCGTTTCGTCGAGTGACGTTTTGGGACCACTCGGCCTCAAAAACTGCTGTGTGCTCGGATTGAGAGCTGAGCCGTCGCTTATTCCGACGCATCTGTTATGAAGTGAAGGCTACTATCATCTACATATAATACGCGCTACGTCACTTGTTTGGTTGTGCACACTCGGGCGACTAAGATGAGTTCGAGCGTTGATTCGGAGTTGAACAGCAGTATGCTCTGCAATGCGTGCCGCTCGGAGCTACTGGTGGGTGACGAATTTTTGCAGTGCATGGCCATATCTTGCGCGAAGTCATACCACTATGAATGCACTAATAAAACTCTTTCCGAGGCTGAGAAGGCCTCTTGGATTTGCCCTGCCTGCGTCTGTGATGCCAAAAAGGTCGGTCCTAACTGTGATACTCCGGTGGGTACTCCGACTAATATTAAGAATGTGACGTTGAGGAAACCCTCCTGTAACCCTGGCCCCCTGTCATCGCAGCGCTCTCCGGAGAAGAATATACCCATGTCCATGTCGATGACTACCGATATGGAATTGCTACTTCGGGATCAAATTACACTATTGACCGAACGGCTTGCGGACGCGGTCTCTACGATTGACAGGTACCATTCAGCACTTATCATTTGCACTAACACGGTGGAAGCTGTCAGTGAAAGATTGCATAGGCTGGAGTCTTCTAGCAGGCCTCGAAGCTCGTCTGATGTTGCCTCGGTCCCGTTGGCTCCCTACAACGAGGTCGTGAAGTCGGGCGGGATATCCAACATGGGCACTAGTAGAGACGTTCAAGTTGATAGCGGTGAGTCGGAACCCGCTGGTAGCGCACCTCCGCGGGTCGCACGGGCTACCGCTACGCCTTCCAAGGGTAATGACTCCTGTACTGGCCTCCTCAATGATTGTCGAGCAAAAAGCACGCCCGCTGAGGAACCGGTCCTCGAACAAACATACAAGGAAGATTATGAGGTTGCTCAAACTAGAAAGCAGA